>OZ024826.1:88469196-88882754 GCA_964016985.1 Anodontia alba
CCTTGATTTACTAAAAACTCGAAACAAACGAGTGTCTTTTATCATCATAATAGAAATTGTTGACCACCCACCCACCCCCACCCCACTTCATCCGCGACAAACCGCACAAAAAATCGGATGCCCGTCGTTCTATGCTCATATCTGTTTTATTTGGTGTAAAAATGAAAGTTGTTTGGAATAGCATTGTCCGATTTTCGAAATTCTATCCGAAAAAAGTGATCTATATATATATATATATATATATATATATATATATATATATATATATATATATATATATATATATATATATATATATATATATATATATATATATATATATATATATACATATATATATATATATATATATATATATATATATATATATATATATAAAAGCGAGAGGACTTACCTGTTTAATGACAAATTTACTTCTCGTAAGTCATGGGCAGTGGTTCCCGTAGGGATTTTCTTTGCATAACTTTTTCTAGTTATGCCTTATGCGACTACCAGCCGTGCTATTGCAGCTATCAAGAACCACACATGACTAGATTTTATAAAGGTTTTATTTTAATTTGATAAAGAACTCAGTTTTCTGTTTTCATATCTAAGCAACCATAAATTTAAATATTATTATTTTCACTCAGATACAATATGACATCTTTTTAGCCGTGAAATGGCGCCTAGTTGTACTAATGCATTCACCCACTTAAAAAGTTAACTTGTCAAGATTAATGTATAGCCAATACCCTTTACCGGCATCGGTGGCTTAGTTGGATGCGCGTCCAACTGGTGATAAGGAGGTTGCAGGTTCGATTCCGCCGGGTCGGCAACATTCTTTCGTGGAGATTGATCTTGAAATATTTTCTACCGTCATTCTCTTCCTTCCGCTGATTCAAGAAGGGGAGTTGTCAGTTTCTGGCGAAAGAATGATTAACCGCTTAGAGGACTAAGCCTGACCAGTAGAACTGTGGTTAAGTAAACTGATTGCGCTCGACATGACCCCGTTGGGTTGACCGGGCCGTAAAATCAAAACCCAAACAAAATCTCATAACCTTTGATAAAGTGCTGCAATGGTATTTTTATAGCATATCTACATAACCCATTGTTTACAGAATAGATTCTCCCACACTATTTATTGGAAGAGTCCAATTTCAATTTTAGGTACGTCCGGCTATGAGATTTACATATTCCTAAAGAAAAAAATGGCTAAACTATTTGCAAACAGTGGAGACCCTGATCAGACGCCGCGTTCTGCGGCGTCTGATCTGGGTCTGCACTGTTTGCCAATTACCCTTTTGCGGGTCTCCCGACTACACTGGGATAAATGCGGTGTGCCGAAAAAGTGTACGCGAATGGAGAACACGTTTTTTTAGGTGTTCCAATAGATATTCTATTCTATTCTATATATCTGTGTCATGTTTAGTCCCGGGTTTTACTTGTAGACAACACGCATAAGGTCAGTGGTACGTTGTGGACAACAGATGAGTCCGCCTATGGTCGTAGACAATAAGAGGGTATTGGGTAAAAATTGAATACCGTACGCACCACAGGAGCTGTTTGACACCGCAAAGAATAGGCTTCTATATTTTCGATCTGATTCTTTTTGTCCCTCGTCCGCAGAGAGGATTTTGTTAGGAAACATATCTTCGAACATGACAGCCAAACCAAGATTACGACTAGCCTGCGCATGCGCTTTGTCTGAGCATATTTTTGATAGCCAAAGCAGCCAAATTTTTTCATGCGGACAACGAAGACTGGTCGGACTGCGCGGATGAACAGGCCGATTTGAGTCTTCGTTAAACACACGTCAGAAGGTGCCTACCGGGTGTGTTTTCTGATATTGCGGTTCATTTCTGTTTGTTACGTTTTGTTTCAGATGCCGCTGCCAGGCCCGTACCAGCGGAGAATGCAAGTGGGATACAGAGTCCTGCCCGGACTCCTTCCAGTGCGAGTGTTATAAAGCAATCAAGGCCAAAGCAGACTATTGTGAATAGTATGGGCAAAATCGCGCATATAAAGTCGAACCTCGTTATCTCGAACTCGCTTATTTCGAATTACCGCTTATCTTGAAGTGAAAATCTGGTCCCTGTTTTAACATGAAACTATGACAACAGGTAACAAAATAATGTGGAAAAGAGGAGAAATTTCTCCTCTTTTCCACATTATTTTATATATATATGTTTCTAACTTCAGGAGTCAAATTACATATTCATTTGTTGAATGTAGTTGTTCAATTTATTGTTTTCCACACTCTCTCAACTCTGATATGTCGAGGTACGGATATCTCGAAGTATTTCAGTGAGTCCCTTGGAATTCGAGATAACGAGAGACAACTGTATTTGTAATCTGTGTCAGCCAATTCATATTTGATAGGGTATTAACATATTTATGCCTAGTTCCCCCTTAAATGGGACATTGACAAACAGTGTAGACCTAGATCAGACGCCGCAGAAAGGGGTGTCTGATCAAAATCTACACTGTTTCTATTAAAATTAGGAATTTCGTATGAATATAATAGAACATAAAAGAAATCAAACAATCCCTTAACCTGAGGATTGACCATTCCGAACAGTTGGGTAAAGATTCCGTAAATGGGTTAAATAGCAAAATAAAAAAAAGTATATATATACTGGTACTATAGTATAGTTCTGTTTTCTTTTTCGCCATTATGTATTTCCGCTCCTCCCTCGAACATCGGCACAGTGGCTTTATTAGTAGAGCATCCGCTTGGTGACCGGGAGGTTGTGGGTTCGAACCCCGGCAGACGCTCTTAACATGGTTAAACTAACTGAAGTAAAGCTTAAATGACTCGTTTACCGATGTTGATTCGACTCGTTTTAGAGTCCCTAGGAAATTCTTCTAATAGCTCAAGAAAACAAATATTCATATATATTTTAGGGAAATTTTCTTAACTTATCATGAAAATGTATGTTGTGTGTACTCATACGAATCGCCTCAAGGAGTCGATTCTAATGAGTACTCAACGTGTTATTTATAGAAGATCGAATAGCGAAAAGATGCATCCCTAAATTATGTCCATTTGCTTCCTGACTTGGCACTATGATTAACTCTCAGTGACCCGAACTAGCCATGTCTAGAACAAATTTCTATGGTCCCAAAGATGTTCGAGCCATCGGGGTTCGACAAATCCTGGTCTAGCTGTTCTGCACCTGACCCATCTGCGACGGGCAACCTCAGATTGTCATGCCATGAAAGGTAAAAACAAAATAACTATCACGAAAACACGCCTATATAATTTTGACCCCCTTAAACCCCATTTTTATATAGTAAAACTGGGGTTTACAAGGGTATACATTATTTTTCTTATTTCTGCTGAAAAAGACATAGATTGTGGGTACTCGTTAGAACCGCCTCGCCGAGGCGGTTCTAACGAGTACCCACAATCTATGTTTTGAGCAGAAATATGAAAAATATCAGAATGTTTATCTGAAAACTTAGTTTTTGGTGGTGAGATTTTCTATATATTTGAATAGGCGTGTTTTAGTAATGCTGAGTCTGTCTAAATGAAAACTGATCATATGACATATGCGACCAGTATTCAAGGTTTGCTTCCAGACTTGTATCACTTAGAAGCTGAAATATAAAGCATGTTGATACTCTAGTGCTGAAGAAACGTTTTTTTTTTTCCTTTAAATTAATCTTATTACAGACAGTAGTACGCCTGACCGCTGATTCAAGAAGGACAGTGGTCAGTTATTTGCTAAAGTATGTGAACCCTCGTTACAACGACAGCATTTGTTCCCCAAAATGTTGCCATTATAATAAACTTGCTGTTGTAAAGGATCCTTAATGGACAGAATAATATGTAAGAAAGGCCTTGTTTCATTCTTATTTCCTCATAGAACAGAGGTTTTGAATATTTGTTAGATGAGGCGATCCTAACAAATATCCAAAACATACGTTGCTTGAAGATTTTATGCAATGTTTTGCATAATCTCTCATTAACGTTCACCTCTTGAGCGAAGGTTTCGTGACATTCAAATTGTCATTATAACGAATTTTGTCGTTGTATCGAGTGCCGGTATAAAGAGAGTTGACTTTACTGGTTTAACGCTTAGAGTACCAAGCCTGGCCAGGAAAAAGTATGAGTAGGTTAACAAGACCTTAACCGTGTTGACTGTGCCGTAAAACTCCAAATTAAACAAATAACAAATTTTGATCCTCCATACAGAAAAGAGCGTGAAAAGGCGAAAGGTGGAGGCGTACCTTTTTATACTCGTTCTGGAATATTTGTCATGAACGGATGGATATAACTGATAGAACGATAACGTTATTTGCGCAGAAGTGTATTTTAGAAACAAATATAATTGAATATACCCAGGAAATGCCACAGCCACGAAGAACAGCGCTTTCTGAGGCATTAAAAGAAAGGATAAGGAACACAAGATAAAATATTTAGACGTAAACGTCTAAGTACCGGCGCAAATTTGTTCATGTTAACTTAGAAATATGGGACAAGGGTATACTAAAGTTTGATAAAATTTCAATGTAACAGTTAAAAAAGAACAACAATGTGATTCTTTAATGTATGCTTTTATTAAGCTTTATATGAAATTTCTTGATTGAAATGACAAATAGACATTAATCTGTTTATAACACAGTTTGTTATAATATTTTTTTTATTTGCCGGGATAGTCACACACCGGCGATCCCGGCAAAATAAAAATTCTTTGTGAGCTAATCGAACACGCTACCATTTATAAAAATCCAAAGCTATGTTTTGAGACCGGCGCGATTCCCGCGCCGGTTAAAAAGGGTCTCACCTGGAGAAACCATATCTTGGGGCATATGCGGACAGCCAAGGCTCAGATCATCCTGCGCATCCGCGTCTGATCAGGGCCTTTGCTGTCTGTAAACAGAATCATTGGCTACTATAGAATGCTACAATGGAGAACAAACATACGAGTGAGACTGCGCATGCATTGGATGATGTAAATCCGCACATTTTGCGGATGCTGGCAGGCACTTTTTCGCTTAACACGGCCTAAATTATAAGAAAACAACGGCACAGATATAATTACCGACTCACAAATAAAGAAAACACAGCAACAGGGGAATCACATAATGCTTGCCTGTATTTAATTCTTCAAAAATTCAAGTGACAGTCGACTGAGTAGCCTTTGGTAATTTGAAAATTCCTATTCAAGACAAAATATTTAGACGTAAACGTCTAAGTACCGGCGCAAATTGTGTTCAAAGAGATATGGGACAAGGGTATACTAAAGTTTAATAAATTTGTCAATGTAACAGGTAAAATCGAACAACAATGTGATTCTTTAACTGCCACAGGCGATAATAATAAGCTTTTGCAAACAGCATAGCTCCAGATTAGACGGCTCATATGAGCCGTCTCATCTGGATCTACGCTGTTTGACATTCAGTCTTTCAGCTTTACTTATAAACTTCAAGCGATAAATAATAAAAAAAGAAAAGCAGACGACAAATGTTGTCTGAAATTTGGCACCGAAAGAGTTAATGTTTGCAGCAGCAGGGGGGAGGGGGGGGGATGAGTAAAGTTTCTTTTGTCTACGGTTACGTATCCCAACGGCAGCAGGGGGCCCGATCTCATAAGGCCCCCAAGTGAGCATAGCGAGAGCCCCTGGGGACGGCCCCCACCCTCGCCGGCCTTGGGGCTCTGAACGCAAAAAGAGGGAGGCACTTACCTGATTCACCGATATCCGATTTATCTGCTGCCCACGACATTATGATGTCATAGGAATTTTGCGCTGGAGTGCATAGTAGTAATTTACCTGATTGTGTATTTCAACGCTCTGAGTAAAAATTTCAGCAGACGACATATTGATATATTTCTCTCAGAAAACAGGGTTTGACACAGACAGGTGGTTCACACCCCCAGGACTGGGATGTGGGTGTTAAGAATTCTACCCGGCCCTCAGGTTTAAAGTACCGTGGACCGGCATCTGCTGAATCTGCCCATAAGCATGGTAAGGGTTCTTATAAAATGTGTCTTCACTTTCTAGTGGAGCACAGAACCTCTAGATACCTTCGACAATGACCCTGTCGGCTGGAGAATGGTCCTTGTATATTTTAAGATCCGGATATCCACTCCCCACCCCCCCCCTCCTCTCCAGACGAGAGTCAGCGTAACAGGTGATAATTTCCCTCATGCCATGTATGTTCTGTATTTGTCTACGAAAAACTATCCGGTTTATCTGGTGCACACCAACTTGAGGTATTTACAAATTCATCCCTGAATGAATATTTAAACGCTCTGAGTAAAAATTTCAGCAGACGACATATTGATATATTTTTCTCAGAGAAAAAAAAAAAGGATTTGACACAGACAAGCAGCTCACCCTCAGGACTGGAATGTGGGTGTAAAGAATTCTACCCAGCTCCCGGGGTTTAAAGTACCGTGGACCGGCATCTGCTGAATCTGCCCATAAGCATGGTAAGGGTTCTTATACGTGTGAAGGTTATCTGTATCGATTCTCTATTGAATACCGTTCGGTTATTATTGCACAATAAAACACCAAGCTTTTATAAGTTAAATTTACAGATATTTATCGCACTGCGGGGCACTGTACAGGTTTAAACGTAGCGCTACGATCCCATTCCCATCCATAACCTCTGTCGGCACTTCTAGTAAGCCTCTAATGACTTTCGTCCCAATCATAGTTAGGTACTGAAGGCAGGAGTGACCGAGCATTGGAAGTATGAGAGGTCCTGGTCAAGAAAAAGCCCCCCAGAGATAAGATTTAAAAAACGAAAAATATGACCAGGACCTCGGGGGGCTTTTGCTGAATTTTTGTGCGCGAGATCGAATCCCGGCGACGGACTTTTCTTTTCCTTCCACTTAATAAACTCGTCTGCTGCTCAAAGGGCTGGACCAGCCTGCGCAGCCTGCGCTCTTTTTTTAAGCCCGCGAACAAGATATATTTATCGAGAGGTGCCACTGTTTCCAGCCGCTTGGAGATCCAGCCGCTTGGAGTTCTTCCAAGAGCTTGGTACGGGCCGTTAGCATCGCCTCGTCTCTCATGAGGTTCATAAGCCGGTTTTTTTCGGTCTCGGACACACCGCCTTCTTTCTGACGCCCACGGCGTATCTCAGCCTTCATTTGGTTGTACTTGTCGACCTCAGAGAGAATCAGTCGAAACTCCTCCTCGGAGATCTTATCGTCGGTCAGCGAGGCCGAGATCCTGTCGGCGATTGAGTTCTTTGAGACGGCCAGGATACGAATCTGATCATGTTTCCTGGCTTTGGCTTCGAGCCTCCGACAAATGAACCTCCCGCCGGCTCCGAGCAACCCACAGGCAATCGCTCCGGCCTGTATGCCAATTGCGACAGGCGCAGCGATTATCGTCGTCAACAGCCCGACACCCGTGGCAGCTATGGCTGCGCCGGCTACCGAAAGCCCGGTGTCGAGTCCGTCTACGACATTAGCCCCCCGCCGGTATTTCTTATACTGCGATACTCTGAAGTCACGCTCCTTTTCCAGACGGGCTCTGATCTCGGCTACGTGCTGAGGTCGATGATTGTCTCCTGTCGTCTCAAGTGGTGGGTAAAGTCCCATCGTGCTTAACTATCACCGCTTTCGGGTAAGTTCAAATGGCTCAGGACCACCGAGCTTTGCTCTGGGGTGAGGTCTGCGGGCGTGAACCTCAGCCTTTTGAGCTCGACCGGACCAACATGGATCTTGCTGATATCCAGAAAGCGGTGCTCCGCTTCGTGCTGGACCCCTTCCAATGTAAAGCGCACCAGAGGTCGCTCCCGAACTCTGATCAAGGCCCCAAGTTCTTTTTGCGCGTGCGCGCTGGTCCACTTGAGCTTGAAGCCGGGCAAAACTTCGACTAAGTCGTCAGGTGGGTCTCCGAGGATCACCTCGAGGAGGATTGTTGATGTGGGCTCTTTTTCCGCGCCGATGATTCACGCTGGAGATAACTCGGATACCATTTTCATAATTCCCTCCCGGCGGTTGCTCGTTTTGAGCGTGTACTGCTCGGAAATGACGATGTTTTTGGTCTCAGGAACGTAGGAACACAGCCGGGTACCGCTATTCGTCACCTTTCGAACCTTGTGTTGCTGCCCCGTTGCGACGTAGGGAGAGGAGATTCGAATGTCGATCATCCAGCCCGTTTCTTGAACGGGGTCCGCGAAGGCGACCCACCTGCTCCCAGTAAACGCCAGCTGGTGGAGCCGTCTGGGGATGGCATATGAGACGTCGACGGCGCTCAACTCTCCGAGCTTCTGCGCTCCACCTCCCTCTGGGGCGGTGACCTTTTTTCGTTTGTACATCCCGTCGGACAGCTCGAAAGCGTACAGCTGGCCCTCTTCCCCACCCTTTTTGAATCCCTCGGTATCCCCGAGATCGGCTAAAGCCACCCGAGGGCATTTTCTGGCGCTCCCTGGGCCACCCGCGTCACCCATTTCTTCTTATGTGTAGGACTGCACTCAAATAGTCGAAACCTAAATTTCTGCCGCCGCCTGTGACTTATATCGTGAGCGTCAGCTGGGAAAGAGGCCCCGATGCCAGCCGTTTGTACTGAAAGACGGGGAATGTCTCTGTCCGACCACCCCCGCACCTTTCGTTCTCGACGGGGATGGATTTCAGCAGTGTGGAGGGGCGACCGTTGTGGAGGTTCTCCGACGTACTGACCTCGGCAAGATGCACGCAGATCTCCCGATGGGTGAACAGACGATGAGGCTTGTCTGCAATGTGGCTCTGGCCGGGCTCAAACATCTCTCGAGAGAACCCTAGGAGGTCGGCCAGCTCGCGATTCAGTACCAGGCGTTTTTTTGAGGAAATCTGCAGGCGGCCGGTTGGGGCATGCAAACTGAGTTCAGCACCCAAAGGCCGGAACGCCTCTTTGTCCAGCTCACAGACGTTATGGTACCCTTTGGGTATGCCCAACACGGTGTGCCCATCAAAGATGCCATTCCCTAACACGGCGCTGATATTGAGCCAGCGGTGGTAATACGTGAGCTCACAGAGAGCGACCTCCAGGTCGGGGGCCCATTTCAAAGAGAAGCAGGCGCTCTCTCTGGCCAGCCAGAAGATTATGGTTGATGACGAGGGAGGTGACTTTCAGGCCTCTTTCCCAGACATCTTCGCCGACTATCAAAACCCCCCGCTCACTGGAGACATCAATATGGGAAACAAGGCGTGGGGCAACTGGCAACACGCTCCGATAACCTGGTGGCAGAGCCAACTGAACTTCGCGGTTTGGTGCGCGACCGCTGGCAGCGGGGTCTCTACTGATGACCATCTCCAAGCTAAAGACCCCCTCCTTGCGAGTCTGTATCGTTTCCATGTTTACTATGCGACGAGGCGTCTGCTTGTGGAGCTAAAAGTCGCCCTTCCTGCAGACCAATCTCATTCTTGGTATCAGAACGCCTACGACGCCAAGGCCTACAAGCGGCTCTGCACCGAGTTCGGAGTGGCACCTACCACCGACTGGAGGCAAAAGCTAGACCACGGGTGCCAAGGCCTCGGATCTTGGAGCACGTATATGGAGCCGTCGGGCGCCTACCGGCATGCGCACTACTCCGATGGCCCCTTCTTCCATCCGATGGACGCCATCCGCCATAACCTGGATATATCAGGGGCGTGGACGATGTTCATTCCCGATAAATCAGAAGGCTTCACGCAAGCGGGTGTGGAGCTCCTCAACGACAGTATACGGACGTATGTTTTGGCTATCCTGGGAGCGCAGGCCCAGACACGCTCGAACATTCTCAAGGCCGGGACATGGTTCGACGCTCAAAAGCAGTTCCTGGCCAACGTCGAAGACGCGATCGCCTCGCCCGTCGACATCCCCAGCAGCATCGCTCACTATCAGAAGACGTTCCAGTATGCATCATCCCCTCTGGACTTCGTCTTCGGGTTAGGGCTCTACCTCGCCCCGAGCGACATGGCCCTCAACCCGGGCAATGTCCAGGGCTACAACAACGAAATCGTGATCGCCGGATCTGAAGCAGCCATCGGCCACAACCCGGGAATCAACGAGTCGGAGCAAATCGGCAAGACCACATGCGATAAGTCCTTCGAAGGAAAAATCGCAGCACCGGCCGGGACTGATCACAAGGGGCCACTGAGTGGCAGACCCGCAGGGTCACCACCCACGCCAGCCACTGTTGCTCCGCAACAACACGCGTCTGCCGCGGCTGCCACGAAGAAGAGAAAACGGCTCTCATAGCCGCAGGGGTCGGGGTCGGCCAAGTGGCGCTTTGGCTGTCGTTGAGATAGCCAGTCCGTTGCGGCCACGAAAAGTAGCGTCCCCACGCCGATGACCAAGGCCCACACGTTGTCAGCGAGCCAAATCGCGGACTTCCCTAACGTGCTCAGGAGCCAAGAGACAATGGACCCGATGATTCCGGGCAGGGCCTCAGCGGCCTTGCCGGCCAAATTGGCCAGGGCACGCCCAAGGCCCTGTAGGTGCTTTTTTATCCACTCCTTGACCCCGCCCTTGTCGGATGGCTTTGGAGCCGGTGACGGCACTGGTGCACTTCCCCACCGGTGACAGCAAAGACGAGAGTGGTTAATGCCATTCCGATCGCTGTAAGGATGCTCGCGATCGTTGTCCCCTGTTCGCGGAAGAGAGTTCGAATTCGTACAGCCAGCGTCTTGTCTTCATGGAGGAGCCTCCTGATGGTCTCACGAATTCTGCTGATCTGCGACCGGAGAGCTGCTCTATTCGTAGGGCTTCGAGCCTCGCCTGCCTTTCAAGCTCGATGTCGGAGAGCTCGCCTTTAAGTTTCTCCATTCGGTCTCGAATATCTTGTTGAATTTCGGTGTCGCCCGTTCCCTGGCCAAGTGCTTTTCGACTTCGGATTTCCGGTCATCGATGGCGCTTAGCTTCGCGAGGTTGTTAGCGAGCTCGTCCCTCGATCTCGTCATAGCCTCCCAAACTCTGGCCAGTTCTCTTCTTGTCTGGACGATCCAGGCCACGTCAATTTGCTGATCGTTAATGGTCTTCAATGCGGTTTCGACGTCTTCTACGCTTTGACGTGGTATCAGCCACGCCGGAGAGATCCTTCAGTTCGAGTGCCTCAATATTTATAGGGAGGGTTTCCTCTGCACTCTGGAGTGTCTCCACGACCTCTCTGCCGAGCCTCCGCGATGCCCCCGATCTATAATCAAGGAGCCCCAGCGATCCCCGCAGTGCATGTAAGCCACCAGCCCCGTATCTTCGGACCAGCGTGTTTAGACCCAGAAACCGGAATTTTCCCCTCGTCGCAGCAATGGAGATCTTCTTGTCTTCAGGCGTCAAGTAAAGTGTCTTACCGTCGGGGTCGATCCCGAACTGGCTATAGTCGATCCTGCCTTCGGGGCGCATCCCATAGGTATGTCTCACTTCGTTGTAGAAACTGTCAACGAGGCGCTTCTGGGTCTCAAGTTCCGCCTCTCTTAACTCCTCCTGCAAGCTCTGCAAATTGTCGCCAGACGCATTGAGCAGCTGCTGGACGTCAAGCGGTGGCTCCATAGGGGGGTCGGGGAGGTCAAAATCATCGTCTTCTCCAGGCCCGTCAGGGTCGAACGTGGGGTTCTCGAAAGTGACGTCATCCATCGCGGCTTTGACAGTGGATGCTAATTTGAAGGTTGTTGCGTAGGTTCAAATACACCGTGGCTTCGAGCAAATTCGGACGCAAGCTTAATCCTTACAGGTGCCTCCGCGAGCCCCTGGGGGTCAAAGGCGCGCGGCAGTCTGTCGTGATAATCAATAACCCGAGCACGATTGATTAGAATCAACAGCTACTGGTTCGATTCCCGAACCTCGGCGCGCACAACGTGATCGTTCCAGGGACTGCCCGCCTGGCCTTCAGAATCACGCTGGTTAGTGAAGATGCGAACCGGACCGCGGTTCAGAACCTGGGCCGCGCCATCGTGAAAAAGACTGTGGTCAAGATCTCCGGCAACGAGGTGATGTCCGTCAACGATAGTGACGTCTTCAACTGCTACGGTGATCTCTGGAAGACGGCCTCGGAGAGGAAAAATGACCAGTATCAAGGCATCGATACGTCTGGTAACCGAAACACAACGCGAATTCGCATCGATGCCGGAAACAAAGATGAGACAGTGGCAGCCGACAAGGCCATCGCCGATGCCTTCGGCAACCGCTTCTACATCCCGCTTGATTTCGAGCTGCTCGAGGGCCACATGCCGTTCTACCAAAGCGCGCTTGGAGACAGGCTGGAGTACGAACTCACCTTCAACGACTACAGCCGCGCAATTCGGACCACAGGCGATGCCGACGCCTCATATGACATTGAAAACATCAGTCTAGAGTATGAGATCGTCACGCAGCCAGAGCTGGCTCGCATGATCGCCAATCCGTACAACGGCCGCCTCGCGATCCTCTATGACCGGATTCTGAGGCACTGAAAAATAAGCAGAGACAAGAGCGACACCCTGTGGAATACCAACCTCAACGTGCCCGCCCGCAGCATGTAGGGGGTCGATGCTCTTTGAGGACGTCGCCGCGCAACAGCCCTTCGCTCGCAACACGGAGTCCTTCTATAACCCGAAAATAACGAAGGTTGAGGTCACGATCGAGGGGATCCCCAACCAGCTCTTTAGTCAGGGGATGCGTGTCTATCAGATGTGGGACGAGGCAAGGAAGTTATTTGCACCCGGCAGGAAACGCCACCCCGAGGTGGCAGTGGTGGCGAAAGACCTTGGTCTCGCTGACGTCTCTCTCGGGGAGTTCTTGACCTCCAAGTTCGCTCTGTGGCTTGACCTCAGGACAACCGATGATGACCGGCTTCATGGCAGTGGCCGCCGCATAGAGAATGCGAGCAAAGAAGTGACCATCCGGTTAACTAAGACGGCAGAGGCGGCCGGCGCTTTGTACATCTATCTCTACATCATCATGGACGCCCAGCTGAACCTCGAAGACGGCCGGTTCGTCTCAGCTGTTTATTAATCATCTTCTGCCCAAGGTCGCCCATTCGGCAATTGTCTGCGGGCAGACGGGATGCGAAAAAACCGTTTTCATCCTGTCTCTGCTCGAAGAAGGCCCCTACCAGTTTTTTTTTACCTACAAGCAGTGCGCCTGGCTCTGGACGGACCCTGAGGTCTACGTTCTAGACCCCGGTGAGCGCCTTCACAATTATCTACGGGCCTTCTACCTGGTGTTTAAGGGCGAGCCAACACTTTTTATAATCGACGACTGCTCGGCCACGAAGACTCTGTCGAAGAAGAAAGACATGCTGTCAGAGTTGGCGTTCTCGGGCCGCCACGCCGATATAAGCGTCTGGGTCCTCACCCAGAAATACAACTCAGTCCTGAAGGACTTGCGCGAGCAGACGCGCTGGGTCGCACTCTTCCACTGCAAGGATCGCGACAGCTTTGAAGACTGTCTGCGGGAGAACGACGTAAAACCGATTCGAGAACAGCGGGCGTTGGTGCGGCAGCAGCTAGCCGAGAGAAAACACGCCAAGCTTCTGTTGAAAACAGATCAGCCTGCTGCTTATATAGTTGTGTAGCAATGCTTCCTGTTACTGAAGGACTGCTGGTCGCCGCGCTTGGCACGCATTTGGTACTGCAGGTTTCTGTTGCTTGGCAGATCGCAAGTGTCTGCGCTGAGTCGCACTCTATATTAGACGGGCCAGCCGGCTTGTTATAGGCAAAATGGACTGTGACGAACTGATCGATGAGCTGATATCAGTTGCTGACCCGCAGGACGCTGGTCTAGCCGGGGGGGGGGCTCCACCGGCAGCCGCCCCAGCGGCGACGCCAGACGCGCCACAGGAGGATGAACGGGTGCAAAAACACCGCGAACGGCTCGCTGCCATCGCGGCGGGACGCTAAGCCGGGCAGTACAGACTGGTGGTCCGTGGGAAAGCATTCATCGCCGATCAAATCTACGCTCTGGACAATAGCGAAATCGAGAAGCTTTACGCCCGCTACGAAGCAAGGCTTGGGGCGGCGATGACGAAGACGCTGGGGTCTGCGGCGCTCCAGCTTTATGCGGGGATCGCGGCCATGTTTTTCCCGACCGAAAACCAGCCAAGGCTCATCGCAGACCTCGAGAGCGACCCGTTTGTCGGACACGCGCTTAGCAGTGCTACCTGCGAGCTCTACCACCGCTACGGCATGTTCTTAGCACCGTTAACCGCTGCGCTGACCACCTTGAAACACTGCCAATTTTGACACTGCTGCCCTGTTAGAGTACACGATGGAGGAGACGAAGCAGGAGAATCAAGAGACCGCGGAGGAGCCAGCACAGAGTCCTCCAGTGAGTAGAGTTACAGAGAAAGTTAAGGATCCAGCAGCCGCCCGAAAGGCAAAGCAAGAAGAACGACTTCTCGAGTAGCTTCGAGCATCCAAGGAATCATTTCGCCCCTCCCCCCCCCCCTGCGGGCAACGGCACGCCTGCCAATATTCCTCCAAAGGAAGCGGCAGCGGTTTCCGCGGATGAACGGCCGGAACGCCGTGAAGGACTAACTAACTGGACCCCGTGGGTCGTTGGGACTTGTCTAGCGGGCGGGGCGCTCGTTTTTCTCCGAAACGCGCAAACGAGAAGTCCCGCGTCGGTGGCGGCAGTCCCCGTTGACTCCGCGCCCAACCAAGGACCTGCTAATTAAACAGGGGATCATACCTGCAGATATCATGAAGTAATGGCAAGCATCGCAATGCTCGTTGGGGGCGCCCTGGTGAACGCCCTTGCGTTCTCCGGATCGAACTACTTATTCACCACTTTGAGAAGCTCTGGCGTCGACGAAGAGCGCAAGCGTCACGATAAAGCAGTCGAGCAGCTGCAGGCCGCACAGGCGTCATGGTCCCGGAAACGGACCGAGCGCCTCGACTTTATCAATGAGGAACTTCGCCGGCAAGGACATGCTGTTAAGGCGTTCCGGGATGTTGACGCTGCAATGCAGGAATATGCGCAGGTCACCGGGCACAACCTCGACCCCCTAGGGCCCGAGCCCCAGCTCGCCGAGTTTTATCACCCGAGTGACGGCCAGAAAGACCGCGAGATCGCCTTCGTCATCCTGGGGATGGCCGCGACCGGCCTGGTGGCCTACAGACTCGCCAAGTAATCCGTGTTTCATCGCGCGTTTGAATTGTTTCGACGTAGGGAATATGCTAGCAATGCTGGCCGACGAACTGTATCTCGCTATGTTCGAGGTCGGGCACGCGGCCCGCCGCCATAAGATTCCTGGTCCTCTGGCCCACACCATGATCGATATCGCGCAAAAGTCGCTTGAGCTCTGGCGGCAATATGAACGGGCAGCCATTCGGTTCGCCGCGGGGGTGCTGGCTGGTCCGACAAACCTGTGGGCGACAACTGGACAGCGATTGTTCTGGGTCTCTTTCAGTGCTAGGATGTGATCAACCTTCAGGCTAAACCTCAACCCCTTAGCCTGGTCCTGTCGCTTGTAGGCCACCAGCTTCCTCTGGATGACTTTGCGGAGCTGCTGCTCGGTGAGTGTGCGTGCACCCTCAGAGCCCTCCTCTGGGGGACAGACTACCCTTTCGAGCTGGTGCATATACTCCACCCTTGAGACAGCCAGGTAGGCAAGATTTGACCACTGGAGATAATCATCGATGATCCAGACTTTCTGGGGACCTGCGACGGTTAGACCTTGGCTCGAGTGGACTGTGATGGCGTAGCCAAGAGCCCAGTCCTGGTCCCACCTGCCGTCGAGGACCTCGCGGGCATATTCCAAGGGCACCTCGACGACGTCGTTCAGGACGAGCTCCTGCCGAGGTCTGCCCTGCCATCCAGCAAGGGCCCAGGGATGGTGACCATGATGTTTTGCCGCCGAGTGTCTTTGGGGCAGTATAGCAGAGGCACGGAGGTGTCCGGGAAATACTCTTCATGGCGCTTGAACAGCAGCCTCTGGGCCCGGTCGCGAACCTTCTGCCTCGAGGTCAACATGAGATCACATGGCTTCCAGGCCTCCACGAAGCGCTCCCACCCGAGGCAACCAGGAAGCGCCTTTCGCACCTCTCGGCACTGGACCCTGTCGGGTTGAAGGCGGATTCGCTTCTTGAGGGCCTTGAGAAGAGAGTCTTTGGCTCTGTGGTCTACCTCGACCTCTTCGTAATAGGCGGCATGCCCGCGGAGCCAGTCGTTTGGCATTTCTCCGGCGATTGGGGGCGGCTGCCCCTGGTCGCCACAGCAGATGACCTGGACGCCCCGTCCCTCGAGTCAGTCGAGGAAGGTTTCCAGAGTGGGGCGGGGCACTGTGCAGACCTCGTCCCAGATGATCATACGGGGAACGAATTTCTATCCCATCCTTTCAGGCGTCCAGTCCGTTTGGCCGCTCCAGCGGAAGAAGCTGTGATAGGTCAGGTCCTGGACGCCCTGGCCCGCATCTCTTTGGCCAGGCGATGGGTCGGGGTGAAGACGAGGGGGCTTCTGGTACGAAAGAGCTCGATCGCTCGCGTGGTTTTGCCGCTGCCCCCGCCGCCGTTTAGGTAGCTCAGCTGATGTCGGGTCAGGGGATCGTCGTGGCGCGGCGCGGTGCTGGGAGTGAGGTCCTTTTCAGAACAGATGTAGTCAGGCTTGGCGAGGTAGGCTGCGTGTTCCATCGGCATGTATAGGCTATCGCCCTTGTCACGCCACTGGGCTGGGGCAATCCCATCTCGTGGTGGCCTCGGGGTTGCCTTGTCGTGGCAGGTGACAGATGCGGCAATTCCCTTCTGGGTGAACCTCTTGAGGCTTGTAGGCTCCGACCCCCTCGAGCTTGCAGAGCGCCGTTTTCTTTACATAGATGGAATCGGTTGCCACTCGGACGGCCTCATCGGGTTCGAACCTCTTTAGCATTGAGAGGAGGCCAGCATCGAGGCCCTCAAATGGGCGAACTGTGGTTGAGAGCCATCGTAGTAGGTGACGATGTAACTAAGCTCGCACTTCATTGGCGCTCCGACCAAAGAGTCCGAGAGGCGGGTGTCCCGGACAAGGTAGTCGAGCTCGCCGCGATCAGTCACCAGCCTCCTCGTTAGCCTTTTTCCATCTGCCTTGCTGCCCTGGGTGAATTTGCCGATGACGGAGCAGGCCTGGTCCCTGCTCTCGGGCAGCCAGACCTCAGTCTGCTTCTCGAAGGAGATGATCGCCTCCCTGACTTTGAGAGACCTCAGCAGGCCAGACTGCCAGGAAGGCAAGGAGCTGTGTCGGGGCCCAACCGCCTTCGGAGAAATGCCTTTCAAACCAGATGGCGGCAAGGTGCGCAAATTCCTTTCGCGTCGCTTTTGTTGCACGACGCCACTCACTCGTATTACCGCACTGACAACAGAGCTGTTGCTTGTTAGGAACCCCTACTCCACAACCCCTGCAGGGCTGAGCGCGTGAGCCTTTACGGAGTCTCGCCAGATGAACTTTACAAAAGTCCGTAATACAGCTTTTACCACAGAGCTCCGTTGAGCTCACCGTCAGCCATTTGCATGTGTTGCGTCCCTTGGGCATGTCGTTTGTAGCGGTATATCAGCAGTCACTCACTTCTTTAATAGATGAGCCCCGGGTTGGCGAGGGTGGGGGCCGTCCCCAGGGGCTCTCGCTATGCTCACTTGGGGGCCTCATGAGATCGGGCCCCCTGCTGCCGTTGGGATATGTAACCGTAGACAAAAGAAACTTTACTCACCCCCCTGCTGCTTTTGCTTTCATTAAGCTTAATGAAATTTCTTGATTGAAATGAAAGTAAAATAAACATTAATAAACATTAATCTGCTTATAAAACAGTTTGTTTTAAGATGTTTGTATATTTGCCGGGATCGTCACAAACCGACGCCCCGGCAAATATAAAATGTCCATAATGAACTAATCGAACAATCTACCATATGTAAAAAATCCAAAACTATATTAAGAGACCGGCGCGATTCGCGCGCCGGTCAATCAAGGGTATGGAATTATCAAATTTTGTTTACTGTCCATGGACGAGTAAATGGTCAAAATCCTCAAAAATGACATTTTTTCTCATAATCTGTATACTTTTCTCGGCTAGACTGAATTTTCTTCCTTGTCCTCAGAAAAAATGGGACCTGTTAGACAAGTCCGGCATGGCGTTTCCACAGCCCTGCTTTATGATAATCTATGCATAACTCAAACATCCTTACCAGAAAATATTGTCTTTTTTTTTAGTTAACACTTTTTATAACGAAACTCGATACAGCGACAAAATTCGTTATAATGATCATTTGACTGGCACGAAACCCTTCCCCCAAGAGGTGACTGTTGGTTAAAGATTATGCAAAACATTTATTTCAAGATAGGTTCAAATATTGTAAAATTACACAATGATTGTTTGGCTCGCATAGCGGTTTCCTAACCTTAACAGTAGAACGTCACAGAAAAAACATGTAAATCAAATTAAATCATTGAGATGAACAGTGGCGTATCCAGGATTCTTGAAAAAAAAAAAAGAGGTGTATGGGAGGGTGGGGGGGGGGGAGGGTTTCAAAACATCTTCCACACACCCATAGTGTTTGGACAGACAGGTCTTAGCCAACGGTGTAGATCCAGATCAGGCGCCACAGAACGCAGAACTGTTTGCCACTCATCCTGCAATCATTACGAAAACATTCCTATTCAAATACGAGGGCGAGTCAATAAAAAAAACAGCCTAACTTATTTCTGGGTGAGATCGATCTCTTCTTTTTCAATGTAATTGCCCTCTAGAATGATGCACTTGGACCAACGATGTTCCAGTGCCATCAGCCCAGAACTGAAGAAGCCAGGGTCCTTGTCTCTGACGACCCACTTCTCAACTGCCGCCACGACTTCTTCATAGGACCGGAAATGACGTCCACGGATATCCTTTTTCTAGTTTGGAATAGGAAATAGTCACTAGGAACTAAGTCCGGAGAATAGGCGGGGTGCGGTAATAGCTCGTACATTCCGCTCAAACAGCATCCACTGCAATTTTGCAAGTGTGGACTCTCGCATTGTCCTGTTGGAGCAGAATCCCTTTGGAGAGTTTACTTCGGCGTTTTTCACGGGTCACAATTCTTAGTTATTCGAGCAAATTTGCATAATACGCACCTGTTATTGTACTTTTCTTTGCTAGAAAGTCCAACATAATAACGCCTTGTGCATCCCAAAATACAGTTGCTATCATCTTGCCAGCAGAGGGTTGCGTTTTTGAACTTCTTGGCCTCGGAGACCCCGGCCCTACACTCTGGCGACTTTGAGCTTTATTCTCTGACTCATAATAATGGACCCAGGTCTCATCTACAGTCACCAGACGTGAAAGGAAATCATCTTCCTTTGACCTAAACCGCTCCAACAATGCGCTGTATACTGATACTCTGGTTGCCATTTGCTCGTCGCTAAGGGATTTTGGGACCCAACGGGCTGTTAGCTTGTGCATACCCAAGCGATCATGTAAAGTTGTTGAAACGCTACCATGTGAAATTTGTAATGCATTCGCTATTTCTTCCACCTTAATACGCCTATCAGAGTACACCAGATCCCGTACTTTGTTACACATTTCTTCATCGGTGGCATCTGATGGGCGTCTAGACCTGGTTTCGTCTTCTAAAGACGTTCTACTGCATTTGAATTCCCCAACCCAGAATTTAACTTGTTCATACGATAGTACAGAAGACCCTTAAACATTGGTCAACTCGCAATGTATTTCCTGACCTGTTTTTCCTTTCAAATACAAGTACCAAATTACAGCACGGTACTCAACTTTTGACGAAAAGCTTACTCATCTTTTGCATCGCGAGCCATGTTTGACATTCAATATCTTATGAGTGAATGACACGATGTGCAATTTTGCCCTCAGGCCTAAAACATGTATTGAAACAAGGCATGAAAATCTTGGGCGTTTCGGTCAATTGGAAATGGGATAGGCTGGTTACTTATTGACTTGCCCTCGTATATTGAAAATTTCACAATCAAAATCTGAAGGGTTTCAGTTAAAAATTCTGATATTTTTCATATATCTGCTCAAAACATAGATTGTAGGTACTTGTTAGAACCGCCTCGGCGAGGCGGTTCTAACAAGTACCCACAATCTATGTTTTTGAGCAGAAATAAGAAAAATAATGTATCCCCCTGTAAACCCCACTTACTATATAAAAGTAGGTTTAATGGGGTGAAAATTATATAGGTATGTTTTCATGATGTTTAGACACATTCGCTGGTTATTACACAGACTTGTGATTTTTACATAAAAACTATGAACAATGTAAAAAAAAAAAGGTGTGCAATTATTCTGGGCAAATACAGCACCCAAACTTTATCATCAGAAGTTCGCGCGTAAAGCGTCACGAAAACGTACACCACGTCTTTATAACATTATTGTTGGGGTACATAACATAAACCGTGTTGGTTAAACAACCGTGTTATATCAAATAAAATAAAAAAATAAATAAATAGAATAAAATAATGCATAGATTATCTTGAAAAAATGACCATTTATGGTCATTTTTCAATATAATCTATACATTTTTGGGATCCAGCTTTAGTTTAAACTTTATTTTGATTGCTTCTAATACAACATAATTTTCAACAATACAATATTTTCCAGGATCTGACTGTAAGCCTTAGTTTGTCTGAAAGTCATCTCCTGGTAATAAAGGCATGTAACTTTCATAGATATTATGAGTGGCTGAGCCTTTTGACATATTTGATCATAAGCAATTAAACCAAAGCTTAATAACTTATATGCATGTATGTAAACCGTTACATACATACATACGCACGTACGTACGTACATACATACTCTCGAACGCACGTACATGCGCATGTACTTACATACACACATACATATACACACATGCATACATATACGCACGCATTCAGGCACATACACAAACGCATGCATACACTTATGCGTGCCCGCGCACATACATCAAACATACAGAGAGAGAGAGAGAGAAGAGAGAGAGAGAGAGAGAGAGAGAGAGAGAGAGAGAGATGTTCCATGACTCCATAAGTTGATTCTTTTAATATAATTTGCATCAATGTTACGTTAGTACCTTTATATCATAGGAATCGTTTCGACGAATATGAATTCTTGAACGTGACAAAACATGGTTTCATTATCTTCATCAGTGGCTGTTACTTTACCGTGAAGCAATTCTTGAACAGAATGCGTGTGCAAATAGCCAGAAGGGTAAGTATTCCTGACGTTGGCATATCTAGGACAGCGGAGAAAAAAGTGATAACAGCTTTCAAATTCGCCGCATGCACAAGATGGGCTTGGAACAATATTTTTTTGAGTACAAATGTGAATTGAGTGAGCTACACCCCATGCGCAATCTTGCGTGTAAAATTTGGCCAATTCTAGACCCAGCATTATAGTACTTAGGAGGAGCCGGCCTCGGTGGCTCAGTTGGATGCGCCGTCCGACTGGAAACCAGGAGGTCGCGGATCCAACCCCCGCCGAGGTCGGCAACATTCTTTCGTGGAGATTGATCATGAAATATTTTCTACGGTCATTCTCTCCCTTCCGCTAATTCAAGAAGGGCAGTTGTCAGTTTCTGGCGAAAGAATGTGCACAACACTGGTTAACCGCTTAGAGGACTAAGCCTGCCCAGTAAACGTGTGGTTAGGTAAACTGACCGCGCTCGACATGACCCCATTGGGTTGACTGGGCCGTAAAACCTCAACACAAACAAACTTAGGAGGAAGTCTTCTATGTCTATT
This sequence comes from Anodontia alba, assembly GCA_964016985.1. Classification (NCBI taxonomy): domain Eukaryota; kingdom Metazoa; phylum Mollusca; class Bivalvia; order Lucinida; family Lucinidae; genus Anodontia; species Anodontia alba. Next base: position 88,490,766 of record OZ024826.1, read on the forward strand.
GAGGAAATATTTAAATGCTGTGACAGTGTTTGCATCTTTTATATCTTGGGGCAAGCTATTCCAAGCTCTTATAGTTGAAGGAAAAAAGGAGTTAAAGAAGAGATTAGTACGAGCCCGAATAGATTGTATATCGTTTGCGTTTCTTAGGCTATATGGGGTTACTATCGCCAACAAGTGGAGGCACAAGATCAGACAGGTAATCAGGGGTGAGTAGAAACAGTACTGCATCTGACCAGGTGTTCACACTTTACCATAAAAATATACCAAAAAAAAAAAAAAAAAAAAAAAAAAAAAATAGAAAGAAAAGATATACTAAATGAATAAAAGTATACTTTTTTGTAAGAAAAAAAAGTCTAATACATTGGTAAAAACAGATAAACCATGTTATTGTCTCGGTTTTGGGAATACTGTAAATTATATCATAGTTTAGTGACCTTTCACTGTCTGACCTAACTCGGCTCCGCCTCGTTTGGGATCAGACAGTGAAAGGTCACGAAACTATGGTATAATGTACAGTATACCCAAAACCTCGACACTAATCATGGTTTATCAATAACTTGAAGTAGGCCAGAAACATAAGCTATTAAGCAAAATGCACTTTAATTTTGCAGACATGGAATCACGGAATGACAGAATCATGGAATGACGGAATCACGGAAGGACATGGCAAATCCAGTATAACCCCACTTTTCAAAGCGGGGTTATACTCGTAATAAGAAAAATATTTCAAAATGTCGTCTGCTGAAATTTTTACCCAAGGCGCGTTAAACCAAACAGATAGTGGTAACGTGTCAGGTATGGATTTGCGGTAAGGCCGACAAGGACAAATATAAGAATATGAAAATAATACTTTAATTGCAACTGCAGAAAAAATTGATTTGTTGTAGATTTCGAAACCATATTGGTCGCGAAAAAGTACCTTGAACATGTGCAAAATATACAGACTGATATCATCCTGCACATGCGCAAAGTTTCATCCGGTTATTTGCTCTTCATTAAAACATTGAAACCAAATAATTCTGTTTGCGGACGGCGAAGGCATCCACGCAGGCTGATCTGGGCTTTCGCTGTTCGCATATGCCCGAAGACACCATTACGAAAACACGCCAATTCAAATATAATGAAAATTTTACCACCAAAAAATGAAAATTTACAGATAAAAAATTCTGATATTTTTCATGTTTCTGCTCAGAACATAGATTGTGGGTACTCGTTAGAACCGCCTCGACGAGGCGGTTCTAACGTGTACCCACGATCTATGTTTTGAGAAGAAATAAGAAAAATAATGTATACCCCTGTAAACCCCAGTTTTACTATATAACAGTGGGGTTTAAGGGGGTCAAAATTATATAGGCGTGTTTTCATGATGGTTTCGTATATGGATTTGCGAAGATTGTAAGGCCGTCAAGGACAAATATAAGAATATGAAAATAATACTTTAATTGCAACTGCAGAAAAAAAAATGATTTGTTGTAGATTTCTAAACCATATTGTCCGCGAAAAAGTACCTTGAACATGTGCAAAATATACAGACTGACATCATCCTGCACATGCGCAAAGTTTCATCCGGTTATTTGCTCTTCATTGAAACATTCTATGGTACCAAATGATTCTGTTTGCGGACAGTAAAGGCATCCGCACAGGCTAATCTGGACTTTTGCTGTTCGCATATGCCCGAAGACAGGTTTTCGCATTACTTGATCGATTGCACAAATTCTGAGCCATGTCATGCGAAAAATGCATGCTGAAGCAGTTTGCGCATGCGCACAGTTTAATCAAAACATTCGCTGTCCGCCAACAGAAACTTTTGGTTGTTTACACTTACCCTACTAATTGCAGATTCAGCAGATGACATTTTTTTCTTTTTTTTTTTTCTTATTTTTTCCTTAAAAAAATAAATAAATAAAAAGAGAGAAAAATATTTCAATATGTCGTCTGCTGAAATTTTTACCCAGCATGCAAAGTGTTAAAGAATATGGCAACACACAGTAAAGGTCTATTGCCGCAAAGACGGACCAGGGCCCAGTTGTTTAAAGCATCGTTAGCTTAACGAGCTAGTTAGTGGTCAAAAGCTATCTGGTCTAGTAAGTACAATATCTAATTCACAGGTATTCTTGCTGAAAAATGTGAGTATCTTTTGCAAATGCAAAAGCGACTCACATTTTTTTTTCAGCGAAAATATTAGCATATATGCCATACTTAATGATCGAAGTTTTAACGATACGTTAACTAACGGTATCGTTAGTTTTGGACAACTGGGCCCTAGTCTTCTAGGGGCGAATCCAGGATGATTCTGAGTGGGTTCGATTTGATAAAATTACTGTACGTACTTATCGTCCTTGGACAGACAGACCTGAGCAAACAGGGTAGACACAGATCAGACGCCGCAAAATGCGGCGTCTGATCATGGTCTATACTGTTTGGCACTCACCCAGCAATTGTACACACATTAACAGGTAGTAAAATGGACTTGTTGAAGGGAAGCATAAGGTAAAGAATAAGGGGGTGGGGTGAATATTTAGGGTAAATACAGTATCCCGATTTTATCAGATTTATACAAAATTTCGCATGGAAATGAACTTTTGAGTCAAAGTGGGAGGGGGGGGGGGGCGGGGGGGGGGGTAGTGGGGTGGCGGGGGGCGCAGGGTTCGACCAAACCCCTTGAACTCCCTCTAAATTCGCTCCTGGTCTTCATTTCAAAACATGTCTCTAAGACCCTTTTTCATATAGTGCGGCACCATTTATGTTTGTCTGTCCAACACGCTAACACGTTGAATGTTTTGTTATTATTCACCAGTCTATTACAATGTCTCTTGCATACGGAACATCGTAAGGGCCAAACATGCATTTTTTTTATTATTTTAAAACTGAATTGACTTTTCGAGATATATATTTTTAAATATTTAATTAACGCAAAAAAAATGTCCGTGATGGAAGTTTTTGATGAGAATGACCACCTACTTCTCAAAACACGTTTCAGCCTTCTTACATGTATGTGTCTGAGTAAAGCGGTAATCAGATGAGAATTAAAGGGAATTTCAGTTTGCCTGAAAATATTTCTTTCAACTGATCCCACATTGCTAAAGGTGAACTACAGTTGACTCTCGTTATCTCGACTCTGCTAATCTCGAATAGCCGCTTATCTAGATTTCAGATTCAAACGAAATCCAATTGCTCGAACGTCTTCGGGACAATGGAAATTTGTTTTAGATAAGGGTATACTGTAATTCGAGCCATAGAGGGTTGCTTATTGTGGTGACCGGCAGTCAGTGTAAGCATGAATCGGTGGCTCATCACGAAAACATGTCTATATAATTTTGACCCCCTTAAACCCACTTTTATATCGCAAAACTGGGGTTTACAGGAATACACATTATTTTTCTTAATTCTGCTCAAAAAAATAAATTGTGTGTACTCGGTAGAACTGCCTCGTCGAGGCGGTTCTAACCAGTACCCACAATCTATCTATTGAGCAGGTATACGAAAAATATCAGAATTTTTTATCGGAAAATTTTCCGTTTTGGGTTGAAATATTTTTATTTATTTGATGAAATCATATCGCCAAGCGTGGAGGCAAATGAGATAATTAGAGATGTCTCTTCAAACTTCTATACAATAGTGGTGTGTTGATTGTACTCAGTAGATGTGGCTATTCTAATGAGTAAAACACATACATTTTCATGATCAAATAAGATTTTGTTTTCTAAAATTTCCCCAAATATTTGTTTCTCGAGCTATCGAAAGAATTTCCTAGGTGCTCAAAAACGAGTTCCAATCAGTCACGGTAACCATAGGTGTTTGAATCATTTAAGTCTTGTAGCAGCAACTCCTCCACTTTACAACTGGTATTTATGAAACTTTCCCGAAGTAGTTCTCATCACCTGATATTGAACTGGAAGTTCAATGGGTAAGTTCGAGGTTCGATTTATTTATTGTTCGAGTTATGACCCTTTAGCTGTAGATGCCAGACAAATCGTGTGGTTACAACTCCATCCTTTTACACCGATTTTTGTTGAAATATACTAGATGTATTTTGACACCTCCTGAAATTGATAATGTTTAACAATGATTAGCCTCAGCGATTTTGTGAATCTGTGATTTGCCTCAGAGATTTTGTCAATCTGTCTATCCATCACTCCATAGGCATACCATATGGTCACAATCTCTGTTTATTCATTTTTAAACTGATTTTCATAATACATTGGACATTGGTTACAATGATAGCAATTGTTTCCAAATATGTTACCGTTTAAAAGTATTTGCTGTTGTAAAGGATCCTTAAACTCAGCAGAATTATAGGAAGAAAGGGGTTGTTTTAGACTTTTTCCTCATAAAACATGCCTTAAAGCGAGTCTAACAAATACACCACAACCTCTTTATAACACTATTGTTTGGGTCCATAGCATAAACCGTGCTAGATAAACAACCGTGTTATATCCAAACAAAAAATTATAGATTATATTGAAAAATGACCATTTATGGTCATTTTTCAATATAATATATACATTTTTGCGATCCATCTTTGAACCGTGTTATATCCAAAACCGTGTTATAACGAACCGTGTTATAAAGAGGTTGTAGTGTAATCAAAACTTATGTTTCTTGAATTATTTAAAACAAGACCCTTGCGTAATCTATAATTAACTGTCGCCTCGTGAGAGAAGGTTACGTGCCAATCAAATTACCATCATACGAATTTGTCGTTGTGTCGAGATAAGACAAGTTGGCTTCTTTAAAAAGAATCCAAACGAAAGATCTGCCGCTATTTGTGAACAGAGTAAAAATAGAGGAAGTGAACTGCTCTGTTTATTTGTTATTATTGCAATGCAATATGAAACAATATAAAATGTGTCATAAATTAACTGAAAAAAAAAATGTAATATCATAATTAAAAGTAATCTTCATCGCTCTCTGTGCAAATACAGCAGATTAAGTTTTTTATTATCTTTCCCAGAAAATAGGCTATGACGATTAGCTTGAAAAGTCGAAGCCAATTTTTTGGAGAAAAAGTAAGAAAAACATTACAAAATATTGTTTGCTAAATGTTTTACCCAGCATGAAACCATTACGAAAACACGCCTATGCAAATATGCAGAAAATTTCACCTCCAAAAAACCGAAAAAATTCAGATAAAAAGCTCTGATATTTTTCATATTTCTGCTCAAAACAAAGATTGTGGGTACTCGTTAGAACCGCCTCGGCGAGGCGGTTCTAACGAGTGGGTACTCGTCAGAACCGCCACGGCGAGGCGGTTCTAACGAGTACCCAGAATCTATTTTTGAGCAGAAATAAGAAAAATAATGTATACCCCTGTAAACCCCAGATTTACTATATAAAAGTGGGGTTTAAGGGGGTCAAAATTATATAGGTATGTTTTCGTGACGCAAACACATTGGGACGTCTTTATAATAGGGTTTGTCACGTAAGTTACAGCACGGTTGTGGATATAAGATAGTTCACAGATGGTGCCCAGAATATGTTGTATCTAAAAAAAAATGTGTAGATCATATAGAAAAAACGACCATAAAAGTTGACTTTTGTATATATATTCTGCATTACGAAAACACGCCTATTCAAATATATTGAAAATTTTACTACCGAAAAAAGGAAAATTTTCAGAAAAAAATTCTGATACTTTTCCTTGGCGAGGCGGTTCTAACGAGTACCAACAATCTATGTTTTGAGCCAAAATAAGAAAAATAATTTGTACCCCTGTAAACCCCAGTTTTACAATACAAAAGTGGGGTTTAAGGGGGGTCAAAATTATTTAGGTATGTTTCGTGATGGTAAATTTTGGTTTAAATACAACTCGCTTGTTTACCAGACTAAGAGTGCAGCAATATTATTACCGTACATATTCTACAGAGAAACATGTCTGAACAAACACTTTAGACCTATATCAGATCAGACTGCTTTCCTTTTATGTTTTGCCCATCATGCAGACCCAGTTCATTTATTAAGCTCTCTAATCATGATCAGAACTGTTAGCAATTCCATTAGATCATCACGCGTCTAACCATTTCTATTCACATAGCCTATGTAATTAACGTAAGTGAAAACAAAAACACACGCCTTGATCATCTATAATTTCCACACTATAAAATTCATAAAATACCTTGCTTAAACTGTGATACATCTTTTAGTTCTAATTTGTAGTTTGGCTGTGATTCTAAGTCCTTTTCAGTGTCAGTAGAAGTGAGAAAAATTAAGACCAAATTTCCATACAGGTAATCCCGCATGAGTTATTGTTGTAATAGGTGATGTGCGCAAACAATAGATATTTTAATTCCCAGGTATTGTGCTAAAATAAAGTTTATGAACGAACATCCTTTTAAAAATATTTAAGCATGCTAGTATACCATAATTCACAATTATATTGATAAAACAGTGCAATTAAGTAACTTTTGGTAGTTACCATAAACTTTTCATACTTACTTGGCCGCTTTGGTAATAGTACTTGGGGCCTATTTGGATGCGGCAGTTTTAGTAGGGACAATTTTGGTCTGGGGCATTTTTGTCTGAAATTCTTAATTGTATTTTTATAAATTTATGAGATTTTTTGCTACAGTACTTAGTATATAATAAACGTTTGAACTTACTCACCCAAGTACATTTTTAACAACTTTTATCCTAATTAGTGGCGAAAACACAGGTAGCGAACTTGCAAGTAACGAACACATGTAGGTACTAGGTAGCAAAATCTCTTTCCGCGAAAGTGTCTGAGGGGCGAAACTGTACACATCGCGAACTTGCAAGTCGCGAAACCTCCGTTAACCATTTGAACACCTCTGTAGTTTCTAAAGCAACCACAAAAGGCAGCAAAATATTCATCACGAAAACACGCCTATATAATTTTGACCCCCTTAAACCCCACTTTTATATGGTAAAACTGGGGTTTATAGGGGTATACATTATTTTTCTTATTTGTGCTCAAAAACATAGATTGTGGGTACTCATTAGAACCGCCTCGTCGAGTACCACAATATATGTTTTGAGCACAAATATGAAAATAATCATAATTTTTTATTCGTAAATTTTCATCTTTTTGGTGGTAAAATTTTCAGTATATTTGAATAGGCATGTTTTCGTAATGATCATTCTTATGAACTCCTACTGTTAACATCCAAACATGAGTGCTCATTTCGGCACGTTTTGATTAAATGTTTTTGGTTCTGTCTGCGTGTTCTGTGAACTTAAAACCTGGACTGCGTTCAATAAAGCAAATCACTCACGAGAATTTTTCAAAAAAATATTTTCCATCTTCTATAAGGCTGTTGTAAACACCACGTCTAGTTTGACCTAACATTACAGAGTAGACCTTATTCTCGTTGGCGAGTCTTGATATTAGATCGAATAAATTATATCAGTAATTCATGATGTTTTTGAATCCCTCGGACATTGTTCCAATAACTCAAGAAAACAAATATTTAGGGATATTTTAGGGAATATTTCTTAATTTATCATGAAAATGTATGTTGTGTTGTACTCATTAGAATCACCTAATCGAGACTGTTCTAATGAGTATGCTAATCATTAAAGAAGGGCGAAAAAAAAAAACATCCCTAAATTATCTCCATATGCCTCCTAACCAGGCACTATGATTCACCCTCAGTGGCTCGAACTACCCATGACTAGAACAAATTTCCATGGTCCCAAAGATATTCAAGTCATTGAAGTTCGACTGTAAATACGTTTGTGATTTTATGATAAAAGCTTGTTCTCTCAAGATAAAACAAACGACTTTAAGAAGATAGTACCTAAATCTCTTCCGGGTTTCCGTACATAAACTTTTCTGTCGCGTGAATACACCTGTAAAATTTATCATTGAAACGGCCGAAATATTTAACAAAAAGAAAACGTTCAAAATTGCTCTACTATTTATAATTATGCTCGTCGAAATATCGATCATACGTACGTTAGATACGAGGGTCATGCAAAAAGTTCTGTCACTAATAGGCTTCTTTAGTTTTATCCTAGGTAAATTTTAAAATGCTTCACTGCACTTGAATGGTGTGTTGAATAGCTAACGATACCCGTTTATTTCGTTCAAATTGCTTTCCAACTGACCGAGTAATTTTGAAATAGATGCAGTCATATACACTGACCAATTTACTTGTTACATTGGAACATTGACCAAGCAAAGGATGGTCAGGAGTCCACCTTTTACATGACAACGCCCCCCTCTCATAAGTGTGAGGTTGTTAAGTCTTTCTTGGCTTCTGGAAAGGTGAAAGTTTTAAACAATCCATCTTATTCACCTGACCTGAGTCCCTGTGATTTCTTTTTATTTCCAAGGCTTAAGAAAATGCTTTCTGGAAATAAGTATACGTCTAGAAGTTCTCTTGGCAGCGCTATTTATCAGTGTCTCCAACAGATACCAAAAGAAGACTATTTATCTGCTTTTCGCGACTGGGTAAAGAGGTTACAAAAAAATGTGTTTCAGTAAAGGGGGAATACTTTGAAGGTTTGTAATAAAAATATGTTTGATAAAACGTAGCACTGAAGTAATCCGAACCCAGTGACAAAATGTTTTGCAGGACCCTCGTAAGAGCCACGTCAGATAATACACCTTCGGATTTGTGCGCCCAGCGAGGACTCAGATCAGCCTGCGCGCATGCGCGCAGGCTTATCAGAGTCCGCTGGGCGCTCTATGGATAGCCAAGGATCTACGATTTCTTCAAGCGGACAGCAAACAGCAAAAACACTGATCAGACTGCGCGAAGGTACGTTTTTTTCAAGCTATGGATCAAATAATTAAGGAAAATACCGTCTTTTTATTATGCATTCGTAAGTATGTTCTTTATACATAATACGAAACCTTGGCCAGTTCTAAATGGGTTTAAGCCTACTGAAAGTGTCTTGTTCTATTTACATGATTTAGGAATAACAAGGGAGGATGAGCGACAGGGAGGACGACGAGACTCAGTCTGGTAGTGAAAACTCCGACGGGATTGAAGAGGTATGAAGAAAAATCGAAGCCTTTCATAAAACCTCTGCGATTTTTTTTTTGATCTTGTTTTTTTTCTTCTAGTATTTTGACGTTAGATATTTCAAAGACAAGACTTAGTGAGGTCATTTTTTTTTTCAACGTAGATCTCAGATCGTGATTTCTCGAATCGTGATTTATTTATCAAAGTATAATATAATTTATAATTTAAATTTAGTTTAGGTTTGGGGGACAGATCAGATTCTTCGCCGGGAACATTCAGAGGAAAACATAAAGAAGCAGAAAACAGTCAATATTAATATACATTGTACTAGTCTTTTGTTGCCACTGACCCTCTGGGGCTGGGGAATAGCGAGGCTTCTATTTTTTTTTTCAGTTCACAAAGCCCTGCTAAAGGCCCTGCACTGGTGGTTGCGTGGGTGGGTTGGGGAGCAAATCTAAGGTGAAATCCTTGTTAAAAGCCCCTATTCCCCGGGGTTTGACAAAAATGAAGAACAACAAGTGAACTGAACCATTTCGATAAATTTTCTTACCTATGGCAATAGCGCAATATCCTTCAACTTACTTTCGAGTTGGCTCTTGCCCGCCACTTGAAGAAATGAATTTTCGATTCACGTGAGAACTTAAATCCCGGTATATACACTGTACTATGTCCCGGTAAATTCCAGCTAAAAGCTTGGCTATTTCATTTTGCGGGAAATTAAAACCCCGGCATATGTACGGCACTGCCGGGACTCAGCGCATCACGAAAACGCCTATATAATTTTGACCCCCTTAAACCCCACTTTTATGTAGTAAAACTGGGGTTTACGGGGGTATACATTATTTTTCTTATTTCTGCTCAAAAACATAGATTGTGGGTACACGTTAGAACCGCCTCGCCGTAGAAAAAGAAAGTTAACGAATTACGCAAATGCCATTTAATGCCCACGCATTCAAACTTTGCGACTTGAGGGGAACTGATAAAAAGTTTCAAATTCATTTCAAATTATGAAAGCTCCATAGAAACATGTTATTATGAAAGTATTAGATGAACAAATTCATGAAAAAACAAATCAGAAAAAGAAACAAGAAAGGGAAATATAAAATATACATTCTACAATGCCTGGTCCAGGCTGCAAACACCATTATGATGCTAAATATTTGGGACAGACAGGCCTGATCAAATCGTATAGACCCAGATCAGACGCCGCAGAACGCGGCATCTGATCAGGGTTAACACTGTTTGCCCCTCATCCAGCACTATAGTTAAGGTGTCTCAATACTTATGGCAAATGTTGTAGTTTAGTAAAGAGTTCACTAATGCTAATTAACCACAAATTTGCACACTTCACTACCTGCTAATTATATAATATAAAATGTTCAGGTATGTTTCATAATAATTATACTGAAATATCAAAATTGTGCATGAAAAGCGGGAGCTTGCAAGCTCGAGCACCTGAGGCGGTATCCCGCACCACATCCCCGTATCAACGAGCCGCAGTTTCTACCGAGATCCCTCCGGACGCGGTCGGGGTTACCCATGTCTCTGTCTAAGGTCACCAGGACCCGCTACCAGGAGGCCAAACTGAAGGAAGTCACGCAGCCCACGGATACGGTGTATAATATCTCCGTTGTCTTTGACTAACAAATTGACAGATTTACCTTGCCTGATTTTTTTTTCTCCATAAGATAAAGCTGAAACAGTATTCTGGAAATGCCCAGTTTTTTTTTTTTTTTTTTTGCGTGGTTGTTTCGTTTTATTGTTTCATGAAAAGTACTTCTGCAAACAGTTTCGTATTTTACTGACGCTGAACATGCTGAGTAAAAAATCGGCAGACGACCTTTTGAAATGCGCTTCCAACTTTTCCTGCAGAGTCGGATTAGGCATTCCGTGCGGCTCGTTTCCTAAGGAGTCGGTTTGAGTGGAATGCTGGACCTATTTTCTACCATATGCAACAATGGATCATGATGATTCAAGAAAAGAAACTCGTACTGACAGTTTGTCTAGATTATCTCATGAATGATGGTACTAACACCTTCTCCGAGTTATCGGACTGTTACCGATTGATCACGGACAATCTCGTGAGAAACCGGAAATATATATATATACATATAGTTCGTTTTCATGATGAATGAATGAATTTTACGCAGTACGCATTCATGAAACAGACAAATCTATGCATACTAGCAAGGTTTCAAAACTATTTTGGTTGAATGCGCGCCTTATCGCTCCCATCGTTTAACAAGAAATGACATATTTATAGGTGATTATTACCTGTTTATTTAACCCACACGACGCGACAAGGTTGCTCGTATATTGGGGAATAATCTATTGGCAGACTTTATATTAATTTGGGACTATTTATATAACGAAGTATGAGTTAATTTTAAGATGGACAAATTTATCGGATGATAATGTGTAATATTTATCTTATTTCTGTTCTAGAACAGGTTGTGGGTACTCGTTGGAACCGCATCAGTTAGGCGGTTCAAAGGGGTACTCACAATTTATATAAATGAGGCAATTCTAATATTTACCTAGAATCTATGTACTGGAGCAGAAATTCAAAAATAAAACATACCCCTGCAAACCCCACTTTTCCCTACATTAAGGTGGTTTGGGTGGGGGTGGAGAGTGAAGTGGGTGGGTGCGGGAGGGAGGAGGGGTTGGGGTGATGGGGTAACCGGGATGTTGTTGATCTGTTGATCGCATGATGGCAGGAAACTATGCTATTAATAAAAGGTGTCCTCACTGTAAGTATTATTAGAATTTTTCGGTCGCTGACACTGTGCGGTTGTCCGTCCTTGCTAACGGTATTTGTTTTGGATTAGTTTATACGGAATATTCTTGATCAGATAAGATAATTAACTTTTCTGTTTTTTATTGCCGACCTTGTTTGCAACTATGTTTTGCAGCCTTTGCAAAAAAGCCACGTATCCCTCTGACACCCACTGATCAGCTGCTTTAGATGTTGTGGATGTGCGCAGATTTCACCGTGTTCGGTATCTTCAAAATGGTTGGCTCTGGCCTGGGAACAGGTCTTAAATTCACCTCAGCATACTCAGGGGGTTTCTACTCTTCTAAATGTTTCATCTGAACTTGTGAAACCCCCCGGGTCTGCTCTCTCTAGTACTAATATAAGGGGATCCAAGGTCGCTACCTCATCAATCACGTCTTGAAGTCATGGCTTGACCAGGGGACCTCGCCCCAGCCCCCGCATCGCTTCTTCTAGGGAAGCGTGGCAGGGGGTGACGGGAGGCCCTGTTCCGAACCTAGCATTACGAAAACATGTCTATTCAAATATACTGAAAATTTTACCACCAAAAAATGAAAATTTTCAGATAAAAAATTCTGATATTTTTCCTATTTTCTGCTCAAAACATAGATTGTGGGTACTCGTTAGAACCGCCTCGTAGAGGCGGTTCTGACGAATACCAACAATCTATGTTTTTAGCAGAAATAAGAAAAATAATGTATACACCTGTAAACCCCAGTTTTACTATATAAAAGTTGGGTTTAAGGGGGTCAAACTTATATAGGCATGTTTTCGTGATGGATTACAGGCGAATTTCCGTTCCCTTTATAGATATGTGAACTCGGCAGCCTTTACTGCTACTTCCAGGTTCCCCAATTTTCTCATCGGGCTCAGACAATCAAGGTTTCCAGCCTGTCGGGTCAAATTCGGGTTCTTATTTCTGGCCCGTTTACCACCCTTGGGGTCCTTGGGAGGCTCATTTTGGTTTTCAATATTATCCTTTTTATACCAGTTACATGTCAGGCTCATAGCCATATCAACATCCTACTAGTTCGTCCCATAGCAATTCGGATCCTACAATGTTATTTTCAGGTACTGATATGACCCAGTCTTTCGTAGGTCTTCGTACTTTTCCGCCTTCGGATTCTGTCGGGCTAATCTACGGTTCTTTGGTACCGAACAACCATTCTTTGTCAGCTGATACTACCCGGGATCCAAATCCTATTATTCCTACATGTGCTAACATTTCTTTTTGCAGTAATTATCTTTACTCAATAGGTATCGAAGCCATTTCGCTACCATGTGGTCCAAAAGGGGTATATAACTCCGTCTTTACGTCAAGCAGCGATTTACATGTAATTGCTGCTTCATCAACGAGACATTTAGGCATCAACAAGCTTTATGCTACTCATTCTTTAACTTGTTTCCAGGGTGATAGCAGAACTAAAACTTCTGTCTATCCATCACTAGGGTATTCAGGGTCAACTTCTACGGCATGTAGAAGTGACAGTGTTGACTCCACAGGTACGAATATGAGAGTTTCCAACCCTTCATGTAGCAGGCCCGACTTAGCCTCAATCTTTTCGCAGGCTGTATTACAGGCTTTGTTAGGGCATGGGACTTTGACATCGGAAGTGGATGCCCCTTCTGTTGCTCAAGAAGGGGTGGGGTTGGGGGGGGGGGCAGGTCTCTATTCTGGGTTCCGAGTCTGAATCCACTCTCAATGGTTAGGCAACTGCTACCATTAGTCACGTCCCCCGGCAATCATCTGATCGGGGTGACACTACGGAGTCTCCACCTCAGGGAAGCCAGTCTAAGGAGCTCTAAGGAGACTACCGTGAGACACTGGAGGAAGTCATTCTCCGCTTGGAGAATTATGCCCCCAGGCTGATTCAACTCAAGCATCTGGCAAAAGAGTGTTGTCAATTCGTGAGAAAATTTTGGATTAGTCAACTTCCTCCTCGTCGATCTTGCAATAGTCAAGCACGGTTAATCAGCTGATGGCTAGGATGTTCGACTCAACCGCTGAGGCTAGAAAAAACCAAACTGGACTCTATATAAAATGGTTTTGGATGTACATTGTAGACCAAAAATCTTATGTTTGCCATTCAGAATTTTGGCCTGGAGATCTTCCCAAATAAGATGAGGACGCTGCAGGCTCCACATATCTTCTGGGAAAACTGCCTCATTACCAGTATCTATCTTAGAACTACAGGAGCGGTTAGCTAGACGTGTGGTAACCATCGGATCGCATTGGGATTTCTTTAGTTTGGCAGCTCATCAGGCCCTCTGCGCTGAATATGTTAACCCGGATGCTCTTCGCCGTTTAATGCTTGCCATCACACGCTCAGCGAAACACAGCATGGCCTTAGGCTTAGCTCTATCAGCCATCCTCCTTCATCAGCGTCGTAACTCTGCCCTTGAGATATCTTCTTTAATACTACCTCACAATAAAGATACTCTTAGGGCAGCTCCCTTGGATTCCACCAAACTATTTGGATGGAAGGTCCAAGAGGTGCTGAGAGTTAATTTGAACGATCGCAAACATTCCCTCTTGAAAGGCATTGCCTAGTCATCAAGTGGAAATGATTTACGGAAGAGATCTGCTATTAACTCTGCCTCTTCCAGTCAGGCAACGCCCTTTTCTTCTTCAACTTCTTTTCGTGTATCCCGTCCCACCAGAGGAGGACGCAACGGAAATATTTCTCGGAGGGGACAGGGCAAGTATCGTTAATGACATTACCTGCTTCTTTCCCCCTATACCTCTTCAAGTTGCCCAGTCGGAGCCCTACTCTTTATTTTGCAGAGGCCTGTTCAATAACACAGGATTCTTGGGCCCTTTCCATTCCAAGAAAAGGCTACAGGATCCGCTTTCTAAGAGACTCTCCATTGTCTCGAGTGCCCGTTCAGTTTCCTGTGGCAGCTCCCCACCTCCCATATTTGAAACAAGAGGTACAAATTTTTCTCTAAAAAGAAGCCATAGAAATCGTGAAAAATCCGTCTACTCCATGTTTCTACACCAGAATCTTCCTAATAAAGAAGAACGGGAACTTCAGACTTACCATAGATCTCACCCGCCACCCCCATCCCCCACCCTGAACAGAGTAATGAAAATAGATCGCTTTCAAATGGAAACTCCTTCATCCATTCGAAAGACAATTCTTCCAGATTCCTGGGCTATTTCAATAGACCTGCAAGACGCCTATCTTCACATTCCCATCCATAAATCCTCACGACAGTTTTTTCGGTTTCACCTGGATTGAACAGTCTACGTACCAATTTCGCTCTCTCCCTTTCGGAATATCCACAGCTCTATTCGTTTTCATAAACATCATGGAAATTGTTGTCTCTTATGTTCGGTCTCAGGAACCCAACCTACTTCAATATTTCGACGATTGGTTGTTCCAACAACTTTCACAGAAAACATTTCTTACTGATCTCCGTCTTGCTTGGCAAAGTATAATCAAACTGGGTCTTATTCCCAATTTAGACAAATCGGACCTAATTCCATCTCAAGATTTTGTGTATGTAGGCATGAGATTCCTGACCCGTCTAGGCATTGTCAGGGTCCCAGAAGAACGCATCAACAAATTGATTCTGATGCTTTTTCATACCCTTCAAGCCAAGACTATGTCCGCCCGAGCCTTTCTATCATTTCTACGCTCTCTCAACGCCGCAGCAGATCTGGTCCCTTTAGGGAGACTCCATATGACACCTGTCCAATTCCACTCACAAAGACAGTCTGGACCATTTCCAGACATTGCCGATCATTTGCAAAATGGTGGATGAACCCTTCCATTTACAAGACGGTATCCCTCCACAGGATCCCATTCCAGATCTGCACCTGTTTTAAGACGGGTGTGTGTGAGTTGGGGGGGGGGGGGGGGGGGGGGCTCACTTGAAATCTCTCGGCCTATCTATTCAGGGCCGTTGGGGATCAGAATTCCAAGGCCTTCACACTTCACATCAACAATCTGGTGTTGAAAGCTGTCTTACAAGCTTTTCAGGGTTTCCAATCCCATATTCTTAATAAATGTGTTAGGATAGCTTCGGACAATTCGTCTGTAGCACCATACATAAAGAAAAAGGGAGTAACTCACTCTCAGTCTTTGTGCATTCTTGTATGGGTGCTCCTGTATCGGTGAAAAGCTCGGAATATAATTATTCAGGTTTGCCACATCCCCGGAAAACTGAACGTTCTATCGGACAGCCTATCGCGTCCAGATCGGAGTCTTCTAACGGAATGGTCTCTCAATCACAGAATTTCCAGTATTTCGATTTTTGATCTTTGGGGAACTCCCCAGCTGGACCTTTTTGCGACGAGACTCAACAACCCTCCCCATGTGTGTGTCTCTCATGTTCCGGATCACGGCTTGTGCAGTGGATACAATGTCCATGGATTGGAAGAACCTCTTCGCCTATGCGTTTCCTCCATTCAACCTAATCCCTCTAACTCTTTCAGATAAAGAACTCCAAATGCAACATAATTCTAATAACACCTCTTTGGCTACAGAGATCGTAGTTTTCGATGATTCTAGACCTCCTAATAGATTACCAAGAAATCTTCCGGTTCTTCCAGACCTTGTAGCTCAACATCAGGGCATCTTCATCAAAACCCGGTAATGCTTCATCTTCACGCTTGGAAATTATCAGGGATCAAATTCGAGGTAGACAAATTTCTGAGTTTTCTACCCAGTGTATCACACAATCACGTCAACCTTCCACTCTCAAGGTCTACTCTGCCAGATGGAAGATTTATTCAGATTGGTGTCAAGAAAGGGAAATCAATCCTAGCAACCCTTTTTTAAAAGAACTTGTGAATTTTTCTGCTATCTTTTTTAAACCCTTAAACTCTCTGTATCCTCTATTAAGGGTTATCGTTCAGCAATTTCCAAAACTCTTGTTTTTTTATGTATCTGACTGCACGTCAGATCTTATCATTACTGATCTGTTTAAAGGGTTTTATTTATGAAGACCTGTCTCCAGATACTTAATGCCAAATGGAATCTAACATGTGTTTTGTGGTCCCTTACTAAGCCACCATATAAACCGTTGAAATCTGCGAGCATCAAACATCTCACGCTCAAATCTGGTTTTCTACTCACATTTGCATCGGCTAGAAGAAGGAGTGAAATTCATGCTTTTTCTATTGAAGAGGGTTATTTCAGATATAATCGTAATTTAATTACGCTTCGCACTTAACTGGGGTTTCTGGCCAAGAACCAAGCTCCGGATTCGTTTCCAGAACCTGTTATTATTCCTGGTCTAACCAAGGTTTGTGGCTCTAACTCTCAAGATAAACTTTTGTGTCCACTAAGGGCTCTTCGTTGTTACTTGAAAAGGGTCGAAACTCGGAGATCAGGTAGGAAGAGACTATTTCTTCCTATCCAAGGTTCTAACATATCTCTCTCGCAATCATTTCACGGTGGATTTGAAAGGTCATTAGAATAGCTTACTCGGACTTATCATCTTCCGATATGTCTTTCTTCAAAATATCAGCTCATGAAGTTAGAGCCTAGTCATCTTCTTGGTCTTATTGGAATTCCATCCCCTGGAAGATGTCATTCGGGCCGCCTATTGGCGTACTAACAACACTTTTTCCTCGTTCAACCTTAGAGACTTGGCCTCTATCAGACAAGACATGTCGTCTCTAGGTCTTTTGGTGGCTACTCATTCAATTATTGACAACTATTAATGTATCTATGCGTTTTTTTATCCTAAAATGCCTCTTTGACACTGGTTTGAAATTTCCTTTTTTACTTCGGCTGATCTAACCTGTGGTTGCGATTGGGATTTCACGACCGCCAGCATTACAGACTGCCATCACAATCTCCCCTGACTACAATGACAAATTCAGGGGAGTTTATTCTAGTTTCATACCAGTATAATTACTTGTTGGTGGGTGAGTATAATATTTTAAATAGTTTCTCCTTCCCGCCTTTACTTCAAATTCAGGCATATAATATCTTGAGGTAATGTATGTTGACACAGAAATTAAATTTTTAGTGTAAAATATGATTTCAGTTAATGCATACTTACCTCAAATTATTATCATATGTCCCTCCTCCCTACCCGCAAGTCTATTATTAATGTTAACATATCTCCTTCAAAATTCTGATAATATTTACAATGTGGACACCTTTAATTGAAGGCATAGTTTCCCGCCATCATGCTTTAGGCAAGCGGCAATAGAAGCATGCTGCACGAGGACACA
Organism: Anodontia alba; assembly: GCA_964016985.1. Classification (NCBI taxonomy): domain Eukaryota; kingdom Metazoa; phylum Mollusca; class Bivalvia; order Lucinida; family Lucinidae; genus Anodontia; species Anodontia alba. The sequence goes on from OZ024826.1 coordinate 88,508,665, forward strand.
TGACCCTCGTCTATTGGCTGGTTTTAATGGTATGACATCTGGGAACCAGTTACGCTGGTTCCAGTGCGCTTGATAACCTCAATTCTGGACGCATGGAGGGAGGACAACCCGGGACGACCTGGTGGTTTTCTTTTTAGGTTAACTTTCTTGTTTTAAGGTCGGACTAGCTAGTTCAGCTCGATTTAGGCATATAATATCTTGAGGTAGGTAGACATTAATTGAAATCAATTTTACATTAAAATCTGAATGCCCCCCAACTGCCTGACTCTAACACTACTTGACTCCAACTCTGCTTGCCCATGACGGTAACAACAGTACAAATATACGAGATTTCAATGTTATTTTATCAAAAAGGAAAATAACGCTAAGCTAGGAGATTGTTCGGATAAGATAAATATACGGGTCACCTATTTTTCACGAGGAATCAATATATGAAATTTCAAAACATTAGCACACATGGTTCTAAACTTATACTATAACAATAAAAATGGCCAGAAACTGCAAAAAGGCATAACTCCAACAACATTTCATTTAATTGGTTCAAAATTTAATCAGGTGATTTCCTCCTCAATCTCAATCAGTATACCAAATATCATGGCTCTGGCTTAAATACTTTTTAAGATATCTTGCTGACAAGGTCAAAATGCCTAGTACAAAGGGCCATCACTACGTCAATTTTTCATGGAATTCCCTAAAAAATCAAATCAGGTAATTTACACATCATCCCCAATCAGCATATAATATTTCAAAACCTAGTTTAAGTACTTTGTGGGACTTGCTGACAAGGTCAAAATGCGCAGAACACAAAAGGCCGTAACTATATCATTTTTTCCACGTAATTCTCTCAAAATCTAATCAGGTTATCTACACATCATTCACATTCACTATATCAAATTTCAAGAACCCAATTAAAATACTTGCTCACAAGACTTAATTCTGATTTTTTCAAAGGGGCAAAACTAAAAAAAAAAAAAAAAAAAAAAAAAAAAACATACCAGACAAGAAAAAAATACAGGTCAGCTATTTTTTCATGGGGAACGCATATATAAAATTTGAAAACCCTAGCATGCAGGGTTCTTATAATATGGCATGCACAAAAAAGCGTGACGAACGGACAAACGGACGGCCGGACGAACGAAGGCAATCATATGCCCCTTAATTTCATTCGAAATTGGGGGCATAATCTGGTCATCTAGTCATCACTACCAATCTATTCATCAAGTTTCAAGGCTCCAGCTTCAATAGTTTTTGAGATATTTTACTGACAAGGGAAACATGCCCAAATTTACAAAGGGCCATTTCATGATTTTTTTCAGAATTTACACAAAAGTTATCAGATCATATCTACTTATCACTACCAATCAATTCACATAGTTTCAAGTCTTTAGCTCTAGCAGTTTTTGAGATATTTTGCTGACAAGATAAAAATGCCCAAAATTATTAAGGGCCATAACTCAAGACGTATTTCTAAAGAAATATTCAAAAGTAAATCAGGTTGTCTACTCATCACTACCAGTCTCTTCATAAGCTCTAGCTCCATCAGTTTTCGAGATATTTTGCTGACGAAGTAAAAACGCCCAAAATTACAAAGAGCCATAACTCCAGAAGTAGTTTTCAAAATGTATTTGAAGTTAATCAGTTTGTCTACTATCACTACCAGTATATACAACAAGTTTCAGGGCTCTAGCTCCAATAGCTTTTGAGATATTTTGCTGACAAGCTGAAATGCCTAAAATTACAAAGGGCCATAACTCATGAAGTAGTTTTTAGAATTTATTCAAAAGTTAATTAGGTCATCTACTCATCACTACAAATCCATTTACCAAGTTTTAAGGCTCTAGCTCTAACAGATTTTGAGACAAAGTAAAAATGCCCAAAATTACAAAGGGCCATAACTCAAGAAGCATTTTTCAAAATTCATTTAAAAGTTGTTTAGATCGTCTACTCATCACTACCAGTCTATTCATCAAGTTTCAAGGCTCTAGCTTTAATAGTTTTTGAGATATTTTGCTGACAAGACTGCATCCATATTTTTTCAACAGGCTATAATTCAGGAAAAGGGCATGATCCTGTATAGAAAAAACTATGTGTCAGCTATTTTTTCATAAATTTCAAAACAGTAGCATGCACGGTTTTTAAGTTATGCTATGCCTCAAAAAGCGTGACGAACGGACGGACGATCGCCACAGAAACAAATATATCCCTCCATCTTCTTCGAAGTTGGGGACATAATAATAACGGAATTAAACGTAAACGAAAGAAAAATAAGTCCAAATGGGTGAGAAAACTCTTTATCTACAAAATGGCAAAATTTTCTTGATTTTTTTTCCCAATCTCCGAGGACACGTTGATAGTTCGGCCGCAGGGGTAAAATTGACACGAGTTTTCATCAGTGTGCATGCTGTAGTCACTTTATATGTAGAACTGATAAAAGGCGGCCTAATGTTTTTTGCCGGGACTTCCAGTACTCTGCAGCGAATCGGGTGAACCGATTCAAATGCATTATTCAGATGTAACGTAGGTTTGAAGAAACACATTTGTGTTTATTATGTTTTCCAATGGCACCAATAATGGTATATACATGTACTGATTGATTCTTAAGTGATGATAGTATTTTGACTCTGTGATGAATAGTTTACTACGAAGTGTAGGGGAGAACACGGTCAAACTGTAGTTACCTTTAATTCGGAACTTGTACACGGAAACATATACAGTATAACCTCAATGGCTCGAACCCGGATGGCTCGTTTACAGTGGATGATTCGAACTCTTTCTTCAGTCCCTACAAAATCCTTCCAATAGCTCAAGAAAACATTTAGGGATTTTTTCTTATTTTATCATGGAATTGTATGTTGTGTGTACTCATTAGAATCGCCTCATGGAGGCGATTCTAATGAGTACACTCAACATACAATCATTGTGTAGAAAATTGAAAAGATTAGCCTAAATTATCGCTATTTACTTCCTGAACTGGTGCCATGATTAACCCTCAGTGGCTCGAACTACCCATGTTTCGAACCAATTTCCATGGTCCCAAAGATGTTCGAGCCATTGAGGTTCGACTGTATTTATATACTTACCGTGCGTGTCCAAATTACTCGGACACCTTAAACCCATATGGGCCGCGCCAAGCGGAAATGTGTCCTCGAGCATGCGCAAAATGCATAGCTTCACATTACGAAAACATGCCTATTCAAATGTACTGAAAATTATACAATCAAAAAGGAAAATTTTCAGATAAAAAATTCTGATATTTTTCATATGTCTGCTCAAAACATAGATTGTGGGTACTCGTTAGAACCGCCCCGCCGAGGCGGTTCTAACGAGTACCCACAATCTATGTTTTAAGCAAAAATAAGAAAAATAATGTATACCCCTGTAAACCCCAGTTTTACCATATAAAAGTGGGGTTTAAGAGGGTCAAAATTGTATAAGCATGGTTTCGTGATGAGATTCATCCTACGTATGTGCAATGTCTGATCCGGGTATTTGCTCTCCAATGATACATTCTACTGTGTCCAATGATTCTGTTAGCGGACAGCAAAGGTCCTGATTAGACTGGGTCTGCAGTCTGATCTGAGCCTTTGCTGTCCGCATATGCCCGAAAACATTTCTTCGCATGGCGTGGCCCATATTGATTCTTCTCATTAGTCTTCCTCATTCCTGAGCTAGTCATTTGTTCTACCTGGTAGTATGTTGGAAGGCTGACGTATATGATCCCAGACTGGGCGCCGCACCTCACTAGGGACTCATTGACCAGACGACTGATGTACATTCGGCAAATAATTCATAGTGCTAATGTATTATACATGTCCGCTTATTTTCAATAGACCGCCAAACTTGTATAACGGTTAGATTTCTGTCATTATTCATGAATCGGTCAGAAGCTTCATATAAGTAATACTTTTCTGTACTGTACTATCAGTGAATTAATGTTTATAACATTCATGTGTATTGACACACACTCTGCTAGTTTGACCCAGCCGTTTTTGATATAAGTGCTCAGTGAAAAGACCACTTATGTTCATATCTGACTTCTGTACAATAATAGTAAAGGGAGGCACCGTGTCACTTGATCATGCTGACAACATTAATACGAGCCAAATTGAGAAACCACGCTTGCATAATACAGAAATAAACTACAATTTTATTTCTTTTTTCGAAGACTGCTTAAGAGGAATTATTGCCTTCACTGTAACTGACCACTTTGACTTATCTACCTAATATTATACACCCGTTCACTAGTGTCGATACATTATTCTGCTTACAATCCTTGTTCCTATGCATAGTCATTGCCACCAGAATACAAGGATATTTCTACATATTTGTTGTATATTCGAACGTAGTAAATACCTGTCATCTTATCTCCGCGGACTTATCATCCTGTTTATGGTCATATTTTTTCTTTGTTTCTGTTCCTTTTAGAAATTTTTTTTCTTTTATTGGAGCACATTCAAGACAAGCCGTGGGTTCCTGCATCATCACACTCTCATGAAATTACCTGCATGACTTACATATCTGGTACTTGCGCATTATGCCAAGGTAAATGTTTTTGTATCAGCTTGAATCAGTTACATGAAAAGTGGAAATCAATATTCCGATGAGGTAAGGAGCATGTGATCCTTTCTCCCTAGATTTTTACTTTTAATTCATTTTATTATTTTACTTCGCATTTGACTGCAGAAATGTTACATTTTATCATTACTTTTCTCTGTTAAGGGTGCCAATAAATGTAAAGACAAAACTCTAAGAAATATGACGACTAGAAAAGTACCATTTAATATTGTGCTGATCTCGAACATTATATTTACGAGGTCTACTTTACTAATTGACATAATTATAAGTGCTTCAGCATGGCTCTGGGTTCTCCTGCTTACCTCAAAGCATGTGCATCCAAATTCTGGACCTTACTCCACTTCTTCTGTTGAATCAGAATCAGAATCAGAATCAGAACAGTTTACCGGTGATACATCAATAGACATTCATTCAACAGGGCCAACGATTGCAAAGACTAGTCTCTAGATCTCACAAGTGATGTGAATCTAGTGACAGAGTCCTCAGAACTTTCAGCAGAAGAGATTATAGCTGCAGGGAGTGCATTTTAATCCCCTAATGGTGTCTGGAAAAAAACTGTACTTATAAATGTCAGTTCTAGCATATGGCACTTGAAATGCCATTGGATGCTGATTCCTACTGCGCCTATTTGGGGGTTGAAGGTCATCACAAGGTATACTCGCTCTACCTTTCAGACTTTTGAATAGCAATATGAGTTTACTACATTTGCGTCTCTTGTGAAGAGACCCCCACCCTAACTGTTCAAGAATGCTAGTCATACTTCCAGTTTCAAAGTTGTAGTTTCCTGTCACAAACCTAGCTGCACAATTCTGAACCTTTTCTAATTCTTCTTGGACTACTATTCAATGTGGATCCCAGACAGGGCTAGGATACTCCAAGATTGGTCGCACCAACCCCTTGTATGCGTCTCCTTAACATCTTGGGGGCATGACGATAGATTACGTCTTAAGAAACAAAGAGTTCTGTTTGCTTTTGTGCAAACATTGCTTACATGAGTATTCCATTTCAAATCCTTAGAAATTGTCACACCAAGGTATTTAATATTATCCACATTTTCGAGGAGTGTTCCTTTTAAGGACTAAACTGCATTGACCTCTTTGATCCGCTTCCTAGTAAGCTGCATAATGTTACATTTCACTGGCTGAAATCTCATACCCCATTTCCTGGCCCATTTGCCTAGTTGATCAATATCCTTTTGGAGTGTCGATGTGTCTTCAGTGCTATCAATCTGACGATAGCAGACACAGTCATCAGCGAACAAACGAATCTCAGATTCTATTCCAACCATGATGTCATTTATATACAAGGAAAACAACAGTGGACCGAGAACAGTGCTTTGAGGCACGCCAGATAAAACATGTGCCCATTGAGATTTTGCTCCGTTGATTACAACCCTTTGTTGCTTATTGCACAGAAATGAATCAGTCCATACTAAAGTTTTTCCACTTATGCCATATCCATGGAGTTTGTATTTCAGAAGTTCATGAGGAGGAGTGTCAAAGGCCTTCTCGAAGTCCAATATAAATGTATCTACTTGACCTCCTGCATGCAAAAGTTTGGCCCAATAATTTATTACTGTAATTAACTGAGTTTCACAGCTACGATTCTTCCTGAAAGCATGTTGCCTGTCTGACAGAAGCTTATGTTCATCAAGATGAGCCATAATATTTGTACAGACTATGTGTTCAAGCATCTTGCAAGGAACACATGTCAAGGACACTGGACGATAGGTACTTGGTAAAGCTCTGTCGCCCTTCTTATAAAGTGGACAGATGTTAGCCAAAGACCACTCCTTGGGGATTTCACCCTTATCAAGAGATTGTTGGAATAAATGAGCAAATACAGGACCAAGTTCTGCTGCAAGTTCTTTAAGGACTCTAGGATGAACTTCGTCAGGTCCCAAAGCCTTTGAGGGATTTAAACCTTTCATCATTTTTATAACACCTTCATTGAGATGTGAATGTCGCTTATAGGCGGAGCTGACTTGTCAAGTAGAGGGACCTCGTTTTCCAAAGTTTTGGAGAACCTATCTGTAAACTGACCATTGAACTCCTTAGCCTGCTCAGTTTCAGCCAAACCACTACCTTTCTCCTTTTGAGAGGAGGGATACCCTGATTGTCTTTCCTTTGACTGTTGGTATGCCGATAGAAGTCTTTGTCGATTTCCTCTACCTCTTGGGGTCTGGGAAGGGCTGCGGTTTGTGATTGTGGCACTCCCTGGACTTTTCTCTTACTTTTTTGGGGGTTAATCTTAATGTCACCAACCAATTTGTTAACATACAAATCATGCTGCTTCTTGATATCAGCTTTGGTTTGCTGTCTCAGTTCCTGAAACTTAGATCTGAGTTTACTACTGACAGTCTTTTTTGCCTTTTCATGAGTTTTGTTCCTTTTTCGAATATTCCTTCTAATCTCTGATGTAATCCAAGGGACGGAAGCTACCGATCTACTTGTCTTAGAGGGAATGTACTTATCTACAGCCTCCTGTAAGAAAGAAGTTATCAAATTGAAGTTTTCCTGAACAGAACGAGAACCAGAATGACCACTGAAATATTTATCCTTTGCAAAGTTTGAAGAATCTCGCCTCATAGAGTCAAGGTCACCCTTCTGATACAAATAAACCTTACGCCTGGGTTTCTTCCTTGGAGGAATAAAGACCTTTAAAGTGCCTGCAACCATGTGATGATCACTCAGTTTATCAGAAGAGTGTACCTCTTGAAACTGCCCAGGTAATGAGGTTAAAATCAAATCTAATGTATTTTCTTCCCGAGTCGGGGAATTCACCTGCTGTTTCAATCCATGATCGTTCATAATGTCCACAAGTACTTGCCCCTCTGACTGACTTAGCATGGTCCCATTTTTGCTAAGTCGGTCTGGCCAAACAATGTCTCTAAAGTTAAAGTCACCTAGTTGAAAGCTCGTCCAGTCCATCAGATGACTCATTTTTGTCTCTTAACACTTAGAATGTCTCCAAGCATTTATATTTCGTACATTATAATGTACAGAGTATTTCGAATAAGATTGCGATCCTTGCCGCCGAACTTTCATATTTTGACATCCTAGCTTTCACTGAGACGTAGCTTCATCCATCGGTCCAAACATGACTTACTCATGTAGAGTTTAAAACCACCTAAATGCAAAGACAAAGCAATGGATCACCATGGCGTAGTTTAAGTCTATGTTAAAGAGGTGGTACATTACAAAAGAATTCATGACTTAGAACCAGAAATTATAGAACGCATATGGATTGAAATAGAACTAAATCACACACGTCTATTATTGGTCTATTTTATAGGCCACCCAACTCTGATGCTCTGTATCTTTCTGCTATTGAAGTTTCTATATCATTGGCTTTAAGTTTAACATGCTCAAACTTCAATCTTTCTCGCAAGATAACAGATATGTGCGAACAATTTTCTCTATACCGGATCATTACTGAGCCAACGCACTATACAGGACACTCTTCCTCGCTCATAAATATTATCCTGACCTGTGACAAAAAAAAAAAAAAAAAAAAAAAATCTTCGATTTATAGCAATGTAACAGAGCCTTTTCTTCATCAAGATGTACGATATTACTGCCCGGTATATGGTATTTGTAAATTTTCAAAAATGCATAAGAAAACACATTTACTCTCCATGTCTGGAATTATGACCGAAGAGATTATTATGATCTCGTCAGAACTAAGACTGCAAATACTGATTGGGATTCTTTGTCAGATCGAGATATCAATATATATGCTGAAAATATCACCGATCAGATTAATATCACTGACAACAGAGAGTACCCCTAACCTAACAGTACGAATAAGAACTTCTTATCCTCCTTGGTTAACAACTGCTATTAAAAACCTGATACAAAAACGCAAAAGAGCTTTCAGAAAGGCAAAGCAGTTAAATACTTCGAGATCATAGGATAAATGTAAGAAAGTTAGAAGTAAGGTAAAGCAATATTATATAGATAAACTTTCTAACAAACTTATACCAGAAATATTATCGACTTAAGACTGGGGATACAGATTAATTAAAGACCTTAGACTTTTTTTCTGAATCCAATTTGTATAACCGTGCTTTTATTTTCTATATAATTGTAATTGTTATGTACTGTCTATTATACAATAAAATATTGTTTAAACCATGGTTTAAAAGACTGATGGTCCACTCGTAAATCCTTTATTTCACCCTCTTCGCAATCATCTGTACCCACTTTGGAAAAAATGGCGGCGTTTATTCGGATGAAAATGACAAAGCAAATCTGTTGAATAATGTCTTTCGAGAACAGAATTATTTGGCGATCGTAAAGCAACAGTTCCGAATATCGGACTTTACACTGATGACATTCTTTCAACTGTTTGGGTTTCTCTTTTAGAAGTCGATGAGTCATGAAATCTCCATCTTTTGGCAAAGCTGTAGGACCTGACGATATTTATAATCGCAAGCTAGCTTATCAGCTGACATCCTTTATGGTCCTTGATAAACCAATCTCTACGGCTTGGTATTTTCCCTGAGAACTGGAAGGACGCCCGGGTGTGCCCTATCTTAAAAAAAAGGAGACTCATTTTCTGTGTCTAATTATCGACATGTTTCTCTCTTGAGCTATTTCGAAAAAGTTCCTAAACGTTTTACTTTCTTGATAATAATATTCTTACACCTCTACAGTCTGTCGTTTTACCTGGTGATTCTACCATCAATGAACTCAGTTTTCTCTACAACACCTCTAGTCAAGTTTTGGATTCTAGTAAAGAAATACGAACTGCGCAATGCGTAAGGCCTTTTATCGAGTATGGCATAAAGGTCTTCTGTGTAAACTTAGTGCTGTTGGTATTTCGGGTATTTTACTGACATGGGTCAGGGTCAGTTATTACCTTTCTGGCAGTAGACAACGAGTTATCTTTCCTGGTACCCACTCTAGCCGGAAGTTTATTCACACTGGTGTCCCGCAAGGATCTGTTGTGGGTCCTCTACTTCTTCTTTTATACATCAACGATAAAGTCAAAGACATATGGTCTAACATTACCCAGCAAATATGTATATATGGGACCCATATGGGCAGAATCTGGGCATTTATCCCATTTGGGTCCTACATGGGCCCCTAGAGGCTTTTTGCCCATATAAGACCCATATAGGTCCCGTGTTTGTAAAATTCGGCCAACAAACATGTATATATGAGAACCATATGAGCAGATTCTGGGCATTTATCCCATTAGGGTCCGAAATGGGCCAAGGATAGGCTTTTTTTCCCGTATAAGACCCATACAGGTCCCATATTGGTAATATTCGATAACTATAAAAATAAATTCTAATATATGGGACCCCGAGATAAAATTGAAATAATCCTGGAAAAATGATAATTTCAAGATACACAACTGGGACCCAAATGGCTCCCATGGACCTCTATGGTTCCAATGTTGACCTCCCATTACTATATTGGATCCATATGGGCTCAATATGGGTATTAAGGGGAACAACGGTACCATTATTTAAACATAAAATCAAAAAATATTAAATTTCCTGACATAAATACAAATAATAATGATAATAATAAAATAAAATTATAATAGTTTCATTACAAAATGAAAGTATCTATTAAATTTATCTTGACTATTTTCCCGACATGGACGTCGATTCATGGTCATATTTTTATTTTAACTCGTATGTCCCTATTACTTTTAAAATTGAGGTATATATAAGTATGAATGAGGCCACGCTTTCCAACTATTGAAAAGGACGCCTATATCTTTAAGTCCTCTTGATTCTACGCATGTGCAATAACTTGCACATGTACGTAGGTCTCTCCCTGTTGGGACCTTACTAGTCCATCAAATGGGCTAGGACTGGGGACTTGTAATCATTTGCATAAAATGTGTAAAAGTTTGTTTTGTTTTTTTCTGGAAGATAAATGTGGGTTGATTTTTTCCATACTGGACCCATGTAGTTCCCATATGGTTTCCATATGGCTTTGCCCATGTGGGTCCAACATGGTACCGTGTTGCAAATCCCTCATGAGTCCCTTATGGGTTGCCCATATAGGACCTATATAAATACCCATTTGGGGCCCACGTGGGTCCTATATTGTTTGCTTGCTGGGATATAGACTGTTTGTTAAAAATCCAATTTCTTAACTCTGATCTTGGAAAAAAGGCAAAATGGTCTAAAAACTGGTTAGTAACTTCAATCCTATAAAAACAGAAGCCATGTTAATTGGTATCTAGAAAACTTATAACTCAAGCACAGTACCCTTTACACATGTTAAATTAAATTATATAAGAAGTTGATTTTCACAAACACCATGGAATTTATTTTAGTAATGATGGATCCTGGCATGAATGCATTAACTGTATTAAAGATTCATGGACTAGAAAACATGTCATGCATAATCTTTAGTTAAAGTTAGATCGTAAATACTTAGAAGTAATATATGCTGGTTTTATCAGACCAATCTTGAAATATGGTAATGAAAGCTGGGACAACTGCATACAGTATGTAAAAGATAATCTGGAAAAGATCCAAATAGAAGCGGCTCGAATTGCACCCGGAACTACTAAACTTGTTCCAGCTGACATTTTGTTTTTGGAAATCGGGTGGGATCAATGAGCAGAAAGATTGAAAAAAGCAAAAACTTTCTCTTGTATAAAAAGGTTAACAATCTTACTCTCTTATACCCGTAACAGTCACAGAAGCGTCTCACTTTACCCCTAGAAAGGCATTTAACATTCGAACAGCTGATACAAGAAAGAATCATTATTACAACTCATTTTTACTTTCTACTATTTGAGAATGGAATTATCTTTCAGAAGAGTTCAGAAACACTTCATCTGTTGCATTTTTAAATCTTGTTTCATTCAAACGAATAAAAATGTCCCAAAATACTTTTATGTCGGCAACAAACGCTTACAAACGTTGCATACTAGACTTATAGTTCCTTTATTTATGACATTAACTTTAAAAAAAGAATAACCGACTCACCAATTTACCGTTGTGGCAATATTGAAAAAAGAAAACAAGTGTGAACATTACTTATTGCAATATCAGTATTATCAAAGGTAAAGACATGTAGCGAGATCTCTCAGAACTCTGCGATATATCTGTAGATGTACTGCTGTTTTGGAACAACTCCTTCTCCATAAAAGTGAATACCAGACTGTTCAATCAATATAGTACAGAAATTCATCAAAAGGTCAAACAGATTCCTAAAATTGTCTAGTAATGATAGTTAATTTTGAATTTATCTACCGACTTTATCTACTTCTTCTGTCGATTTCTGTCATCCTATCATATGTATTTCTTTATGTTTAGAACTACCATGGTAGATATGAAGGAATGGCATCTTACTTGTTCAAATAAATGAAACGGCTACACATCTTTTCTCTAAATATCAAATATTACGACGTACCACAATGCGGGAAGTAGATTAGATCATATACTTGATTATGTAAACCAGTCTTTCGACTTGTCTTGAACTTTGAACTGTCCCGCAAAGGGACTTTTTTCCCCTTTTTTTTTGGCTTTGTTTCTGTTGTGCTCTTGTGATCGTTTTCGTTTTTCTTTTTTTTTTTCATTTTCTTTATTTTAATTCGTTACGGTAGATACTTGTTTTCACGTACATATATTCTAATATATAAATATGTACGCTGTATTTAAAAGTGCAAACATTTATCACTTGTATTTTCATAATATGTAATGGAGCACTTCATATCAGCATACATATATGTCACATTTTATATATGACTTGCCTTTACTCTGAACATTTTGTAATCGAAAAAGGAATTATATAAGCATATTGCTTTCATCCCAATCCTTTAAACTTTGTTCGTGTATAAAACGTTGTTCCATGTCAAATGAAAATCAGAATGAAATATATTTAAACCAAAGAGTTTTGCCTCCCTTTTGAAAAAGTATTTACTTTAAAAAGGAAAGAATTCGCTCCCCACGTCCCCTTAAGAGCCATTTCATTCCTTTGAGAGCAGACCCCATTTCAGAATATCCACCAGTTGTATCAAATCCCCTTAAACTAAGTGATTATTTATCTAATCTAGTGTGCCCTATTTGTTGATGCAATGCATATCGTAAATAAATTATCAAAATACATTTTATCGTCATTTACGTTTATGACAATTTACGGTTTTTCTTCGACATTTCTCGGAAAAACAAGAGCTCAGTATTCCACTAGCTAGGAACTTTGACTCAATGCAATCTCTGCTAACATTTCCTCCAGTTAAGGGAGATTTCTGGAGTAAATAGATAAGGTGGAAAGTTTGCATTTCGCCTGGCTCTTTGTTCCGAAACATTGCCAATCTAATTAACCAAACATATAAGTGAACATTACGAAAACATGCCAATTCAATTATAGAAAATTTCACCTCCAAAAACTAAAACTTTTCAGATAAAACAACTCTGATATTGTTTTCATATTTCTGCTCAAAACATTGATTGTTGGTACACGTTATTATTTGAGGCGATTCTAACGAGTGCCAACAGTCTATGATTTTGAGCAGAAATAAGAAAAACAATGTATACCCCTGTAAACCCAAATTTTGCTTTGTAAAGTGGGGTTACAGGGGGTCAATATATAGGCAGGTTTTCGTGATGAAGATACTCAGGAAATGCCACAATAGTGAAGCACAGTCTTTTCAATGCAACAAAATGAGAAGAGATGAGGATCAAATAATAACAAGACAAATGTTACATATGAAATCACCAACGCACTAACAAAGAAACACTGCACAGAGGAATCGCCTTGAATAATCAATAGGAAAATTAGGGGTGGGGGTGCTTAAATCAGATTCACTCGCGGAAAAACACGGTCATGACGTGATAACAATCATTTTGTCTCTGGTGTCTATGGCACCTTAGTTGCGCTTGTTCCAACCACTTAATAACAGTATGCATTTGCTTCCCCTTTAACCGTTACCACTCTCTGTTGAAACTGATGATATTTTTATTTTCCCTAGAAAAAAAGGCTTTGATATTTCATGTAATTGTCTCCTTAGGCCTATTTCCATCATATCCAACTTTCGATATCACTTACCTCTAGAGATTTGATAAAATGTTCACTATGAAAGTCAGTGAAAACCCTATCTTAAACCGCAATAATTTCATTTATTAAACAAATGACTAATATACAGGTGTCAAATAAAGATTAAAATATTTTCTTGAATTACAAAATAATTATTTTGAAAATAAAATAAAATAGTGTTTGGTCCTAACTGATTCAAAACGAACCAACCTCTTTTTCACTATGTACTTAATATAGAAACTGCTGGAAATTTCCGGAAAAGTCAAAGAAATTGAACATTAATAGTTACTTAACACCATTTCAATACACAGACGAGGTTTGACGAAATTTCCTTATCTATCAAATGATGTAAATTTTATTTACATCGGGAAAAACCCATTTTTATCCTAAATATGATTTTATCGGTACTTTTGTGATTTTAACGAATTGATCGGGACAGTCGGATGGTCCCGATTCTGTCCGGCAACTTTCGTAAGTCCAGGTAGTTTCCTTGGTGATATATTGGCCGTAGGGATTCACTTTGGAAGTACTTCGGAAATTTCCAATAAGACGCTTTAGGTCGTAGAATTTACTTAGACAAAAAAGTTAAGTAAGTCATTCACCCACCCAAATACTAACCGGGTTGGCGTTGCTTAACTTAATTGAAAAGACAATAGTTCTTTGTTTCCGACCGATACGAACAGACATGCAGAGGTGTACAAAGTAAGCATTTTATAGACTTGACTTTTTGTATTTGACTGGCGCAATGAGGACCTAGCGTGTTTTTTGCGTTTTATAACCCCTTGAATTATAGTTGTAAACAAAACTGAACCAGATCCCTACATTAATTGAGCATTAGATTTATTTAACGTACTAACGAGTGAAACAGAATGCAGGTTTGTACAAGGTCTGCAGGTACTAGATTCAAATATTTTGTCATGTATGGCACAGTAATACGTATATATCATTTTTTTACAATGCGCACTGTTTATTGTCTTTGGTTGATTTCCATCGATCTTCCCATTCGAATGCGTATGCTTTTTTTGGATAGTCGTCCGTCGTCAGTCGTGCGTCGTACAGCGCCAACAATTGCTTTAAAAGCCTACTCCTCTAAACCCCTGGGCCAATTGACTCGAACCTTGGTAGGAAGCATCAGGGTGACTTGAGATCAAAAATAGCTAAAATCAGAAATCTGAGATGGCCGATATGGCTGCCATCTTGAAAATTTATTTTTTTAACTTTTTCTCCTGAACCGAAAGGCCAGTTGACTCAAAACTTAATAGGGAGCATCGGGGTGACTTGAAGATAAAAAAAAGCTAAAGTCGGTCCGATCAGAAATCGAAGTTGGCCGCCATTACCGCCATCTTGAAAATCTGTTTTTCCCTTCTTCTCCTGAACCGAAAGGCCAATTGACTCAAAACTTGACAGTAAGCATCGTGGTGACTTGGAGATATATATAAAAAAGAACTAAAATCGTTCTGATCGGAAATCCAAGTTGGCCGCCATGGTGGCCATCTTTATAATCTATTTTTCGCTTTTTTTTTTCCTCAACCTAAAATCCAATTGACTTGAAACTTGGTAGGAAGCATTGAGGTTAATTGTAGCTTGAAACTAGCTATATTTGTCTCGTTTGGAAATCCCACATGGCCGCCATGGTGGCCATCTTGAAAATCTATTTTTTCGCTTCTTTTCCTGAACCGAAAGGCAAACTGACTTTAACTTGCTAGGAATCATCAGGGTGACCTGTAAATCAAATAAAGGTAAAATTGTTCCGATCGGCAATCAAAGATGGCCGACAAAAGATCTGGTTTTCCCTCTCTATTTCCTGAACTGATTTGAAAAGCCAATTGGCTCAAATATTGGTAGGAAGCATCGATATGACTTTCAGATCAAAAGGAGCTAAAATCATTCTGATCAGAAATCAAAGATGGCCGCCATGGCCGCCCTCTTGAAAATCTATTTTTGGCTTCTTCTCCTGAACCGATAAGCTAGCTGACTCGAAACTTGGTAGGAAGCAGCGGGGTGACTTGTAGATCAAAAATAGCTAAAATTCTTGTGCAATGGCGGCCATCTTGAAAATCTACTTTTCGCTTCTACTCCTGAACCGCTTCGATACATTGACTGAATTGGGAGCCTTTATGCGAAGCGAATTTTTATGTGTTTCTGTATTAAGATTAGCATCGGGAATTCAGGATAAAGTTGGCTAGCTGTAAAAGTGCTATAAACCCACCGGTTGTATAGTCTACTGACCGTTCTAAGGCGGTAGTCCCGGTGTTAGTCTTACTCTTTGTTTCTTTGTTGCTTTGTGGTTTATTCTACGAAGCGATTTGTTTTATGTCTTACCTTGTGTTATTTTGTTCTTGTGTTTTCAGTCCTTTTAATATTGCGATTACCTCGCTTTGAGAGGAGAGAGCTAATCTTAGTGCTTTTCGTACGTTTGTTTGATTTGCGCTTTGGTTTTGCCTATTTTCTCTTCTTCTTGGCTTCTGGGAAGGTCTGCGGTTTGTCATTGTGGCACTTCCTGGACTTTTCTCTTACCTTTCTTTGAAATTGCTGATGGGCAAATTTCGTCAATGTTTGACAGAGTTATCTGCCCGTGACATGTCCTTATTAGCTCACCTGAACACGAAGTGCTCAAGGTGAGCTGTTATGATCAGTCAATGTCCGTCGTCCGTCGTTCGATGTCGTGCGGCGTCAAGCATTGCTTTAAAAGCTACTCCTACACCCCTGGTCCAATAGACTCGAAACTTGGTAGGAAGCATCTGGGTGACTTGTAGATAATAATAATAATGATAATAATAATAATAAAGAAAAGCCAAAATTGCTCCGATTGGAAATCCAAGATGGCCGCCATGGTTGTCATCTTGAAAATCGCTTCTTCTCATGAACAAAAAAGATAATTGAATCGAAACTTGGTAGGAAGCATCGGGGTGAGTTGTAGATCAAAAATAGCTCAAATCGTTCTGATCCGAAATCCAAGATGTCCGCCATGGCGGCAATCTTGAAAATATATTTTTCGCTTCTTCTCCTGAACCAAAAGGCCAATTGACTCGAAACTTGGTAGGAATCATCGGGGTGACTTGTAGATAAATAATAGCTAAAATCGTTCCGATCGGTAATCCAAGATGGCCGCCACGGTGGCCATCTTGAAAATATATTTTATCGCTTCTTCTCCAGAACCGAAAGGCCAATTGATTTGAAACTTGGTAGGAAGCATTGGGGTCACTTGTAGATTAAAAATAGCTAAAACCTTTTCGTTTGGAAATCCCAAATGGCCGCCATGGCGGCCGTCTTGAAAATCTATTTTTCACTTTTTTCCTGAACCGAAAGGCCAATTGACTCGAAACTTGGTAGGAAGCACTGGGGTGCTTTGTACATTAAAAATAGCTAAATTTAATCTGATCCGAAATCCAATATGGCTGCCATGGCGGTCAAATTGAATCTTTTTTTTTTTTTTTTTTTTTTTTTTTTTTCGCTTCTTATCCTAAATAGAAAGGCCAAATGACTCGAAACTTGATAGGAAACATCGGGGTGACTTGTACATCAAAAATAGCTGAAATCGTTCCGAAAGGCCAATTGACTTGGTAGGAAGCACTGGGGTGCTTTGTACATTAAAATAGCTAAATTTAATCTTATCCGAAATCCAAAATGGCTGCCATGGCGGTCATATTGAATCTTTTTTTTTTTTTTTTTTTTTTTTTTTTTTTTTTCGCTTCTTCTCCTGAATAGAAAGGCCAAATGACTCGAAACTTGATAGGAAACATCGGGGTTTCTTGTACATCAAAAATAGCTGATATCGTTCCGAAAGGCTAATTCACTTGAAACTTGGTAGGAAGCATTGGGATGGTTTGTAAATCAAATGGCCGCCATGGCGGCCATCTTGAAAAACTAGATTTTACTTTTGTCCTGAGCCGAAAGGCCAATTGACTCGAAACTTAGCAGGAAGCATTTGGGTGTTTTGTAGATCAAAAATAGTTAAATTCTGATCTGAAATCTTTGTTTGTTAAAATCTTTCCCATCGGAAATCCAAGATGGCGGCCATCTTGATAATCTAT
This sequence comes from Anodontia alba, assembly GCA_964016985.1. NCBI lineage: Eukaryota > Metazoa > Mollusca > Bivalvia > Lucinida > Lucinidae > Anodontia > Anodontia alba. Next base: position 88,526,288 of record OZ024826.1, read on the forward strand.
TTTTCGCTTCCTCTCCTGAACCGAAAGGCCAATTGACTCGAAACTTAATAGGAAACATTCGGGTGACTTGTACATCAAAAATAGCTGAAATCGTTCCGATTCAAAATCCAAGATGGCCGCAGTAGTGGCCATCTTAAAAATCCTTTTTCGCTTCTTCTCCTGAACCGAAAGGCTAATTGACTGGAAACTTGGTAGGAAGTATCGGGATGGTTTGTAGATCAAAAATAGTTAAAATCTTTCCTATCGGAAATCCAAGATGGCCGCAAGGGTGACCATCTTGATAATATATTTTTCGCTTCCTCTCCTGAACCGAAAGTCCACTTGACTTAAAACTTGGTAGGAATCATCAGGGTGTCCTGTAGATCAAAACAGCTCAAATCATTCCTATCGGAAATCCAAGATTGCCGCCATGGCGATCATCTCGAAAATATATTTTTCGCTTCTTCTCTTGAACCAAAAGGCAAACTGACTCGAAACTTGGTATGAAGCATCGGTGTAACTTGTAGATAAAAAAAATAAAATAGTTCCGATCGGAAATCCAAGATAGCGGCCACCTTGAAAATTTATTTTTCACTTCTTTTCCTGAACCGAAAGGCCAACAGACTCGAACCTGGACAGGAAGCTTTGTGATGATTTGTAGTTTGAAAGTAGCTAAAATTCTTCCGATCTGAAATCCAAGATGGCCTTCATGGAGGCCATCTTGAAAATCTGTTTTTTCTCTTCTTCTCCTGAACCGAAAGGCCAATTGACTCGAAACTTAGTAGGAAGCATAGGTCGACTGGTAGATCAAAAATAGCTAAAATTGTTCGATCGGAAATCCAATTGAATTTTTTTTTTTCGCTTCTTCTCCTGAACTGAAAGGCCAGTTGATTTGAAACTCTGTAAAATTTGTAGATAAAAAGATAGATGTAGATCGAGGTGACTTGTAGATAAAAAATAGCTAAAATGGTGTCGATCGGAAATACAAGATGGCTGCCACAGTTGCCATCTTGAAAATCTATTTTGAATTTCTTCTTCTGAATAGAAAGGCCCATTGACTCGAAATTTGATAGGAAGTATCGGGGCGACTTGTAGATAAAAAATAGCTAATATCATTCTGATCGGAAATCCAAGATAGTCGCCCTAGCAGCCATGTTGCAAATCTATTTCGAACTTTTTCTTCTGAACCAAAAGAACATTGACTCCAAGTTGATTGGAAGTATCGGGGTGACTTGTAGCTCAACAGTAGCTTCAATCGTTCTGATTGAAAATCAAATTAAATTAAAATATGTAATGAACTTCTTCTCTCAAGAAAGGTCAAATGACTCAAACATTTCTGGTAATCAGGTGAGCGATACAGGGCCATCTTGGTCCTCTTGTTTGATATAATTATGAACTACCTCGAAAGTTTTTACGTTATTTGCATAACTTACAGTGCTGTTGCCAAACAAAAGAACATTAACAGAAATAGAGCAAATAAATGAAATTGTCCGCAAAAGTTTTTGTCTTTGCCCATAGTTAAGGGGACATGCTAGCAGAAAGTGATCAGCGGTTTCTATACTGCCTCAAGTGCACTGGGAAGTATTAGAAATATTTTTACGAAACCGATCTTGATTTAAGAAACTACAGTTTGTTCGAAGACATGTATGCAACATCTACAGACGTTGGTCGCCAATATAAAAGTATTTTGATATTTCTTGAACAATAATGTTTTGGTCAAGGCATGATTTGAAGACACTGACTGAACTAGCGTTTCTTGTTTCTTTCGACAAACTATTCCATTCTCTTATCACCATCGTTCGATAAAAATGCCAAGACACCTGAAAAAGTCACCCGTTGTTTCCTGTTGCTCAGATAATCAATGAACCAGTTCAAATGACTTCCTGCTATGTCAGCTTCTTTTAGTTTTAGGATGAGACGAGCATGCCAAACACAATCAAATGCCTTGCTAATGTCACAAAACACAACTCTTACTTCTTTACCCGAATCAAGAGCATGACAGAAAATATCATAGAGATAAGTAAATTGATTAACGGTAGAATCACCAGATATAAATCCAGATCGTAAGGGTGAAAGAATATCATTATCACGAAAATAATTGTAAATATGTTTCAAAATGTTCCGCTCAAAGATTTTATCCAAGGTATTTAGCAAGGAAACAGGCCTATAATTTGAAACTAATACAGGATCACCACCTTTGTAAATTGGACAGACGTGTGCTTCTTTTCAGTCGTCTGGAACTTTGCTGTTTTGAAGCGAAATGTTATAGAATAAGGATAGTGGATCTGCATGTTCTTTTGCCAGTTCACGAAAAACTCTATTATTTATATCGTCAGGTCCAACAGTCTTCCCAGAGAGAAGCGTTTTCAAAGCCGATTTCACTTCTAAAGCCGTAATGTTAAGTGATGACAGTTTATGGTCTTCACTGACTAACAAAGGAACCTTCACTTGACTGCCCGTAAATGTCCAACCTTTAGAAAAGTTCATATTATTCTCGTCTTAATGCAACTCATATATGTTTTTAATCAATATATTTTATTGCTTTCTAATTTTAGCCTTATTCTAGCACTTCAATGCAGTAACAAGACATTCAAATACATCAAACATCCTTCAAAATGACTGTGAAAAACTTCTATGCAAGGAAAATAATATGATTTTTCTTTCTATACTTCTACAGGCTCTAGTCACAGGAGTTAAATGTCTTTGGCTTTTCAATTTACTCATTCTAAGTTGAACTACTCATCTTAACCCTGGACCAGACTCTGTCAATTCTATCACTGAAACCAGCTACTCAACATCTGAATCCTTGTTTGACGACCTCAGTAATCATCTCAGCATATTACATGTAAATATTAAAAGCCTCCTTCCTAAAATGGACCTGGTCAAATATGGAGCACAATCATTTGATATCCTTGTCTTTTCTGAGAGCTGGCTAAATCCCGAAATAAAAAATGACAGCAATACCACTGAAAACTTTATGTCACCTCAAAGAATAGACAGGGCTGATCGACCTGGGGGCGGTGTAGTTATATATGTTAAAGACTCCTTCTTACTTAAACGTCGCATTGACTTGGAAATTCGTGGATTAGAAGCTGTCTGGGTCGAGTTTAGAGTTAAAGGCAAAACTTTATTGGATGATTTTACAGACCACCGAATAGAAACAACGCTTATTTTAACTTCATTTCAGAAAGTGTCGACAGAGCGTACAATACCAATATTTCTGACATAATTATTACAGGCGATTTTAATTATAATATGCTCTTCAGTGAAAATAATAAAATTAAAAAAATGAGCATTCAATACAATCTTAAGCAAATAATTACCGAACCCACACATTTACTGAAAATTCGTCGACTCTTATTGACTTATTTCTCATCCGAAACGAGGCAAATATTTTGTATAGCGAAGTAACTGATCCCTTTATTCCTGATCAAGTACGTTATCATTGTCCAATACTTCTCTTGCTAAAATTTCAACACCCAATAGTTAAAACAAGTAAAAGGAAAATCTGGAACTACGCTCAAGTAGATTTCGATCTATAGCGTGCGCTTTTATTAGAATCAAACATTGAAAATGATATTGAAACCAACAATAATATCGATCTAAATGTAGAATTGATTTCTAAAGTGATTGCGGACGGTAGTGAAAGAGCCAATCCACATAAAATGTAACTATACGACCAAAAGATCATCTGTGGGTTACAAGTATCATCAGAAAACGTATTCGTAAACGGAAGCGTGCTATCATGAAATATAAACGAACTTTGATTCTGCATTATTGGGCCAAGTACAAACGATTTCGTAATATTTGTGTTAGGGAAATTTGGGGATCCAAAAATCTTACTATGAAAACCTTGACCGACTTTTATCGACTGAAAATGCGAACTCCAAACTTTTTTGGAAAACCTCAAATCAATTGCTAAATTTAAACAAAAGTTCCGCAAAAATACCTGCACTTCTATGGAGTAAGTGCTGAAACAGAGACTGATAAGGCGAATGACTATTTTTCTTCACAAACTCTAATAAATGATCAGAATAAGCAACTGCCAGATCTAGACCTATTCACTGATAACACATTAACTCAATAAATGCAAGATGTAATAGACATTCTTGAGAATCTGGATCGTGATAAAGCACATGGTCCCCAATCTCCTAAAGGAAGGAGCCCCGATCCGCTCTAAACCCTTCTCTGTTCTTTTTAACAGATCCTTGCAACAAGGATACTTTCCATCGCCTTGGAAAGTTGGCTATCTTACCCCTATTCATACAAAAGACGACAAATCGTCACCCTCGAATTATAGACCCATCTCTCTTTTAAATCCTGTTGGAAAAAAACAATTGAGCGCTGTTTTCATAAGCACCTCTTTTACTATATTCAAGAGAACCAAATATTGACACCATTTCAGTCAGGCTTTGTTCCAGGTGACAGCACAACCTTTCAACTTTTATATACATACCATGCCTTTCGTGAAGCTGTTGACGCAGGAAAAGAAGTAAGAGTTGTCTTCTGCGACATCAGTAAAGCATTTGACAGATCTGGCGTAGGAGACTTCTCTACAAATTAACTAGAATTGGTTGTTCTGATCATGTGATGAAATGGTTTTCTAGCTACATGTCAAACTGACGACAGTCATTCTAAGTGGTGCTATATCCGAATGGACGTCTGTATACGCTGGAGACCCACAATGCTAAATACTAGATCCTCTGCTTTTTCTTATCTTTATTAATGATATTGTCAAAAACATAAATTCCTCAATACGTCTTTTTGATGATATCAGTTTGTATAACATTGTAGTGTTACGAGCCAGGCGTAACGAAAAAGAAATGAAAGTGAAACCAGCAACAAGCTTCAAATTATTAACAATATTTATTCACAAAAAAAAAAAAAAAAAAAAAAAAAAAAAAAGTAAGATTTAAAACAAAAGAATGTAAGTAAACAGTACCTTTCAAATTTATGTCACAAACTCCCTCAGAAATAATCCACAAGAATTTACAAAACAAATTCTTTGAATAACAGTTTCTGATCCCACAATTTAAAGTTCCTGAATTCAGAATTTAAGTCCAGAATGAATAAAATATTAAAGTAAACCAGTATAGAATAATTTCTGATGAAACTACACAAAGATGCCCATATGAAAATCTTTTCTCCTCATATAATATCAAAGAACATTCTAGAAAGAGAATTAACTAGAGGCATCACACATTTTCCAGGTTCAGTCAAGAAACTTCTAAATTGTCTATGACATGCCAAAAATAACTCAGTCTAGATTCAAGGACATAAACAACATATTATTGTAAACATGTTGTTCCAGAAAGTTATTTATGGAAACATAGTAAATAAAGTTATTTAAACATAGTAAACATGATGCTTAAAATAATTGAACACCCTGTATATAACAGTAGAAAACCCTCAAGCAGTGGCAATTACTATGGACCTTGACCTGGGCACCATATCTCAATGGGCTCTTGATTGGTTGGTTGATTTTAATGCAAGGTAAACTATGTTTCTTTTAATTCATTAAAACAAAATCCTGTTTTAATACGCAACTTTTAATGAACGATACAGTCATTCCAGAATCTGCTAGTCACAAACATCTTGGGATTACATTTTCGAACACTTGCTCATAGACAGAACATATTGCCAAAGTTACCGAATCAGCACGGTTAAGATTAAAACTCTTCCGTGCTCTAAAATTTAAAATAAATAGAATTGCACTAGAAAAAATCTACATAGGCTTCATACGTCCCCTACACGAATACAGTAATAGTGTTTGGGACAACTGCTCCACCGAATGCAAAAACCAATTAGAATCAATACACAACGAAGCAGGCCGTATATTAAGCGGGGCGACTAAACTCTGTAGTATTGAAAAAAACTTTTAGCAGAGCTGGGATGGGAAACACTTTACAAGAAAGACGCAAAAAAAAAGTAAGCTATATTTTATAAGATTGTTAATGGGCTCACCCCAGATTACCTGTCTGATCTTGTGCCACCACTTGTTGGCGACAGTAACCCCTATAGCATAAGAAACGCAAACGCTTTACAATCTATTCGCGCTCTTACTAATCTCTTCTTTACTTCCTTTTTCCCTTCCACTAAAAGAGCTTGGAATAGCTTGCCCCAAGATATAAAAGATGCAAACACTGTCACAGCATTTAAATATTGCCTCAATAGACACAGAAACCTTTCTCCAAAGTACTACAATGCTTGATCTAGAATTGGCCAAATCCTGCACGCAAGATTGCGCATGGGGTGTAGCTCACTCAATTCACATTTATACTCTAAAAATATTGTTCCAAGCACATCTTGTGCCTGCAGTAAATTTGAAAGCTGTTATCATTTCTTCTCCACTGTCTTCTCCACTGTCCTAGATACTCAAACGTCAGAAATACATACCTTTCTGGCTATTTGCACGCGCATTCTGGTCGGGAATTGCTTCACAGTAAAGTAACAGCCACTGATGATAATGAAACGATGTTTTGTCACGTTCAAGAATTCATAGTCAAGTCGAAGCGTTTCTTATGATATAAAGGTACTAACGTAACATTGATGCAAATTATATTGAAAGAAACTTATGGAAAGAAACTCTCTCTCTCTCTCTCTCTCTCTCTCTCTCTCTCTCTCTCTCTCTGCATGTTTGATGTATATGCGCGTGCACGCATAAGTGCATGCATGCGTTTGTGTACGTACCTGAATGCGTGCCTGTATGTATGCATATATGTATGTGTGTATGTATGTATATACGTATATACGTATGTATGTACATGCGTGCGTACGTATGTATGTATGTATGTATATCACATGACCGTCAAGTTATTCAGTGAAATAACCCATGTCATAAAAATCATATAACCACACGTGTTATAACACCTGCAAGGCTTCCCATTGGTTAGCCTAATTACCCTCATTAATATTCGTATTACTCCGCTTATTGATAGCAACCAAAATGGTGTCCGCGTTCGCCGATACAACTTTCACTTTTGAAACAGATCCTGCCCTCAATTTTGAGATGATTTTGAGATGAACGATAAATGTCAGACCGATGGAAGGGGAAGACACAACACAATCACAATGTGAATAACACTGCTACCAGAAATATTCATGGTGGTAAAAATTCGATGTTATCCGGCAACATATTTAAGGGCACTTTCGACATCGATGTCGTCAAACAGTCAATGAAAAATAATTCACCTCCTCCAAAAAAGCATTGGAGGATAACATGACTCCGACAGTCAATAAATATGTTAAATTAAACCAAACTACAGTTAAAATGTTTTATGTTCTTGAAATCTGTCATTTACTTGGGTGTATCAACCGTCGTATAAACTGTATTGATCTAGGTCAATGACCTTTAAATACAACAGCTGACTTCGTGGGATTTCCCTACTGATTCTCAGTGACGTATTGATCGACTCGCTGAATGACGTTGAAGGGACTATTTATTTTTAAATATATTTATTCAAATCAAATATATATTAGCTCAAACAAAAATCATCATCAATTCTTACAGTTTAATGAAGTAATAAATGGCGTATTTATCTTGTTTCTAGTTATTTTCGGTACTTATCAAATAATATGCGAACTATTTTTGTTGCGTAGTACTTTTGAATCATTGGTAGTGAGTTGTTTCTCTTAGGTATGGAAAGCTGTTATCTTAATATATTTTGTGCATTTTTGTCATCGGAAGGAGCATGTGATAAACAGAATCTTATATTCGTGGTCATTTAATATGAAATTTATGAAACTCGTTGGGTAATTTCGGTATTTTGCCTGCCAAGGCTCGCAAAATAACCCGAAATTACCCAAACTCGTTTCATAAATTTCATATTAAATGACCACTCATGTAAGATCCTCTATATGTATGTATGTATGTTACGGTTTACATACATGCATATAAGTAAATGAAGCTTTTGGTTTAATTGTTTATGATCAAACATGTCAAAAAGCTCAGCTACTCATAACATCAAAGAAAGTTATATGCCTTTATTGCCAGGAGATGACTTTTAGACAGGCTAAGGCTTACAGTCAGATCCTGGAAAATATTATATTGTTGTAAATTATATTGTACTTGAATCAATCAAAATAAAGTTTAAGCCAACAAAGGAACCTCAAGAACATCTTCATTTTCATCGTCCAACAGTGTCTGATCTCTGAAGATTTGCTTTATCTTTGTCCTCAGTATATGTACAACTTTCATATGTATATAAGTATTAAAGAGGGGAGATATAAAAGATTTTAAAGTTGACCACAAGTCTTTGGAGGTAACAGTACTAATTTTTAATTTCTTTGAGAGATTATCGGTGTAAAATGTCTTTGAGTTACGAATCATTCCTATCACTTTATTTCTTTAATGTCTAAACCTTTCCAAATTTGCAGGTATATTTGAACGTTTGGTTTTTCTGGATGCCCTTTTACGTATCCTTATATATCTTTTAATTGCCGTAGTAATCCAAGAAGGGTCAGCCTGGCGTATTCTTACATTTCGTTTAGGGATACAGTCATTGGATAGAGCAATAATCTTTTCAGTTATATTTTTTGACATAAATATTTATATCCGTATTGTGCAGCCAATCCGTATGTGCAGTCCATCCCAATACCAGTCCCAGTCCCAGATGCATGAAATTTCAAACCCTGTTTTCTGGGGAAAATAATAAAAATATATATATCACTAATTCATCCTACGCTGAATTAGCGAAGAGAGTGGTAAAGTTTGTTAATGATTCAGGAAACAAAACATAACAAATAAAAAGCCCAAAGTTGTCAAATACAATGATAGTATTAACAGCAATAGCAAACGAAGAAGTAGTAATCCGAATAAAACACGAAGTTTGATTTTTTTTTTTTTTTTTTTTTTTTTTTTTGTTTTGTTTTTAGTTGATGTCAAAAAGCAGTAGACTGATTGCACTGTTAATCTGCCATTTCAGAATGATTCTGACAACGCCGTCGATGAAGATAGTGATGTTGGTGACTCTGATGCTGAATGGAGACGAAGTGTTTTCAGAGAAGAAACGAAGTTCCTAGAAGAAGATTTCGAGGAACAAATAGAAGTTACAAAGAAGGATCTAATAGAAGAGTTCAACGCGGACATCGCAAAATTGAAATCGGAGAAAAACTGGTTCACGAAGAAAGGTCTACTAAAAGAGGTAGTAGAAGACGCAATTGAAGGATTGTATGATGCTTATCATGGTTTATCGAGGGCTTTTGATACAATTCCGAAAGAAGTTGTCGCTGATTTTCGTACAAACCTTGGGCAAAAAATATCTGATAACAAAATTGTATCTAAACTTTGTAGCATTATAGTAAAATTATACCCAAGAAAATATCGCATGAATAGAGAAGAGCTGATCTCTGAATTTCAGACGGCATTTGGAGTACTGTGGGGCTATACAGATGCATCGGAGGCCGTAGCTCGAGACGCCGCTTCAAATGATGAATTTTTAGCAAAGATCGCTGAAATATTGAGGGACGTCTGTGAACCATCTCTAAATGGCAATCTCAAGGTAACTACCAATTTTATAAACATACTTGTCATGTCATATTATTATAAATATTGAGAAAGGCATTCAATATTGGTGCCACAGTCAGCTAAGATTCCATGATTCTAGACAGTTCAGAGGATTTGAATAAGTTGTTAGATTTTGTCATAGTTTTCAAGGGAGAGCATTTTCTGACTTCCTGTCGTCTTCCTGTACATCAAGACCCTCCTGAAAAGGGAGTCTAAGGGAGCAAAATCTTCACGTTTAGAGTAGACACTTTTTAGAAGGCAGCCAAAACAATTTTGTCCTAGTTAATTCCTGAGTGTTTCCCCTTGAAAAAAAATAAATGCTATAGACCTTAGTGTGCCAGATCTGCACATTTATTTCAAGAATCAACTTTTTGCTCATAATGACACTAAATATTAACGGATACATTTTAAAGAGAGCCCAGCGGGCACACAACGTTGAAACAACATCTAGTCAATATTAATTCAACGTCTTTAAATTAAAGTTGAGTCGGCGTTGTTTCAACATTGTGTGCCTGCCGGGAGAGCACGTTCAGATGTGTATTAGTAGAGTTTCAAAGGGAGACCACCAGTTCGAGAAAGGAGACAAAAACCATTCAAGTTAGAGTTATCTTTCTTAGTGGTGTATCCTTATCTCTTGACTGTTGTTTTCAGCTAGCAGATGTGCAAGTCCTAGAGAATGCAACTGCTTGCTTACATAACATCGCTATGGTGGAAAGGAACTTTCACATCTTAAGGGAACACGACTTCGTTGAAATTCTCCAACCCTACTTGGAATCGAGTGACAGTGAAACACAGCTTATAGCACTAGCAACACTTGGTAAGAATGTATTGCCTTTTTCTGTTCGTGTGCTTTCAGGCACTAAGAAACCGATATTTTGCTTATTTACTGTTCAGCAGGGCCCAGTTGTTCAAAGCGTCATTAGCTTAACGAGCTCGTTAAGGGTCATTTCGTTAACTGTTTTAGAGTATTAAATATACAATATTCTGATATTTTTTGCTGAAAAAATGTGAGTAGCTTTGCAAAAGTATTCTAAACAAAGAAGAGAATTCTTGAATCAAAAGCGAGACTGTTACAGGGAGAATACACAGTAGGTTTATCAAAACAGGGTGTATTAATAACTATAAAACATGCTTCAAATAATTCATAACAGACAGGCAAACGTCATTCAAAATACACTTAAAGCTAAATTTACAATGCTTCTAAAAATAACCCTAACACAATTAGGTGAACAAGAAAACACTTCAAGCTGAAGTCATCCAAGGTACGCAAAACCTTATCTGCAATTATTCTCCACTTTTCTTATTTCATTTGGAAGACTGTCCCGATCTCGGGCATGCAGAGAGGGCTTCTGAAGTTCGTATCTTGTAGTTGTGCATGGGTTTGTTCCTAAAATTATAACTTTATCTTTGTTAATTGATCATCAAGAAAGATTCCAAAGGGATGTAAAATCATCAGTTTCAAATGTGGAACTCTATACTGTATTTGCCTCATGTTTACATCATAGCTTGGTAACAGAAATGGCAACAATTAAAAGTTGACATTGACTACATATAAATTGTTAATCTTCCCTGTTCGAATAAAATTTCTCCCGACGTTTTGAAAATACAGTCGACCTCGATTATCTCGAAGTCCAAGGGACTCTCTGAAATACATCGAGATAGCAATTTCTCCTCTTTTCCACAAAATTTTGTTACCTGTCGTTAGGTTTCCATGCTAAAACAGGGACTACATTTTCACTTCGAGATAAGCGGTTATTCGAGGTAAGCGAAGTCGAGATAACGAGAGTCAACTGTACAGTAAAACCTCAATGGCTCGAACACGGATGGCTCATTTACCGTGGATAATTAGAACTCATTTCTGAAGTCCCTAGGAAATTCTTCCGATAGCTCAAGAAAGCAAATATTAAGGGATATTGTGGGGGAAATTTTCTTATTTTATCATAAACATGTATGTTGTGTGTACTCGTCAAGGCATCATATCATAATTTTACAGAAGATCGAAAAGACATCCTAAAATAATCCCCATCTGCCTCCTGACCTGGCGCTATGATTAACCTTCAGTGGCTCGAACTAAGCATTTCTAGAACAAATTTCTTTGGTCCCAAAGATGTTTGTCCCATTGAAGTTCCACTATAATTGTTCGGATCTTGTTTACAGATTTCAGAAGCAGGGCCATTCCAGTTAAATGGAAAGCAATGTTACCCCTAAGAAGGATAAAACTTTCTTCACATTTAGTCTTGCCATTTTTGGGTCGATTGTTTACAATCGAGTCATAGTTTACAAACGCCAAAATTTCCTTAAAGTAGTTGTCCTCGTGATTATCATTGACCAATGTATATGTAAGCAAGCCACGCGTCAGACGAAATTAATTTAACAGTTATTCATAGCCGCGCTATTCTTGTCGCTGTGACGTCAGAGTGCAGTTTAAAAAGGGTTATCTGTGAAATCTGGATGCAGAACGTGGCGTCTGATCTTTTATATAAATTACAGGAAGTAAAGGGTTAAGTGAAACAGTTTTATATCCTCGTTAAGAATAATTTTCCCAGCATACACTCAGAGACAATCGACCTACCAGTGCTGTCAGTACTTTCATTATAAATACGTGTTGTTTGTCCAGTGTTTGCTGCTTTCAACTTTCTTTAATATGCAATATGCATAAGTAAATATAAATAAAAATCTAAAAGGTTGCCTTTGGGAACCAAGAACACATAAAAGAAAGAAACTGAGATACAGTTATGCCTGTTTTTTATTTACAAAAACATACTACCATTTAAAACATATTAAGACCAGAAACTATTTAACTGGCATATATACAGACAATTTTATGAAAACTAATCTTGATATGATTCAAGATTCCTTACTTGAGCCGAGAATCATATAATAAGCTTCCAAGTTGATTTAAACCTATTTTATTTCAATAACTCTTTGTAGAACATACAATCGTACATGTAATCAATATGAAGATGAAAAAGGATAGTTACGAAAGCAAATGTGCATATATTCTTCCCCTTATAAATCATGAAACTGTGCCTATAATGCCGCATATATACTAGTTTGATAAGTGGAATGTAAGTGGCCTTACATTCAACAATTAGGTTGAGACATCTCATAGATTATCTGCCATGCTTTTCACACTAGTGGCTTTCGTGTGATTGATATGTGTAGAGATACATGAGTACTACACTGATAAGTATCTGAAAATATTTCAAACTTTGAAGACGTTTCTAGAAAGTAAGAAAAAATAAATAACAGATCACTATAAAAGAGCAAAAGTTCAAGCCTAAAGGTGGAAAGGAAAAAAGACACTAAGAAGTAGACGGGATGTACATACTCGGACCAGGAGAAAGGAACCAGATACAAGCTATTTGTTAATAATGCCGCACAACAGACATTTCTGAGAGTTTACCCAAACCGTTTAGTGCAGATTATGTATTTTTGTACCTATTCAAATATAACTAAATTGGCTTCGTCTAACTGCGAGGCTTCACCGAACAACAAGAGATTCACGGTTACGTTGTAACGTTGCGACAGGCTAGTAAACAATACAATACGATGGCGTGCGTAAAGGGGACATTCAAGGAAATAATGGTAAGCAGTCTCGATTCTTCCGCATTGCCAAAGAGGAGATTCTGATATGTTTTTAAGAAAAAGGCCATTGCTCAAACCCCGCAGTTTGTTCGGAGACGGGTATGACGGAGTTGACCCTTTCTACTACCGCCATAGTAATACTTTGGGACCCGTTCTCTGCCTCTGTTTAGAAACTGCTTAAATGTATTAACTGTATCAATCTGTCTTCCTTCCGGGGACAAATTATTTCCAGTTCCTGACAATAGAGGGTAAAAGTAGTTAGAGTTGTTCTCGAGTGTATAGCTTGTAGGTCGTTGAAGTTATCTGTACCTTGTCATGTTACCTTCATTTTAAGGGACTAGGACAGATAGGTATGTTGGTGTCGAATTGTGTTTCATTTTAAAGGAGAGACAAGGCTTGTGGTCATTACTTCTTTTCTGAAGAGAATTCTATTTTATCTCCTGGTACAGCAAGTTCAAGGATACCAGGTGGGTGGTGTCAGCGGCTATTCTGGCAGCTTCATGTTGTCTCTTTCTAATTCTTCTTTTTGTACTGAGCACAATTGTCCTAGACGACGTTTCCATATTCAAGAATCGGACTTACGAATGTTGTGTATATAATTTCTAGTGATTTGCGATCTAGCTTATATTTAATCTTTCTCATTGTGTTGATCCGTGTCCATGCTTTGTCTCTGATGTATTGGATCTGGTGATGCCAGGACCCGTCGTTGGAAAAGTATTAGCCAAGGTGTTTGTGGGAGTCAACTTCTTTGATTTGTTGGTTTTGCATGAAAAGAAGTGGATGTGCACGTTTGTTGATTTTTCATGACATTACAAGAGAATCTGTCTTCGGGGCCTGGAAAGTAACTAGCCATTTCTCATCCCAATCATCAATTTTAATAAGATCTGAGGTAAGGAGTTCAGCAGCAGTGTTAAGATTAGTCACCATAATACAGAGCCTAGTGTCGTCCGCAAAAAGACGACTATTTGAGCCAATATCGTTGACAATGTCATGTATATAGATGAGAAAGAGTAAAATCCCAAGACTGAGCCCTGAGGAATCCCAGCTTTGATGTAAGCCCATTCAGAATTTACACCAGGAAAAACAACTCTAAGTTTCAATCTTAAGTTCGAAATTGAAAGTGTGATGAGAAAGGGAGAATACATAGCAGATTAATTTTAAAAGAAAGATGTATGCCATTTAAGGGTAAAACAATCAAAGAAATAACAAGTCTGAAAAAGACAAATTCGATTAGAATAGATTTAAAGCTGACAAAATGAAATGGCAGAGAAAGGAAAATGTAAAGCAACAACATCTTCAAAAGTATTGTTGGACAGGTTTTAAAAAAATCCGTCCTTTAAAATAGCGATGTCCGGGCGGGCGGGCGCGCGTCGGGCGTCGTCCCAGATAAATCTTTTTAAACACCCGTCCATAATGATGCCGTTAGGCGTGTTTCTTGTTAATAGATATAATTCGTATCATAAACACCATTGCGGTACATCTTTTAAAATGATCTTTAGGTGCTAATATGCTATGTCTGATCCCAATTTAATTCTAATTTAATTTTCTGCTATTTGCATCAAAATAACTACCTAGAAGAGACCATCCATCATCTTTTCCTGCAGTTTTGAATGCATTAAATGGTGACATACATTTAATGCAATGTGCTTGAACAAGTTCATTAGTATGACAACCGCGCGCACAAACATGTCACTTTGTCTATGGCCTTCCTCTAAAATTCCTGCAAACGCAATAGGACGGCAGCTGACACCCCTAGGATTTCCCTAAAACTGCAACGAAAGGATTAAGACATTCTTAAATATTTCAACCCATTAATCATATATTTTGCAAACAGTGTAACGATCCGTCTCTTCAGAATCCACTCTGTTTGCCGTTTTCTTCTGATTTGTTACTGATTATTGGCAACAATCGATGTGACCAAATTTTATGATGAAAGAGTCCACTTTAAGACTAAAATGTGCAGCAAACTAGACATGCATCGCAATGCCCTACTCTATCATATGTGTTTAACACAGCTGGTACAATACTAACGGATCTAAACGTCTCCTTATAAAGAACATTCAAGGGCATCGCTGCAGTTTACTTCCAAACATTTTATCCAACTTCATTTGAGCCGATACTTTGAGCAAATAAACTTATGACATGTGGAAAGGTCTGCTACGTTATTCGTGATTGTGACAGCTCTTCACTTAGTTGCATTTCATGCACGTGCTATAAGGTACATTGTCTCACGTTGAGGGTTATTCTTAGTTGCCTAGCCAGCACATATTTTTATGCACACCCAGGAACAATCTTGAAAAGTCTCCCTAGTATCGCTTCCAAAATAGGAGTTCTTCTTAAATGAAATAATTGCTCCAAGAGCAGAGGAGAAAATTCTTCCTTTTAAGAGTACGAGGTACAGTAAAAAGGTTCCAGGATTGCCTCCATAACTTATAATTTACTTGGAGCTCCAGAATAAAAACTACATCCGAAGGAAATATAAATTATTCGGGAAAGACTGGTGCACATTTAATGGAGTTTGTGTAAGAAAAAAAAAATCATCATTCCAGTTTAAACACATGACTGTTCACTACTGCGGGGCACATCAACGTTTGCGAAGTAACGTCTGAACTCATTTCAACTTGTTTCAGTCCGTCAAAAGCCGCGGAATCCATGTTGCACACACTTTAGTCATATTTAGATCTTTACTGGTAGCAAATCCAGCCCCATGACTAATGCCCACAGTTACACTCTCATCGGGACTTCGTCACCGATCAGAGGTAATAACATCGCTAACATTCTTCACAACCGTTTCACTGGCTGAACTCGATCATGTACAGAATTTATCCCATCCCGAAAACGCTTGCTAGTCAAACACTATACTTCTGTTGCAGTTCCGCGCTTGTTCAGACTTTCACATATATCTTCAAGTGTCAGTGGGCGTCATTCCGGCTCTTACACAAAAAATTATAACAGTCCGCTGCGCCGTCCTATTCTCTGACGTCGTGGTTTTTCGAGATTTCTTTTTCTAGAGACTCCGTTTCAAAATGGAGTCAAAATTATAAAATTCACTGCATGCGGTCGAAATTCGACGATTAGCGTACATATTATTTTTACTGACGTCAGAAAAGAATCCGGGAAAATCTAAAGCAGTTTCGTCAAGTTTTGAATGCAAATTGAAAATAAGCTATGTCATATCTAAGGTTTTTCTGGAGTGCGCCGTAGTCGCGACCCTTGATTTCTATAGCAACTGGACTTGTGCGTGCTTTTATGTTTATGATAAAACAATTTCTACATTCAAACTCAACATTAGTGAACCTACCCACTGTATAATAGTGTCGTGGCCGTAAACAGTCTCCTCGTACATAATCATAGTGCAGGTTATATCTTATTTCCTTTGGGATCATTGAGCCAATCCTGGTTATTTTGAAAATCGAATACCGCTTAAGCCGGCACTAGGGGCGTATGCAGCCTCGCAAATGACAATGGTGCATATGAAGAGACTCAATCAAACCGTGTCTCCAACTTCCGTGATTTTGTGTATTCTTTGTTTCCAAAGGCAATCCTTTTTGACTTAATTTATTCAAAATGCTTATTTTTACTCGGTTTTCTGATGCAGTCCGGGAACTTTTTGACTGTAACTCGTAGATCCTACTTTGGAGCGATAAATTCTTTCCTTCAAGAAGCACAATAGTGTATGTTAGCTGATGTTTCTTTAATGCATATATGTTCTTGTGTCTGTTTTGCATGTTACGCACATGCGTAATCTGCGTAATAAGTGCTACACCTATGATTCTGACTTTATAGTGTTTGGTCTTACTCTTTTTTGCGTTTTGGTTTATTCTACGAGACTATATGTTTCATGTCTTACCTTGTGTTATTTTGTTCTTGTGTTTTTCAGTCGTTTTAGCATTGCGATTACCTCGCTTGGGGAAGAGAGAGATAAAGTTAGTGCTTTTCGTACGTTTGTTCGCTTTGTGCTTGTTTGGTTTTGTTGGTTTTCTCTTCCTCTTGGTCTCTGGGAAGCGCTGGGGTTTATGATTGTGACACTCCCTGGACTTTTCTCTTTTTTTTTTTTTTTTTTTTTTTTGTTTGTTTCCAGCGGATCTAGTAGATGAAAAAGAAAGTGAGATCTTGCAGACAAATACCAAAAGTGTGAAAGTATTGATGGAGAAGTTTAAAAGGGCCACGGAGTCCACCGAGTACATAGCGGACTGGTCGTCAAAGGAAATATCAAGAAGTAAGGCAGCTGCGATTTAGCAAAACAAAATGTGTTTAATATGGTACTAAAGTCAGATGTCGATTTTTCAAAACTTTGTTTTCTAATATATTTTATTTGAAAGTAGGACCTGTGGCGAATAATAAAAGTATTTTAGAAAATACTGACCGCTGTGCAAACTTTTGCGGCAGCGCCTTGAAAAGAGGGCTGGTCACGTGCCCAAATTTGGATTATTTTATACATGAAACAAATGAAGTTTTCCTTTAATTAAGCCTCAGATGAAAATAAAGTTGGTAACAGTTTTGGTTTTGAAGCTTATATCACAGATTTGATAATGTTTCAATAAGGAAAATCAGAATTAGCAACAATCTGATCATATTTAAGGAAACAATATGTATTCTTTTGACTCTTACCCGGGTCCATATCACATAGCAGACAGATACAAAAATAATTCAGAACATAATAATTAGGGTAAAAATAAAATGTATTTCTAAAATCTACTACTCCTTCAGATGATAGAACTTATTTAACCATCAAAAACTGAAAAGAAATTGAACGGTCGCTGTTCAAAATTTTAAGCTAATTTTGTTTTGAAATTACCTCCCTTGACCAAACAAGCACAAGCAGACAGATTTTAAGCCTGTGTGACCCTACAGCCTTCATCTACTATCTGATTTTTATTCAACTAAAACAAGTACTAGACAATCAAAAGAACTAGTTTCAGCTCTCGATTACACCTTTATTCCGGGGTCCATGTCTCTTGGTCTGAACAGTCTGATTCGTCATTCGTTTACGGATTTATGAGTTTGGATTATGGCTTCGGTACCATGACTGCAACTACTTTTTACCACTAGGCTGGTGTCTCTGCCTGGTGGATGGTCCGTCCGTCCCCGAAGGCACCGTCAACCTAATATTATTAACATGGTCGCACATATAAACTCAGATAAGATAGTGGCTGGGACGTCGCCCACTATAAAAAGGTCCCGATTAACACAGGTTTCTTCCGCGACAAGTCAACGCGTGCATGCAATTCCTGCAGGTTCCAAGGGCAAAGGATCTGCAGCCCAAACAGGTGCCCCTAGAATACTTTTGAAAGACGTACATAAAATGGCATACTTGCAATCTGATGACAAATCCCTATGGTACCGGGATGGTGATGTTTATAAACAGATCAAATACTGTAGTGTTAAACTACGTAACATTTTGGATTTTGATGACAGTGAGCCACACCTCGGTATAACATCATGCATTTCAAAAATTGTAAAACCTGCAAAATTTTGATCAAAGAAACTCAGTTTACGAGTGGACTCCCTAATAAAACACTATACACGGAGCTGGGATGATCTCAGTTGTAAGTCCTCTAATGTTATCTATGGTGTGGAGTGTTCGCTCTGTGGATTGATATACGTTGGTAAGACGAAAGGACAACTACGTAATAGAATGCCTGGTCATAGATATGAGATAAATCATGGGAGCAATCAGTTGCTTTATCAACATTTCAATCTACCAGATCATTCTATTTTGTCCTTCAAAGTAAGAATACTAAAAAAAAATATACCACCCTACTAACAATCCCAGTCTAAGCACGCCACTTCATAGACAGCGTGAGGAATTCTAGATCAGAGAATTAGGCACTGCAGCACCCTATGGTTGCAATGACAAAATAAATTCTGTAGGGAATCTTACCAGCCCAAGATGCAGCTCGGTCAATGTGATGGGGCTCTTTGGCAGCTCTCAAAGACGTAAGAGAAGTCATGGACATCGGTACTACAGTCGTCCTAATTTTCATGCTGATGTCGCATTTGACACTCTCCTTCCATACGTACAGCAGCCATTAGGACTTCATCATCTTCGTACCAAGCTGCATCAGCTGCCGGTAACTAAACTTCGCTCTTTGCAGAAGGAAGTGGTGGATACAAAAACATATGTTCAAAATTCTCCTGAAAATAAGCTTGGATGTTGCTAAGTTTAGTTTGTACAAGCCTGTTCAAACAGTTTCTCCAGAAGAGACTCCCACTCATGATTTTCTGAAACTTGACTTCAGAAACAAGAGTCTTGACGCCGTTAACATTAGCAATATCCTGAACCATAAGAAGGTGACTTCAACCATACCAGCTTACTTTAAAAAAAACAGAGCCCACCTATCATCTTCTACAGTTATTCGTCTCCCAATGTACCTAAAATTTTCAATTACAAAAATGTGCTACAAGGGCTAAATACTGAGAACATTACTCGAAACCCCTCAGCGTGTTCCTGTAAAGCATCGGAGTTCTGCTATAATCCAGACGGTCACATCATAACAGGAGACCTCAATATAGTCAGGATTAGCAAACTCAGGGATATTCTTTCCAAAGGCCCTAAATACAGGAAACCCAGGCCTTTTACTTGGAAACAAAATTCCAAATTGATTTTGGATTCTGTTGAAGAGTATGCACGACGCTGGGCTAAGAAAGAGGACATGGAGGTTGACACCCTGTCTGAATGTGTTAAATCGGTAGTATCCTTGGTAAACAGACGTGTCTCAGCAGATTCATGTCTCGCCGACATGAATCGGTGTTTGATAATCCAGATGTGCTGCTGAAATCCATGAGAAGTTTGTCGTTGTTCCAGCAGACAAGGCATCTAATAACATTGTGTTTGTTTACAAAACACATTATATAAACTGCTTAATGGAAGAGCTTGGTATGAGTACCATGACCGGAAACCCCACATATAATCTTACTGCTATGTCCAAGGACGAAATTCTACAAAATCACCGTTCGGTGATGCTGACATTCGGAATTTCCCTCCCAGAGGAAGATATTGACCTTCCCAGACTGTACTGGATTCCTAAACTTCACAAGAATCCATACAAGCAGAGATATATTGCGAGCTCAGGTAAGTGCTCAACCAAGCCTCTTTCTCATATTCTAACACGAATCCTAACCGCAGTTAAAGAAGGCCTTCAGAAGTATTGTGACACTGCATATGCCAGGAGTGGTGTTAATCAGATGTGGATCCTGAAAAACTCCAAAGAGCTTTTAGAAAACCTAAAGGCACAATCTCTTCATTCCGTCAACAGTATAAAAGCTTTCGACTTCTCTACTCTTTACACTACTATTCCTCATAATAAATTGAAATCTAAATTAAAGAAAATTATCAGCCAGTGTTTCTTCCACAAAATGGTAACCGTCGATTTCAGTATGTTGTCATTGGCTACAAAGACACATCGTACTTCGTTCGGGTTCACTCTGATGCGCCACAAAAATACTCAGATGCAGATGTCATAAAGGTGCTGGAATATTTAATCGACAAAATTTTTTGTAGAGTTCGGCGGACGGATATTTCAGCAAACAATCGGCATACCGATGGGTACTAACTGTGCACCGTTACTTGCCGACTTGTTTTTATACTCGTATGAGGCGGACTTTGTACAAAGTCTCCTCCAAACAGGCAAGAAACACCTCGCGCAAAAATTCAATTTCACCTACAGACCTATAGATGATGTATTGTCTCTGAAAAACACAAAATTTGCAGAGTATTTGGAATTCATCTATCCACGTGAACTTGAAATAAAGGAAACAACGGAGACTGCAGCCTCCTCCTCATACTTGGATTGTTATCTCTACATTGACAATGGAAAGCTTGCTACTAGGCTTTACGACAAACGGGATGACTTTAATTTTCCCATTGTTAACTTTCCATTCCTGAGCAGTAATATCCCTTCTGCAACAGCATACGGCGTTTACGTTTCACAGTTAATCTGTTATGCCAGAGCCTATTCAAATTATCAGGACCATGGAACGTGGGAAAGTGCTCACTTCAAAGTTGTTAAGTCAGGGGTATGAAAAAACCAAACTGGTAGCAACACTTAAGAAGTTCTATGGGAGATATCATGATCTGGTTAATCCCTACAATGTGGCAATTTCCAGAATTGTTTCTGATGTTTTTGCCAGTGACGCGCCATAAGTAGACTTCCAAAATCCCGGACATACGCTTCTACCGATATTTCCTTCGTTCAGGCCTATGGGCATGGTGGGCGAAGCTTGCTTACCAAGTAATGCTTATTATCCGCGGACGCCTGATTACACCCTTTATTCTGGGGTCCATGTCTGTTGGTCTGAACATTCTGTTTCGTCATTCGTTTACGGATTTATGAGTTTGGATTATGGCTTAGGTACCATGACCGCAACTACCATTTTGTATTACACATATAAGAGTAAAGGCCATTGAAATGCTGAAACATCACTAATTTTGACATAATATATATACCAAAGTCATTATTTATTATCTGATTTGTACCAACTTGTTCAAAGTCTTCAAGTGTTATTTGATTTACTCAAACTGCTCCTGGTATTAAATAAATCAAAAGATCTGGTTTCATTTCTTGAAACAGCCATACTGTAGAACATATATAAGAGGCCCCTGAAAATTCACTCATTTTAACATAGTGTATACGCTGAAGTTAATTTTTTTATTATCTGGGCCCAGTTGTTCAAAGCTAACGATGTCGTTAGTTAACGATTCGTTAAAATTTACATCAAGTGATACGCAAATATGCTGGAATTTTTTGCTGAAAAAATGTGAGTAGCTTTTGCAAAAGCTACTCACATTTTTTCAGCAAAAAATATCAGAATATTGTATATTGAATACTCTAAAACAGTTAACGAAATGACCCTTAAAGAGCTCGTTAAGCTAACGACGCTTTGAACAACTGGGCCCTGTTTTGAAACAAA
Organism: Anodontia alba; assembly: GCA_964016985.1. NCBI lineage: Eukaryota > Metazoa > Mollusca > Bivalvia > Lucinida > Lucinidae > Anodontia > Anodontia alba. The sequence goes on from OZ024826.1 coordinate 88,548,273, forward strand.
TTGGTAAGCTGGGTAAGAACGGCAATTCCTACAATTTAAACGTGCACACAGCGAAGATTCAGATCAGCCTGCACATCCGCGGAGACTAATCAGAGTCTTCGCTGTGTGCTCTATTGATAACTAAGGACCTAAGGTTTTCAAGCGGCCAGCGAAGACTGATCAGACAGCTCGGATGCGTGTCTGTACTAGGCGCGCATGTAGACTGTAAATAAATGCTGTGCCTCGGCTCATTATGTTACAATAGGAATGCTGAGGTAATTCTCTCATCACCTGCTAATAAACGGCACTCTTATCACAGACCTGTTTGTTTGTCAAGGTGTCATTAAAGTTTAGAAGTTTATTATCAGCCCATATCTACGAGTAAACAAACTATGACCAAACAGTATTCTTTTTATTGAATAGCCAGTCTTTGAATCATTTATTGCACTACCCGGACCATACAGTTACAGTGCCATCCCCTATACTATTGCATCACGAAAACATGCCTATATAATTTTGACCCCCTTAAACCCCACTTTCATATAGTAATACTGGGGTTTACAGGGGTATACATTATTTTTCTTATTTCTACTCAAAAACATAGGTTGTGGTACTCGTTAGAACCGCCTCGCCGAGGCGGTTCTAACGAGTACCCACAATCTATGTTTTGAGCAGAAATATGAAAAATATAAGAGTTTTTTCCCTGAAAAATTTCGGTTTTTGGAGGTGAAATGTTCTATATATTTGAATAGGCGTGTTTTCGTAATGCGTTACTCTTGTCGTGAATAGTGGCGATTTTCGGATTTACAGTCGAAAATCAGTACCTCGAACTTCAATAGCTCGTTTACCATGGCTTTCCGAGTACGTTTTTGAGTCCCTACGAAATTCTTCCGATAGCTCAAGAAAACAAAACAAAATATTTAGGGAAATTTTCTTGTTTTATCATGAAATTGTATGTTGTGTGTACTCATAAAAATAGCCTTTTAATGAGTACACTCAACATACCATAATTTTATAGAAGATGGAAAAGACATTTTTAAATTATTCCCCTTTGCTATCCTGAACTGGCGCTGTGATTCATCTCAGAGGCTCGAACTACCCATATCTCGAACAAATGTCCACGGTCCCAAAGATGATCGAGCCATTGGGGTTCGACTGTATTTCTTTGATAAATAAAAGCAACAAGTTAACATGCTATATCTCGCTGCATTCTTCGAAGAACTCGCAGGCTCTCTGTAATTACCAGCACCATATTCTGTTGGCATTGCTTGCCAGCGCAAGTACTGAGAGATTTTATAAAGGCCGCACTTGATTAACTATACAAATAGTTTTCTTTCACAACACCGAAAGTTTTCAATGACTGCATGTATACATGATGAAATCGAAACGTCTGATCCTTTCACTTGCATTCAATATAAAAACGGCTGCCATGACAACGATTTAATCTAACGTGACCCGATACTTAAATTCAAACAGTGAAGTTTTGTTATACTCAAATGCGTCCTTAAAGCAGCAAAACTCACATTAGATTGCTTAAGTGTATCAGCGTATCATGTTTAATAAATTAAAAATTTAAAGATTCAAAGATCAATTTAATGCAGCCAGGGAAATTTTAACACCATCAAACTATCCCGAAAATATCTCCTGCTTGTGTTTCACACATGAATGACAATTAAAGAAGCTGCTTATAGCAACCAGTGTGCCTTATATGATTTGGCAAATCAGTGCAATTCAACCTAATGAAATAAACTCAGTCCTCATTTAGTAGCTGTTTACTTGTTCGTCTGATAAACTGGGAACAGTTAACACATCTATGCGATAAAGTATAATTTTTGGCTGTAAATAAAAAAAAAAGACAACACTTGTGCAAACAGCGAACGCGCTGGCGGGACTGTGCTGATGCGCAATCGCGCATGAGCCGCTGTTCGCAAAAAAGTGCAATTATCTCATGTGCTGGCTCAATAAATGAATAAATAAATAAATAAACACATAAATAAATAGATTAATAATGGTAGAGGTCAAAGTACCAAGCCCTAAATAAATAAATACTTGCTTCAGCGAGAATATAAAGGAATACGAACGCGTGGAGTGTTCCCAATAAATCAAACAAATAAAATCATGACTTCGGTTACAAAAAGTATATTGAGATCCATACAGAGAGAGAGAGAGAGAGAGAGAGAGAGAGAGAGAGAGAGAGAGCAGAGCGTTTCTGGAAGACAAAGATGAAAAATGTGAACATTCAGATGTTTTAATAAGACATGAATAAATTTAGAGAGAGAGTCTTACCTGTCAAACTGTGTTGTCTTTCTTTGTTTAAAATGCTTAAATAACTTTTCAGATCTGAATTTGCTAAGTTTTCATGGGTGGGGGGCAAGCTGCCCAGGCCAGGATATCTTACCCCCACCCATCCCCACCCCTTCTTGTCGGCAGAAAGATAGATAATAGCATATAAATGACTTGTTAAATGGGAATTTGTTTTAAAAATGATACTTTACAAGTATCATTTTTGTCATTTCATTGAATGTTGCAAGGATACGTCATGTAGTTTGGCGTTCTTGACGTCAAATTATTTGGCGTTTTTGACGTCAAATTATTTGGCATTTTGACGTCACTTAGTAACGTCATAATCAATTCCTAGTAACATTCAGCCATTTTATGCACTGAAGAAGGATTAAATTCCGAAACTAGTTTGCAGTAAAATTTCTTGAGTTGTGCTGATTTTTTCTCCCAAGATTTTAAAAATGATAAAACTATCTTTCTGAACTTTGTTTACAAGAGTATCTGAGGTTGGGCGCAAATTTCTCAGGCCACATTATTTGGCCCTAGCACATTCCTCTAAAGAGAAAAATAGATAAAAGCAGTTATATGGCAAAACCAACGTCTCATTAGAAATTTATGTTTAAAATATTGAAATAACTTTTCTGATTTGAGTTTGCCGGGTTTCCATAATTTGGGTGTGTGTATATGTGTGTGTGTGTGTGGGGGGGGGGGGGGGGTGCAAGCTGACCAGGCCAGGGTATCTTACCCCGCCCCCCGCACCCCCACCCCTTCCTGTCGGAAATAAAAAAATAGACAATTGCAAATAATGGAAATATTCAAATGGTCTGTAAAACAGGAAATTGTTTTAAAAAGGACAAAAAAAAAAAAAAAAAATAATAATAAAATAAAATAAATAAATAAAAAAAAAAAACAAAAAAAACAATAGCTTAGTTTACAAGACTATATGAGGTTAGGTGCAAACTGCTCACAACACAGCATTTACATGTAGGTCCTAACACGTTTCTGTAAATACAAAAAAGGTAAAAGCAGGCATACTTCTGTTATAAGGTTTTAATTTATGAAGAATAGAATCTTTCTGAATTTACTTCTATCAGGTTTTCGGGGGGCGTGGGCAAGCTGACCAGGTCAGGGTATGTTCACCCCAGGGGGCAAGCAAAGGTGGGAGGCAAGACACCCTAGGGCAGCTTCACCACGGGGGAAGGGGGGGGGGGGGGGGGGGCAAGCTGCCCAGGGTGCAAGATAAACCGGTACACCTGCTTAAGAAATTTAGCAGTTTTTTTTTTCGATTATTAAAGTCTTTTACTTAACTAGATGCTCTAGCACTCAACTCAGATGAAAATATATACACCATAGGATGTAGCACGAGAAATATTAAAAAAAGGAAACTTCACCATATTAAATCAAAATTGGCCCGTTTGTCATGATTGTGTAGATATTGATAAACTTAAATCCAGAATCAGCGCTTTGGTATCAGAGGTATTAGTTTTATTTAACTTAAGTTCTTTTGGATACAGTTTATCAAGCATTTGTTCAAAATAATTATTTTCAATATCTGAATAGCGAGACGTTGAAAAAAACTATTTTGCATATTTTGTGTACATGTTACTAGTACATGCGCCAACGTGACAAACTTTACATTATGACGTGTGTCAATGTTGTAAAATGTTCCTAATGACATGTACTGCAACGTGACAAACTTTACCTTATGACATGTTTCCCACTGTAACAAAAATGTACCTGATGACATGTACGCCCACGTGACAATTCTTATGACATATTAGGCGACCTGATAAAGTATACCTTATAACATGTGCGCCAACGTGACCAACTTTACCTTGTGACGTGTGTGCTAACGTGATAAAAATGAACCTTATGACATGTGCGCCAACGTAACAATTTGTACATTCTGACATGTGCGCCATCGTGACAAAATTACCATTTGACGTGCTCCAACGTAAAAAATATACCTTATGATATGTACGCCAACGTGACAAACTGTACCTTTGACATGAGCACTGACCTTACAAAATGTACCTTATGACGTGAACCAATGTCACAGAAATACAAATCATAAAATGTACACTAAGCAGTTTCAGATGAGCTTGTGCATCCGTTCAGTCTGATCATAGTTTTCACCATGCGCTGCTTGGATAGCCAATGTTCAATATTTTTTCAGGCCTACTGCAAAGACAGTGATCAGATAGGCTTATCTGAGTCATGGCTGAATCGGGAGTGGTGGTTGGGTGTGTTGTGTGTGTGTGGGGGGGGGGGGGGGGGCGTTTGTGTGTGTGTGGGGGGGGGGGGGTGGTAACTCAGAAAATATTTAGGCGGGGTGTGCCGCTGGAACTTTGACTACACCCCCTATTCATATAATTTCCAGACTGACAAAACATACCTATTCATATAATTTGCATGTAAAAAGATACCCTATTGATATAATAGAAGAATATTAGTAAACACTAGTTGAACCAAAACAGACAACTTACTTGGGAAGTAGCAAAACATAGGTGCATTTGCCTCTTGTTTTGATTCTGTATGTGGTCAGGTAAGTTGTCTGCCAAAATTGAAATCAATGGGCTATTGATGTAATGATGCTTTAAAAATGGGGGGCTATTGATATAATTTGGTGCTAAAATTGACACTATATCATATAATCTCAGGCTTGAAAAGTATACCTAGTCCAGTGGCACATCCCTGAACTGCTCCATATAGGAAGATACCCTTCCACCCCCACCCCCACCCGACCACCCCCCACCCCCGAGGGCTGAATGTTTATCACGTCTTGAGGGCACTGAATACACGTAATAGATGTTTCGCCAGTTTTAGAAGGGAGACATCGTTTGTGACTCCCGGTTTGTGTTATTGCGGCCCATCCACTGAAGAGGGATCTACTCTAAAAGGAAAGAATTTGCTCCCTATGGGAGCAATTATTTTCCATTAAGAGGATACCCCTTTACAGAATGGTAGCAAAATGAATTTTGACAGAGTTGCCGCCCCTGAAATGAAACCGATCCCCTTCAAGATACGATGTATCACTTCGTCAGATCATATCATTAATATTTTTCTTTCTCGCTTACAGCCATCCGTCGCCTGGCAAGAAATGACGCCTACAAAAGTCTCCTAGTAAAAGCTGGTGCTCTGCCCCTGCTGGTGAAGACGGCCCAGAAAGGAAACCTGCACGAGCAAGCGGGTAAAATTGGAGATTTAACGTTTATCACTCACTAGGCTAATTCAGCAGACGACACACTGACGAAACAGACGATACTTTTTCTTATTTTTTTTTTCCAGGAGTCAATTTGCTTGAAATGTCAATACCTTTGTTTAAGGAAAAATAAGAAAACGTCTTAAAATGTCGTCTACTGATTTTTTTTTATCCCTCACGGTAGGCTTCAAGCGTAATGACATTTACAGCACATGATATAATCACCTTTGTATATGACCTGTACTAAAAAAATCTACAATTCCATTTACACAGCATCAATTATAGCTCAGCAAATTGCCCAAAAGTGAAGACCATTTGCATACTGTACAGGCTGCTTAAAACCTAAGACTCAATGCGGATAGCAGGGCTCATTTCAAGAGATATAAGGTCTTATTTACAAAAGGTCGAAAATCTCGACTGGGAACGAATTAGTTTAAAATGATACACATCTTAGCGAGATCGCTATGATCTGAAAGCATTTGACCACATCTCAACCCCAAAATTCACCAAAGGAGCTACTCTTGAAGACAGAATTTGCTTCTTATCTTTATGAGTAGCCCTTTTTGAAGGGACTCAACTGCTACTTCAGCGGCATAGTCTAATCTGTTGGAGTAGCCTCCCTTTGAAAATAACGTAGAGTTATCACTCTTCTACTATGTTTAACCAATTATCGGTTTATACGAATCTCTTGACTTCAAGTGCATCCCTTTTATTTTTGTGCTAAATCAAAAACACCAACAACAATAATAATAATAATAATAATAATAATATGTTTGTTTCTATCAAACTGCATAGGACTCCTGCCGGATATAGTTTTATTTAGTTATTCGACGAATCATAAAAGAGAGAGAGAGAGAGAGAGAGAGAGAGAGAGAGAGAGAGAGAGAGAGAGTATGTAGGATTTTTTTCGTGCACATACATGTCAGCAATTAAAACAGTTCACATTATAACATTTAAAGCAATTACTGTTAAACAGAACCTCGCAGACTTTGGAATTACAAACATAAAAATTTGAAACAGTTGAGATCATAACTTTAGCACATATCGCAATTAAAAACTGGATTTAAACATTTGAAATTCAATATTTGAATAAAAAGAAAATATTAAGACGATGTAAATACACAGGATAGCCCAGAAAGTTAAAAAATAACTTATTACCAATGGGGTCCTGTTAAGAGCCAAAGACAAGTTCAAGAGTTTGGTAATTTGGGATATACGCTCGTCATTATGAAAACATGCCTATTCAAATATACTGAAAATTTTACCACCAAAAAATGAAAATTTTCAGATGAAAAATTCCTATATTTTACATATTTCTGATCAAAATATAGATTGTGGGTACTCGTTAGAACCGCCTCGACGAGGCGGTTCTAACGAGTACCCACAATCCATGTTTTTTAGCAGAAATAAGAAAAATAATGTATACCCCGGTAAACCCCAGTTTTACTATATAAAAGTGGGGTTTAAGGGGGTCAAAATTATATAGGCATGTTTTCGTGATGGTAAATACAAAACATCATTATGAACACATACCAAATACCACAAATTCAAATAATGCATTGTATCAATCAGCACAGAAGGATTCATTTGGTACCTGATACCCATATTATCCGTTCAGAATTTTCTTTCAAAACTTGAATCCTGTTTAAGTGTGATTTAACTTTTTTCTTAAAACCATGCAATGTTTTTTTATTCTTAATGTTTTCGGGTACTGATTCAAGTCTTGGACAGCATTATGGTAAAATAGTGTCCTACTGATATTGTTCACTGAAGGAACCGTAGAATTCCGTAAACAAACTATAAAAAAATCTTGTATTAAAAAAAAGGTAAATAAGAGATCTCGGGAATTGATACAATCACATTCACATCAAGCCCCTAACACGAATGGGAAAGACAGACAAATACAATAAAGCAGCCACAAAATGAATAGATGGCAAGTAGAGTTGGTAACAAAAATGTGGCAACTCTGTTATCCAGACTTAACTGAATCGATCATGAACTTACATAATTGTTAAAAGAAAAACATTAAAAGCTGAAATACTACAAAACAATTAACAGAGGGCAATGATGGCCTTTTATCGCTCATATAAATCATGTTATACATAGCATTGCTAACAGATATGCGGTACAAAAGGTCATGGTGACATTGATTATGACCTTTGCCCTCAGGGTCATCTTCTGTTCAGAAGAAATATCCCTACTACATTTAAGGGTCCTAGCCCCAAGCATTGTCGAGTTATAAGCTTGTTTTGTATTAGAGGCCACTGTGACCTTGACCTTTGCCATTAGGGTCATCTACTGGTCAAGAACAACATCCTATCTATGTTGAAGGGTTCTAGCCTCAAGCACTGCTGAATTATAAGCTTTTTATAGTATTAAAAGTCCTGGTGACATTCACCATGACCTTCGCTCTCAGGGTGTGTGTGTGGGTGGGGTGGGGGAGGGGGGGCGGGGAGAGAGAGAGTGGGGGGGGGGGGGGGGGTCGTAGGCGGTTACGATTTAACATACCACATTTCAACAATTCGTTTTTTCCTGTTACTACCACCCATATAAAATACCTAACAAATAGTTTCCTGCTAACGCTGATAACGCTAAATTCTGCATTCAAACATATAAGCCTGTAGTTGACGAGAGGGGCTTAAATCTGGTCTTATGGATACCCAACCTTCACCTTTAGTTCTGACAAATACAGTCGACTCTATATCTCAAAGTCCAAGGGATTCTCTTAAATACTTCGAGATATCCGTACCTCGACATATCTGATTTGAAGTATTGAGGAACACATAAATCGAACAACCATAATTCACAAATGAATATGTAGTTGAAGTTAGAGATATCATCAAAATATTGTGGAAAAGTGAGAAATTGCTCCTGAGGAGCAATTTCTCCTATTTTCCACAATATTTTGTGTCCTATTGTTACAATATTTTGGTACCTTCGAGATAAGCGGTTATTCGAGACAAGCGAAGTCGAGATAACAAGAGTAGACTGTACACGTAACTGCTCGGGCTCCCTAACTCATCAGTATATCAACACAGCGAAAAAAAAAGATCGACATATAAATAAACTTCTCAACATTATGATGAAATAAAGATGAGTGCTCGGTTAAAAATCAAATCGAAGGTTAGTGCAAAAGAAAACCACTGGCAGACCCATTCTGAGCCCGACCATAGACGAGTAAAGTTTAGTAGAAAACTTATTGGGTTGAAGCGCTATCGGATCTGCGGTAGCGACTCATCATCGTGCAATTAGAGATGGTAGCAAATGTGTTAACCATGATAAATTCTAAACATGGGTGCTACAGTATGCCTGGAGGTTAGGATGAATGTAATCTAGTTTCTGAAAAACGTACGTCACAGTGACATATTATCTTACATAGTGACTGTGTCTCATTCGCAGATGAAATATGAGTCGGGATACATTATTTTGTATGAGATTGCATGTGCGCCAAGCATCTGCGCAATCTGATCAGAGCCTTCGCATGTCACTCTGTGCGTAGCCATACTAGCCAAGAATACAAAGCTTCTTAGGGCGGACAGCGAAGACTCTGAGTCGCTGCATAGGCTGGTCTGCGTCTTCGCTGGGCGCACATGCAGTCTTGTAGGCTCCCGCCTCATATCACAAGTATAAAGACTATAGTAGCATTTCTAGAGACTGGGCTATACATGTAACAAAATTTCTAATCAAGTCACTGACGGTACTGGTTGGTCGACTGTCTCTCAGTGTAGGCTGGGAAAATGGTCCTGAACGGGGACTGTAAATAAAGCAAACAGTGCAGACCCTGATCAGAGGAACAACAATATAGGGATCAAATATGGGTTTTCATGCATTAACATTCGCCAGGTCCCGTGGGAGGTGTTGAAAACCGAGGCCGAGGCCAAGGGACCTGGCGAATGTTAATGCATTGAAAAACCATGTTCGATCGCTATTATTGCATAAAAACTGAAAACATTTGCTACATTTCGCGTTATTTCTTGCACTATTTTGTTTCACCTTTTCACTGATGTCTCGCGAACGTTATTTCCACAGACTATGCTCGTTCTCGGGCCGGGCAGAACACATCTCGTAACAGCAGCAAACATGTGGCCCCGGTACGACCATATTGAAAGTTGCGTAGCCGTGCATTAACAGTGCGTGAATTGCCTTGTTAATACACGGCTTTTCGCCGGTTTAATGCACGGCTGTTAATAACGTACGACACTGCTTTTTATGCAATAAGAAATATTATTTATAACACTTTGTATGCAATAATAGCGATCGAACATGGTTTTTCAATACATTAACATTCGCCAGGTCCCTTGGGAGGTGTTGAAAACCGCGGCCTCCGGCCTTGGTTTTCAACACCTCCCTCGGGACCTGGCAAATGTTAATGCATAAAAAACCATGTTTGATCCCTGTATTAAGCCCCGGCTCATATCACAAGTATAAACACTATAATAGCATTTCTGGAGACTAGGATATACCTGTAACAAAATTTCTAATCAAAGCACTGATGGCACAGGTTGGTCGACTGTCTCTCAGTGTAGTCCTGGACGGGGACTTAAGATTGTTTCATTTAACCATTAACTAATTGTAATTAAAACAAACAGTGCAGACCCTGATCAGACACCGCGGTCTGCGGCGTCTGATCTGGGTCTTCACCGTTTGTCTGTGTCTCAATCCAGGTTTAACAGATAACCCTCTTTACACGGCATTCTGACGTCACAGTGACAAGAATAGCGCGGCTATAAATAATGGTTACCTGGATTTCGTACAAACGCGCAGTTTGATTTCATTGGTCAGTAATAATCACGTGACAAAACAACCTTCAGGAAATTTTGGTGTATGTTTACTCTGGAGAGATTGTAAACAAACAATCGATCCAAAAACAATGGGTCATAGCGACTTACGGTACTATACAGTGACTTTGCTGTTTTTACTGATACTGGATTCCAAGAATGAACATTTTATTATTTCTAGGGACTCAGACTTTTAAAAGCGGACCACAGTAACCATTTAAAAATGCGGCCTAGAGTCGAGCAATGAACTTAAGTGTAAATTTAAAACCAGGTTTAGTTTAATTTTTCACGTTTCCGAGGCGGTACTTCTGTTGCAGCTCCTCTTTCTTTTCCTGTTCTTTCTTTGTTTATTCGTTTTGTTTTCAATAATGTGCTGTTTTGTGTAGTTATTTCATGTAACTAAATAACATTTCGGTACTTTGGGAGGGCACATCCCGGATATCTCCATATTTAGTTTTGACTTGTATTTTGAATGCAAAAGGTTAAAGTCATTCGACCATGATATATGCCAAGGGCAGAGCAACCCTTCCTGATTCTGTGTTCATCATAGACATGCATCTTTGTATACACCATCCTAGTAATAACAGAACCCCTGAATATGTATGTTACACAACAATATAGGGATTAAATATAGTTTTTCATGCATTAACATTCGCCAGGTCCCGTGATAGATGTTGTTAACCGAGGCCGAAGTCCGCGATTTTTAACACCTCCCAAGGGACCAGGCGAATGTTAATGCATTGAAAAACCATGTTCGATCGGTTTTATTGCATAAAAACTGAAAACATTGCTACATTTTGCGTTATTTCTTTGCACTATTTTGTTTCGCCTTTTCACCGATGTTTCACGAAAGCAATTTCCACGGACTATGCTCGTACTAGGGCCAGGCAGTACACATCTCGTAACGGCAGCATATCTGTGGCCCCGGTACGATCATATTGAAAGTTGCGAAGCCGTGCATTAACAGCGCGTGAATTGTCTTGTTAATACACGGCTTTTCGCCGATTAATGCACAGCTTTTAATAACGTGTGGCACTGCTTTTTGTGCAGTAATATGTGTGAAGATACCCAGGAATGTCATAATCACGAAGCACATCCTTCCAGAGGCACCAAAAGAACGAGAGATGAGGAACAAACAATGACAAAACAAACGCCACATATGAAATCACAGACTCACAAAGAAGAACTGCAACAGAGTAACCACAATGGAAGTAGAAAAACTACTGTGGAGTGTGGGGGAGCTTAAACCTATGGCTTAATTCTAATGTAGCCCCCAAATATAAACATAGGTTCGATTCGCATGGGGTTCCTCTATTTCATCTATGAAACATCAATCACAAACACTGTAATGAAACAAAGCAATTGGCGCAATAGCGATCTGAAGCCAGAACAAAATAAAATCACAAACAGGACCGCAAAACTTAACCTGAGGCTAAAGGACAAAATCTTGAAATCGGTCAGTCATTGACAATGATAAACAAAAGTTCTATTTTACAGAAACCCATGGTGGTGCTGCCAGACAACTTCCTGTTAAGTTTCTGCATCATAGTCTGATAGAAGCTGAGAAACTGCCTATGATAGAAAACTGAAGCTGGGTTTAACACACGTATGGAATATACTACGCACATGTGCACTAGCAATGAAACATCTGGGGCCACAAATGTCGCGAGTAAATTAAGAGTGCGTTTCAATAGATCAGTTTGATGCATATGATACATACCTTTGAGGGAAAAACAACTTCTTCTTATGAGTATTGTTTTATAATTACTGATATGTAAAGAAAATATTTCTAAAAACATACAAAACACAATCATGAAGAGCTATAAGAGTTTGATTTACAGAAGCTCGTCACATTTCATCCATTTGCAAAATAAATTATTCGGTTTTCTTGTTAAATTTGTATGGTATGTTTCAGAGGCAACTGGTGCAATATGGGTCCTGGCGTTTGACGAAGATAATCAAAAGAAAATTATTGCAAATCCCGAGGCAATGAATCTTTTGTCATCCCTGAGACATTCAGAATTCAAAAAGATCGCTCAAAACTGTGAGGGAACACTCTGGACAATGAGACAGTTAATAAAAACCAAAGACAAATATAAACATCTAGGTACGTCATTGTGGTAATATCTTAAAGCGATTGAATATTTCTAAGGGAGATCACACTGAACTGAAAATATTATTTCGTTTAACCCATTTTAGTCTGGAGACTCCAAAAGGGTAATTGGCAAACGGTGTAGACCCAGATCAGACGCCGTAGGATGCGGCCTCTGATCAGGGTCTCCACTGTTTGAAAATGGTTAAGCATTTTCTCTAGGAATATCTAAATCACATAGCCTGACATGAATAAATTGGAATTGGACTTTTCCAATATATAAAGTGTGGGGAGTCTTTTGTGTCTAAAATGGGTCAAGAGTAGCCCTTTTGAGAAGTACACATATACGGGAGATGCAAATTATTTTCAACTAGAGCTGTCTTTCTTTGGAAAGGGAAGCACCGCCGTTCTGTTAAGAGGTTTTCGTCTTTGGGTGTATAAATTGATCCTAGGCAATGCGTAAAATTTCATCTTTACAAAATAGTTATGGACCCTTTTCGTGCATGTTTACATACTTTCAGCTTGGACTGTTCGAATGCATTGTTGTTTTGCCAAAATAGTAAAGACGATATCTATGTGAACAATCACGGAACAAAGTACAGTCGACTCTCGTTATCTCGAATTCCAAGGGATTCTCTGAAACACTTCAAGATATCTCAAAATTGTCAACCCTGAATGGGTCAACCGCTAAGAGAGCAGAGTGGTTTATGACATCAATGTTATACCAGAGTCTAGCTATGACATCAAGATCAATGGTAATTAAACTATGATGAATGATCTAATTGGTTAGGCAGGAACAACATTTGTCTATTTGGTTTGAAATACAAAATTCACATTACGAAAACACGCCTATTCAAATATATAGAAAATTTCACCACTAAAAACTGAAAATTTTCAGATAAAAAACTCTGATATTTTTCATATTTCTGCTCAAAAACATAGATTGTGGTACTCGTTAGAACCGCATCGACGAGGCGGTTCTAACGAGTACCCACAATCTATGTTTCTGAGCAAAAATAAGAAAAATAATGTATACCCTTGTAAACCCCAGTTTTACTATATAAAATTGGGGTTTAAGGGGGTCAATATTATATAGGCATGTTTTCGTGATGATTGATAGGTTTCCCATTACCTGAGTATGTTCATAAGAAAGTTTCCAAAGGATTGATCAGTTTGAATACTGATTATAAATGAAATGATTGTAAGAGGTAATGAATCGGGATTCACAAGCGTTTCTTTATAAGTGAATTGTGTTTTGACTCCTATACAAATGTCGTCGTTAAATATTTGTACACAAATGATAAAATTAGTATAAATTAATTACATTATATTCTACAGAATAAGCTGTAAAAATGAACACCAAATGTGGATGAAATACACAATTCGCATCATTTATATGTTATTACCTGCTTTGGATAGTTAGTTGATATCCGGTGTCCCCATAGTGCCGCCCTTTACTACTTCCGTGGTTTTCTTTGGTTCCTGTAAAACATTTTCTTACTTCCTTTCCAAGTCGAAGTGAACAAAGGGTCGGCAGCTGTTGCCAGTAAACTATCGGTAGTAGGTCACAAAGACGACAATGATGACAGCCACAGTGATGATGATGACAGTGGCGGGGACGCTAAAGACTCTTCCTTTCAAAAAGTCGGGGCTGGTATTTCGGAACACATAATGATAAGTTATCAGTGGGCTAACCAGAAAATTCTTATTAAAATACGAGATGAACTGCGGAAGAAAGGCTACAATGTTTGGATGGATATCGATCAGATGGGTGGTTCCACCTTGGCCGCGATGGCGGAAGCCGTGGAAAAGGCATCAGTGGTGTTGGTGTGTGTGTCACAAAAGTACAAGGATAGCCCAAACTGTAGAGCAGGTGAATATACATTTTCCGATTATTATGTTCATGTTAATTACATATACAGTGGACTCTCGTTATCTCGACCTCGCTTATCTCGAATAATTGCTTATCTCGAAGGACAATTCTTGTCCCTGCCTAAACATGAAAATCTACCAACAAGTAAAAATATTGTTGAAAAGAGGAGAAATTGCTCCTAAGGAGGAATTTCTCCTCTTTTCCACAATATTTTCGATATCTCTAACTTCAAGAGTCCAGTTACTTATAAATTTGTTAAATGTAGTTGTTTGAATTATTTTTTCTTTTTTTTTTTTAAATTCTGATATGTCGAGGTACGGATATCTCGAAGTATTTCAGAGAGTCCCTTGGACTTCGAGATAACGAGAGTCGACTGTATAGTTGTGAAGTCACGCTATCGTCGACACGTACCAAACTGACCTGTCGGAATGATTTCTTTCTTTTTTTTTTTTTCTTTCTTTTCAACATTTAAAGTAAACCTGCCAATTTAATATTTTGACGAGGAACTGGGGTCACATATGTCAACACTGCAACATGAGAATACGTACCATCTCACATGTGCCCCAATCAAAGACTCAAATCAGCCTGCGCATCAGCACATTTGGATCAGCGTCTTCAGTGTTAACAGGGAGAAATTTCTATCCGAAATGCACCCAGAGAAGAGTCTGATCAGACTGCGTGAATGTGCAGGTTAATCCAAGTTTCCGCTGGGCGCACTTGCCTAAAGTTTAAACTTTAAACTTCAAAAGTTTGAGTCGATTATTTATAATCTACCCAAAATATACATACAAATTTTCAGGTTATTGTCTACGTGATTATCATTGACGAATGAAATCAAACCGCACGTTATAAGGACCAACCAATTGTTCACGATTTGTTATCCACAACCTGCTGTCTTCTATGGCATGTCAAACGTTGCATTATTCGATTTTTTTTTTTTATATTTCTATTCGACGTCCTTCATTTGTATTGTATATTTGTATTCAATCTCTGACCATTTCTGTTGTATATTTTTGTTTGTTTTAATTCTATAATTTATCATTTGTATTCATTACTTGTTTATTTCTATTGTTTATTTTTTGTTTTAATTCTATAAACTATCTTTTGTATTCAATTTCTATTCATTTATATTGCATTAGTTTGTTTTTTTTTATTCATATTGAATTATTTCTGTTTAATAATTAACGGTTTGTATGCTGTTATGTTTCATTACTATTCAATGACTCCCATTTATATTTATATTTTTCATTTATATTCTATTTTGCTATTTTTTTTATTGTATAATAGTGATTTGCATTCAATATTTTCATATTTAGATTAAATTTTTGTTCATTTCTATTCTATATTATTTCTTTTCTATTGCATATGCCTTCGTTTGTATTCTATTTTTCGATATTTACATTCTATACTTAGTGATTTATTTTCGTATTTTCTTGCAATCTTAGTTGATTTTTAATATACATTGTTTCATCTCTGTTAAATAGTTCTCATTTCTATTCTATATTTCTAGATTTGTATTTAATAACTATTGTCTTCTCTTTGATGTTTTCCGTTTATATTTGTAAATTGCTTCATTTATATCCTAAACTCATTGATTTCTATTGTAATTATTGTCGCATTAGCATTCGTTGGAACGACAATTTATATTAAAAAAAAATCATTTGTATTGTATAATTGCACTCTTGGATATGTTTATTTACATTGTTACACGGTATCCCATTGGCTGAGAAAAATCGGGTAGGTCTATTTACCGGAACCTGTATATTATTACCTACATACCAGACGGTTAAAATAATTACAGAATTAATGGATACTGTAGAGTATGTCGAAGAACAGAAAATGCCCAGATTAGACTGCACAGATGCGCACGCTGATCTGGACCTACGTTGTCCGCAAATTACATAAGGACCTTTTTCGTGCGTTGCTTATCATATGCGGTTTTCTTATTGTTTTGAAACGCTACTGCATACAGTTTCTTTTACTTTTAGAGGCAGAATATTGTTTCCAGTTACGAAAACCTATAATTCCACTGAACATGGAGGAAGGTTACAGGGCGGATGGATGGCTGGGTATGTTAATTGGGACCAAATTCTTCTATGACTTCAGCGGAATATATCCATTTGATGAGAAAATTGATGGATTGCTGAAAGAGCTGAGAACCACTGTGTCCAAGCTAGATCTTCAAGTGTCAATGGTAATGTTTGTACTGCAGCCGCGGTAATCTGCATATGCGAACAGCTATAGCCCGAGATAAAAGGAGTATCCCGTTATTGTCTCCCAAAAACATATGCTGTGGGTACTCATTAGAGGCGCCTTTCATATATGCTGTGAGTACTAATAAGAAGCGTTTAGGTAAGGCAATTCTATAGCGTATATCCCAGCTAACACGTGACGTTATTCTAACTTTTTCTATGGGTTTTTAATTGATTACGTCGACCTAACATTTTAAAAACATTTTGCTAACATTTATACGGACCGAATTGTACGAGGTGTTCAGATAGAAACTCTGTTCATACACAACACTCGGGAGTAAATTTCAAAGCTTCTGTCTGAAAAAAAAGGCTCTGGAATAACCGAAATTTTCAAGACGTTTCTTAAACGTTTTAATATGCTTTAAAAAGGCTTTTTTTAGTTCTTTTAAAATTCTAACATCTGTGAAACGTTTGAATAAAATCCAAGTTATGTTTTGAATAATATTACTGTGTAAATTGGTATTTACAATGAATCACCCAATGTTTAACTCAAAGACGAAATTTATCAAGAAAAAACTGAGTTCTTTTTACACGGTACGAAAGAAGAGCACACTGTGACCAGTGCGGGTGACACGTGAGTATTGACGTAATAATAACATCCGAACTCGTTTCTGGCCAAACAGTATTGGTCATAGTTTCGTAATTACAAAACACGTGTATTTTTCCGATTAATAGTTTGAATAAAATTGAATATTGTGCTTTTACCTTTAATTAGTGTTATTGTCGCCGATATAAATACTGGGGACCGAATTCATGAATACGAAAACAGGACCCGAAAACACACCCCTCGCTTTACCCATCATTTAACCGCCGCAAAACTACAGAAATTACGACGGAAAAACATTGGACAAACTGACATATTTATTGATTTTTTTATTAAACAATATAATACGCTAAATAGACATGCATGAAGTTTTGCTTTGACTTTATAAACATTTCTGTATTCATTGCAATTTCTTTGTGTTCTCATTGTAATCGGTTTTCGGGACTCCCTTTTAGTTTGTATGTATGTACTTTGTGTATTTATTGCATTACCCTTCAGTCATGAAGGGGTATGAATGGTGTGTGTGTGTTGAGGGGGGGGGGGGGGAGGTCCGTCTCTTTCTCTTCTCCTCCCCCATTTCTTCCTCCCCAATTTCTTCTCCTTTCTCTAAAACAAGTGCAATTTTATTTTGTAGTATTATTAAAAATCATTACACTGTTACAGTGATAATATTGTTCAAAGGTTTCGAAAATAATGTTGACTGTTGCATAATAATGTTTTTATGACGGTTTTGCAACATTATCAGAATGTTTGGAAAAGAGCAAGACATGATGTATGACCCCTAAAGACATTTTGTAAAACATTCTTAAAACAAATATACATTTCTCTAACGTTTTCTAAAACGTCATTATAACATTAAAAAATGTCCTTTTAGCATAATATAAACATTCTTTAAAACATTAATAAAAAGTTTCATTACGTGTCTGTAACGTTTTTCAAATTGTCCTTATAACATAAAAAATGCCTTTTAAACGTTATATAAATGTCCCATAAAACAGTTACCTAACGTTCTTAATAACGTTTGGAAATGTTTTTAAAACGCAAATTGTTAGCTGGGTAGTAAGGAGTCTCTAGCGTACACTCACAACAACTGGTTTTAGCTCACCTGAGCCGAAGGGTCAGAAGGTGAGCTTATAGTATAGTAAGGCTCCGTCGTCCGTCCGTGCGTCCACACTTTCGCACAAGACCAGTCGGCCAATCTTGGTCAAATTTCCCTGGTACCATTATTGAGGTGGGGGATTGGCTTATTATACTAGGTTTTGGGCAGATCTGGTCTGAAGTTTGGTTTCCATGGTAACCAAAAGGTCCCATAAACATATAATGGGGAAAATGTTGTTCGGGCGATAGCGACTTTTTTTATTTTGCTCGGATCCTCATCAAACTTGCAGTTAATGAAGACAGCCGTAAAATCTTAAACAAGTTTGAATTTGGGGCAGATCGAATAATTTGCATGAGAGTTACTTGCTCTTTAGTCTCCCATAGACTTATAATAGGAACATGTTTTCCGGACAGTGACTTCATTTTTTATCAGATCTTTATCAAACTTGCAGATAACAAGGACAGGCTTAAAATCTCGGATGAATTTGATTTTGGTCCAGTTTTGACTATTGGCATGAGAGTTACCCTTCCCTTCAGGGCCTCATAGACTTAGAAGAATGTTGTCCGGATGATAATCATTTCATTTTTGATTGAATCTTCATCGGACTTGCACGACGGCGGTTCGGGCCTCAGACTCAATGACGGCCTCTTCGTAAAACTTTAACCAGTGGGTTGGGGCTTGACGATATGTCTTTGGCTTGGCCCGCCGTGGTTCAACTATTGGTTTTCATTTACTCTGGCATACAATAGAATTAGCCATAAGTACTCGTCTTTGTTTATTATAGTGATTAATTTAATTTTTATGTTTTCGCTTTGATGCATTGACTGAGTTGGGAGCCTTTATGCGAACCGAATTTTTATGTATTTCTGTATTAAGAGTAGCATCGGGACCCAGGGTGAAGTTAGCTAGCTGTAAAAGTGCTTTAAACCCCACGGTGGTTTGCTCTACCGACCGTTCTAAGGCGGTGGTCCCGGTGTTAGTCTTACTCTTTGTTGCTTTGTGGTTTATTCTACGAGGCGATTTGTTGTATGTCTTTCCGTGTGTCATTTTGTTCTTGTGTTTTTCAGTCTTTTTAGTATTGCGATTACCTCGCTTGGGGAAGAGAGAGCTAATCTTAGTGCTTTTCGTACGTTTGTTCGGTTTGTGCTTGTTTAGATTTGTCGGTTTCCTCTTCCTCTTGGGGTCTGGGAGGGGCTGCGGTTTGTGATTGTGGCACTCCCTGGACTTTTCTCTTACCTTTTTTGCAGGTAATAAGGACAGCCATTCAATCTTGAAGTAGTTCGATTTTGGAGCAGATCGGAAATTTACATGAAAATTACTTGCCCTTAGTCTCCCATAGACATATAATTGGGAAAATGTTATGTGGACGATAGTGACTTCATTTTTGATCAAATTTTCACTAAACTTGCAGATAGCGAGCACAGGCATAAACTCTCGGACAATTTTGATTTTGGTCCAGTTTCGACTATTGGCTGACAGTTACCCGCCCTTGAGGGCCCCTTAGACTTCGTAAAATGTTGTCCGGATGTTAGCGATTTCATTTTCAATCGAATTTTCATCAGACTTGCAGGTAATGAGAACAGCTATCAAAATCTTGGACGAGTTTGATTTTGGAGCAGATTGAACTATTCACATGAGAGTTATTTTGAGAGTTAGTCTCCCATGGACATATAATGGGTAAAATGCCGTCCAGGCAATAGGGACCAAATTTTGATCGGATCTTTATCAAACTTGCAGATAACGAGGACAGGCATAAAATCTCGGACGTTCGATTTTGGCCCGGTTTCGACTACTGGTATGAGAGTTTACCTGCCCTTGAGGGCCTCATACACTTAGGAAAATGTTGTCCGGACAATAGCGATTTTGTTTTTGAACGAATATTTATCAGACTTGCAGGTAATGAGGACAGCCATAAAATTCAGAATATAACGAGGACAGGCATACAATCTCGGACAAGTTCGATTTTGGCCCGGTTTCGACTATTTGTATGAGAGTTTACCTTCCCTTGAGGGCCTCATACACTTAGGAAAATAGTGTCCGGACAATAGTGATTTTATTTTTGATCGAATTTTTATCAGACTTGCAGGTAATGAGGACAACCATAAGATCTTGGACGAGTTCGATTTTGGGTCAGATCGGACTATTCACATGCGAGATACTTGCCATTTAGTTCCTCTTAGACATAAAATAGGGAAAATGTTGTCCGGATGATAGTGACTTCATTTTTGAATGGATCTTCGTCAAACATGCAGATAACGGAGACAGACATATAATCTTGGACAAATTCGATTTTTGCGCGGTTTGGACTATTGGCATAATAGTTACCTGCTCTGGAGTGTCTCATAGTCTCGGAAAATGTTGTGCTGATGATAGTGACTACATTTTTTATCGTATCTTCATCAGACTTGAAGGTAATGAGGACAGCCAGAAATCTTGGATAAGCTCGATTTTGTGCCGGATTGGACTATTCACATTAGAGTTACTCGCCCTTTAATCTCCAATTGACAGTCGACTCTCGTTATCTCGAATTCCAAGGGACTGAAATACTTCGAGATATCCGTACTTCTACATATCAGATTTGCAGAATTGAGGAAAACTAATCCGATTAACCACATTTAACAAATATATGTGTAATTGGACTCTTGAAGTTAGAGATATATTGAAAATAGTGTGGAAAAGAGGAGAAATTGCTCCTCAGGAGCAATTTCTCCTTTTTTCCACAATATTTTTACATGTTGTTATATTTTCATATTTGGGCAGGGACCAGATTTTCACTGCGAGGTAAGTGGTTATCCGGGATAAGCGAGGTCGAGATTACTTGATCCGGGTTTTTGATAGAAATTCACATAGTTAATGACAAACAATGCAGATCCAGATCAGTTGGCTTCTTCACAAGCCAACTTCCAGATCCGTTGGCTTCTTCAGAAGCCAACTGATCTGGATCTACACTGTTTGCTAAGACAGGGCATGTCATGTTCAGCAGGAGAAAGGTTAATAGACTGTTTTATTTTTCTGTAACTCACCTGTGGTAATGTTTATATTAAAGTTGCCACAATTTGAATTTTAGTCAAGATATTTCGAACCTAATAGGGCTTGAAAGAAAGCATTAAAATCTCTTACAGCTAGATATGTGTATATGTTAACTATCAATATAGTTGTACTAAAAATAATGTGCATTGTTTTATTTATAATGTGAGTCTGTATCTGTACACTCGGAGAGTTGACTCTTAATCCTTAGTTTCTCACCGCTGTGGTTCGAGCCTCACTCGGATGACATGTGGGAAAGCCAAGTTCTGCTTACGTATGGTCAGGTGGTTTTTCCCTGGGTTCTCTGGTTTTCGCTCACCTTTGATGAATGATCGGCTCGATATAAGTAAAATATTCTTGAAAGGGCCGTAAAATCCAAATAAAAAAAATCATCTAGTGGAGCTAGATATCTGATTACCTTCGTTGTCTGGTCAATTTGCTTCATGTTTGCGAGCAGGCAGTCGCTCTTGGGCCTTTGCTGGTCGCATATACAATAAATACCATTATCTCGTGTACAGCTCCATTTTAATCATTGTTTTAAATAACTCGTATGTATTTATATGTATTTTGTTTTGTTGAGGGCCCCAAGGAAGATTGGTAAAACCAATTGGGCTACCCTCGAAAATAAAGAATTTACTTACTTGCTTACTTTACAGAGCACCAAGCACGAACCTGAAGGACAACGAAAGAAGAAAATGGACGAACCTGTGATAACATTGAAACAATTAAACGGTGCGTATATGTTTGTTGGCTTACTGTGATACAGTGGGCCCTCGTTCCAATGATACCATTTGTTCCCAAAGATGTTGCCGTTTAAATGAATTAGCTGTTGTAACGAATCATTAGACGCAGCGGAATGATAAGAAAGGGCTGCACACTTCAGTTGTTTTCAGTTTTGCGAGTGAGTTCCTTGATTTCAAAGGTCATTCCCATTAGAATCATTTGTTTTGTTCTTATTTCCTGATAGAACTGGTTTGGATATTTGTTAGAATCGCCTCAGCTAGACGATTCTAACAAATGTCCAAAACATATTTCTTGAAGTATAAATTCAATATTCTTGCATTATTTCCGAATCAATGTCACCTCTTGAGCGAAGGTTTCGTGCCAGTAAAATTATTATAATGAATTTTGTCATTCTATCGATTGTCGATATAAAGTGGGTTGACTGTAGTTGACTCATTTAGAAATCAAGTCATAACTTTCTCATATACGAATGAAACAAAAGACACCCAAGGTAGCAATGTATCAGTATTACAATGATTTTGTAAGATCTTCGCCTTGTGAAAATATGTCTTCGCGCCATATCTGGATACCGAGTGCATACATTACGAAAACACGCCTATTCAAATATACTGAAAATTTTACCGTCAAAAAATGAAAAAAAAAAATCAGATAAAAATTCTTATATTTTTCATATTTCTGCTCAAACATAGATTGTGGTGAGGCGGTTCTAACGAGTACCCACAATCTATGTTTTTGAGCAGATATAAGAAAAATAATATATACCCCTGTAAACCCCAGTTTTACTATATAAAAGTGGGGTTTAAGGGGTTCAAAATTACATAGGCATGTTTTCGTGATGGATGATGCTGCACATCTCTGCTGTCTAATCAGAGCTTTCTTTGTCATCATTTCTTAAATAAACAAGCGAGGGAAGCAGCAGTGAGATGTCGAGAGTTGACCCTAATGATTATCTTATTGCACTTGATACAACTGTAAGAGAAAGGCTGTGACAGAGATTAAAAAAAATGTAAAAGTAAAGTGTAGTCGAAAAAAATTTGACCTTTCGGAGAAAGTCGATCAAATTCTGGAAATATTCACAGAGGTGGGCTGTAGGAACTGTTGTGGAGAAACTGACAGACACAGTTTTTCAGCTATGAACAATTGTTGACAGGACACTCTTCCCTAAACAATCATAAAGCGAAAAATTGACCCCAAAGTATCCAACTTATGTGGTGCCTGCCGTTATAAGCAAACAGACTAAAAATAATATTCTTAGTGCGCTTCATCAGTATGTGAAGAGCACAAACAGATCTGAGCATAATTAAAGGCAAGTAAACGCATGAGCATAGTGTAACTGGAGAATTAAGTGCCTAGTGTTTAAGCGCAGAGAGAAGTATTGTGCCAAGAGTTTATAAGCAGCGATAAAATGCTTCTAGATACACAACAACAACAACAGTCAGACAGACTTATGGTCTTGTAGCTTCTCGTAGACTGGCTCCAGTCTCCAGTGACTGATTTTTTTTTTCTTATAATCTGTTAAATAATGCACTAAAATAAAACCAAAGTAATATCATGACTATAGAGGCTGGTCACTGGTGACCAGCCTTTATAGTCATGATATTTTTGGAGGTTTATTCTGGTGGATTATCAAACAGGATTATGTGAAAAATATTTAGTCACTGGAGACTGGAGCGAGTCTAAGCTTCTCGCTGCGGGGCTTTCTTCATGTTTTGTCCTATCCGTTGTCTTATCTTATTTAGTGGATCCCTTGTAGCACTGTGATGACCTTGTTGGGGAAGAGGGAGCTGGTTGAGTTCCTTTTCTTTGCATTACGAAAACACGCCTATTTAAATATATAGAAAATATCACCTCCAAAAACTGAAAATTTTCAGATAAAAAAGTCTGATATTTTTCATATTTCCGTTTAAAACATAGATTGTGGGTACTCGTTAGAACCGCCTCGCCGAGGCGGTTCTAACGAGTACCCACAATCTATGTTTTTGAGCAGAAATAAGAAAAATAATGTATACCCCTGTAAACCCCAGTTTTTCTATATAAAAGTGGGGTTTAAGGGGGTCAAAATTATATAAGTATGTTTTCGTGATGGGTCTGTGGTATGTGATCTGCCTTTCATGGTTTGTTTGTTCGTCGGTGTCATTCGTGCGCTATGATCCGTGCGTATGGCTGTTCCTGGACATATGCTTATAAAACTACAGTAAACCCTCAATGGTTCGAACATCTTTGGGACATTGAAAATTCATTCGAGATATGGGTAGTTCGAGCCACTGAGGATTACTCATGGCGCCATGTCAGCAAGCAAATGGTGATAATTTAGGGACGTCTGTTTGATCTTCTATACAATTATGTTATGTTGCGTGTACTCATTAGAATCGCCCCGATGAGGCATACAATTTCTTAATAAAATAAAACACAACATACAATTTCATGATAAAAGAAAAAGAAAAAAAATCCCGAAATATTTGTTTTCTTGAGCTGTCGGAAGAATTTCGTAGACACTCAAAAACGAGTTCGAATCATCCAAGGTAAACGAGCCATCTTTGTTCGGGTCATCGAGGTTTTACTGTATTTTTCAGAGTCGATATTGTAAAATATATATGCCAGCCAAGTTTTGCTGGCTGATCTGGAACTTTACCATTCACATGTGCTCCTTTTTATGTCAATATCATGCCCCCAGTCCCCGCCCCATCTTCACAGAGAGAGAGAGAGAGAGAGAGAGAGAGCGAGAGAGAGAGAAAGAGAGAGAGAGCGGGAGAGAGAGAGAGTCGCATAAGGTGAAAGAGGTATATACAATAAAACTTCAGTGAATATCGAACATCCCTCACGAAAACATGCCTATGTAATTTTGACCCCCTTAAACCCCACATTTATATAGTAAAACTGGGGTTTACAGTGGTATACATTATTTTTATTATTTCTGCTCGAAAACATAGATTGTGGTCACTCGTTAGAATTGTCTCGCCGAGGCGGTTCTAACGAGTACACACAATCTATGTTTTGAGCAGAAATATGAAAAATATCAGACTTGTTTTTTTATCTGAAAAATTTCATATTTTTACTGACCGTTCCAAGGCGGTTCCTCTGTTGCAGTCCTTTGTTCATGTGTTGGTTGTTTCATATGTGGTGTTTGTTTTGTCGTTTTTGATCAGCCCTCCTTCGTTTAGTTTAAACATATTTTTATTTCCAATTTAGTACATGTACAAATCATACAGTGTCATAACACAACTAGGATTCGAAGGGAAGCTTTAAGCTTATTTTGTTCCTCTCCCTAAACATGCACAACTGTATATATACAGGCAGAAAAACCAACACAATAATAATATTTACAAGCGGTTACATCTAATGCATTACATGTATGTCAAGACTGTTTAAATTCGCATTATATATACTAAGAAAATAAACTAGCATGTAAGGAGTATTTGATAGCTTATAGCTGTATAATAATAATAATAATAATAATAATAATAATAATAATTATAAAAATAACAATAATAATAATAATAATGGTGTTGATACAGTACAAAATACAAAAAAGTGAGAATAGTACTCAAAAGGTGGAACTAAGTAAGGAATAGAAGGGAAAGTAGAATAGAAAAAGGAAAAAAAAAAAAAGAAAATAATTGCTCTGGAGATGGAGGGTTACAGAGAGTGCAAGTAACTTCAAAATCGTTTGGTTGATTGTATGTACCTTTGCACGGATTTGAATATTTCCATGTTGGTTTCAAAAGATAAACTTAAGTTCCCCTTTAAAAGTCCATCTAATCTTATATCACAAAACTGTGAGACTTTCAAAAATAGTTCCAGTCCAGTTGTAAAGCGTACATTTTAGAAAGAAATGATCCGCGTTTTCTATATCTCCGCTTCTGCAAGCACACAATGGACTTTCAATTATGTTCTTTAGAAAAAGATCATTGTTCAACGCGCTACAACCTGTCCGTATCCTAGTATGCAAGATCTGGAGTTGAAGTGATCCAGTATAATAATGTTTGGGTATAATAACTGTGTTTTCGTGTATGTTTCTTTTGAAAGATTCAACTGTATCAGCATTCCTAGAATCATCGGTTAGGTTATTCCAGTCCCTAATTACTGAAGGTAGAAAAGAGTGAAGATACTGACTTGTATGTGATACTTAAATTTGAACTTTATTTGCATTTCTTAAATTGTAACGAGAAACATTTTGCACTTGAGATGGTACTAAGGAAGACAGATAAAGAGGAGACAAATTGTAAAAGATTTTGTAAAAAAGCACGAGTTTATGTTTTTTTCCTTCTGACTTCTAATGTTTCCCACCCTATTTCTTCATACAGTTTTTGAAGAGAAACCATCTTGGTTGTTCCGTTGCAATACGTGTTGCTTTAATTTGTATTTTCTCAAGATCTTGTTTTTCCTTTTGTGTACAGTTATCCCATATGACATCTGCATATTCCAGTACTGGTCGAATAAAAGAAATATAAACAGATTCTAAAGCTTTCCTGTCAAGTTCATATTTAAATTTTCTCATTAAATTAATTCTAGTCCATGCCTTGTCTTTAATATAATCTATGTGTTTATGCCAGGAGCAGTCTTCGCTAAAATAAGCTCCTAAATGTTTATGAAATTGAACTTCTTTAATTTCTTGGTTTATCATATATATAATGGCGGATGAATGGGACGATTAATTCTACGAGAAAGCAGGAGCGCTTCATTTTTCGCTGCGTTGCCACATGCCAAATATGTGCCCATTTTGAGATTTTGAGAAGATCACATTTCATTAAATCTGCAGCTGTATTCGGATTATCAACTATGATATAAAGACTTGTGTCGTCAGCGAATAAACGTATATTCGTGCCTATGTTGGATACTTTGTCATTAATGTATAGAAGAAATAACAAGGGTCCAAGAATGGATCATTGAGGCACACCTGCGTGAATAGAGTTCCAGTCAGACTGTGCACCAGGAAGAACAACCTTTTGTCTCCTATCGGATAGGTAGCTTACGAACCATTTCAAGAGACTACCAGATATTCCGGCTGCTTTCAATTTGTGTATTAATCCAGCATGGCATACTCGGTCAAATGCCTTTTTAATGTCACAGAATACAACGCGAACTTCTTTTCCTGAGCCTAGAGCTTGACGATATGTATTATACAGATAAGTTAACTGTTTCACTGTTGAATCTCCAGGAGTGAAACCTTATTGAACTGAAGTTATAATATTGTTTTCACGAAAGTTGTTGTAAAGGTGCTTGAATACAAGCCTTTCTTGAACTTTATCCAAATTACTTAATAGTGAAATGGGTCTATTATTTGAGACGACAGATAAGTCACCACCTTTAGGAACAGGCGTCACATGAGCCACTTTGAAGATATCTGGAACTTCTTCAATGTTGAGAGAATAATTGAAAAAAAAAGGAGAGTGGAAGAGATATATCGGTAGAAAGTTGCTGATACCTTCTGGACCAGAAGCTTTACCGATCGGGAGCGATTTAAGAACTACTTTGACCTCATCCGGTGAAAGAACAATATATTGAAGAGGAGTCTGTACAGTATATGGCATAATATCTGGGAGCACAGCATATTTGTCATTAATCAATGTCAGGTCTCTAAAAAGGTCGTTTAACAAGCTGGCTTTGTCCGTTTCGTCACTGTACGCTATGCCATCTTTTTCCAGGGGCCGTATACTAGAAGAGTTGTTTTGAGAAAGAAAAGCTTTCAGGACACTCCACCATTGCTTGGAAGACAGAGAGCCCGATTTCAATTTATCAGAAAGTGATTGTTTATACGATTTTTTCGAATCTCTTATCATCGCTGTAAACTTGTTACGTAACTGTCTAAATTTAGTCCAGTGTCTGTCTTCTTTTGTTAATCTTGCTGTGCGATATGCTCTTTTACGTTTCCTTATATAACTTTTAATAGCAGTAGTAATCCATGGTGGATCAGACGGTCGAATAGTAACAATTTTGCTAGGTATACATGATTCAGCCTGTGTTAGCATTTGATCAGTAATATCCTGTGCATAAGTGTTTATATTATCATGTCGAAGAGCGTTCCAGTCTGTATTTATAGCCTTTTGCCTAAGTAGGTCATAATTACCATGATCGTATTGCCATATTCGACGTGAGAAAGCTTTTTGTTTTGGCTTGCAAAGTTAAGTATTCCGTATATGGGACAGTGGTGCATAAGGAAGGTCGTGATTTATGTTTGTTGCAATTTCTCTTTCATGTACAATCTATCATTACGAAAACACGCCTATCAAATATATTGAAAATTTTACAACCAAAAAAGGAAACATTTTAGATAAAAAATACATTCTGATATTTTTCATATTTCTGCTCAAAACATAGATTGTGAGTATTCGCGTTTGAACCGCCTGGGCGACGCAGTTCTAACGAGTACCCACAATCTAGCAAAATAAGAAAAATAATGTAAACCCAAGTTTTACTATATAAAATGGGGTTTAAGGGGGTTATACTTATATAGGAGTGTTTTCGTGATGTGTACATTTATAGACGTCCAGATGACCAACATTTTACAATCACTTAACAACAATGCTGCAATCACAAAATTATCTGATGAGTGGAGTCCTTTAAAATACAGACCAAAATGAAACAAACAAAAAGTAGAACTTTACAGACTCGGTCTGACTGAGTAAGTTTTGACTAATTACACACGCAACATCCCTTATACCCTTATAATTTTCATTTATGCCGATGATGTAATGTGTACTTTTTAAGTTGAAACGAGATTTATTTCTAGAAAATCACATTTCAAGACTTATTGAAACACTTATTGAAACTGGGGTTTACAGGGGTATACATTATTTTTCTTATTTCTGCTCAAAAACATAGATTGTGAGTACTCGTTAGAACCGCCTCTAACGAGTACCCACAATCTATGTTTTGAGCAGAAATATGAAAACTATCAGAGTTTTTTTTTATCTGAAATTTTCAGTTTTTATTTTAGACATGAAGAGGGCCTATGATGTGTTTGACTATGATAGGGATGGCAGATTGTCTGTGTCTGAACTTGGAGACGTTCTGAGGTATCTTAACCTCAACCCAACACAGGCTGAGATAGAAGAAATAATGAAACAAGCTGATACTGATGGTGAGATAATTACATTTGATATATTTGGGATACCATATTTACCCTAAATATTCACACCCCTTACTCTTTATCCTAAAATTTCTCTTCAACAAATCCATTTTACTGCCTTTGAATGTGTGTAAAATTACTTAGTGAGTGGCAAGCAGAGTAGACATTGAGCAGACGCCGCATTCTGCGACGTCTGATCTAGGTCAGCACTGTTTGTTCAGGCCAGTATGTCCTAATACGTAGTGGGGGTGGTTGGGTGGTGCGAAGGTGTCGTTTATCTTTCGTCACCGGGGCGTCCAACTGATATTGGCTTACAGCTGGGCAAGGCCTGCTATCCTTGTAGCAGGTAAGGGTAGAGGGGGATGTTTTTATTTCTTCTGTTTCTTCACTTTCATTCCTGTTCCTCTTTCTTCCCTGTCCCTCTCTTTCATATCCTCTACTATCTCTCCTATCTCTTTTCTCCCTTTCTCTGGGAGACGACACAAAATGACCCACAAGGGTTGACATGTCGTTAAACCCCAACTCAATCAATCAAACCTAATACGTAGAGTAAGTACGGTAATTTGATTAAATCAAACCCCCTCAGAAGTCTTCGCCCGATGACCGTTTGTCCGTAATACTTAAATAACGATAAAGCATGCAGTTTGTAGCAACGGGCGGGTAAGACGGTGCACACATTGTACCAGTGAGTGGTCAAATGAAGTTACAAATGTGGCGGGGCACAGCATTTTCCACGCAGTCTGATCAGAGTCTTCGCATGGCGCCCTGTGGGTAGCCAAAGGTCCAAAGCGTTTTCAAGCGGACAGCGAAGACTGATCAGTCTGCGCCGGTGTGTGGGCTGATCAGAGTCTTCGCTGGGCGCACGTGCAATCTTGTAGTAAATGCTGTGCCCTGGCTCATATCAGACTTCATTTGACCGCCGACTGATAAAAGGCTAGACTGGCTACAGTCTCCAGTGCCTAATATTTTTCTCATAATCCTGTTTGATAATCCACTAAAATAAAACAAACAAAACAATATCATTGCTTTAAAGGCTAATCACTAGTGACCAGCCTTTATAGTCATGATATTGTTTTGGTTTTATTTTTAGTGAAGTATTAAACAGGATTATAAGAAAAAAATATTTAGTCACTGGAGACTGGAGCCAATCTAATAAAACGCATGCACTATCTTATCCGGCCGTTTCTAATAACTGCTTTATCGTCATTTAGTCGGCAAAAGGGCCAGCTGGCTAGGAATTATAAATGCTATTACCTTACTGAGGGGCGGGTCCAGGATGATTTATGAGGGTTCGATTTGATCCAATTACCTATTTTCTCTACGTTTTAGAACAGACAGGCCTGAACAAAAAGTGTAGACCTAGATCAGACGTCGTAGAACGCGGCGTCTGATCAGGGTCTGCACTGCTTGCCACTCAGCATTTTTACATACAGTCGACTCTCGTTATCTCGAAATCCAACAGACTCTATGAAACACTTCGAGATGTCCGTACTTCGACATATCAGATTTGCGGAACTGAGGAAAACAATTAATCGAACAACCACCTTTAACAGAATGGATATGTAATTTGACTCCTAAGTTAGAGATATATTGAAAATATTGTGGCAAAAAGGGAGAAATTGCTCCTAAGGAGCAATTTCTCCACTTTTTCACAATATATTGTTGCCTGTTGGTAGATCTCTGTGTTGAAACAGGGATCAGATTTTTCACTTCGAGATAAGCGGTTATTCGAGATAAGCGAGGTCGAGATAACGAGAGTCGACTGGATATCTACAGGTAGTAAAACGGACTTGTTGAAGCGAAGTATAAGTTAAAGTGTAAGGGTTGTGACTATTTAGGGTAAACATGGTATCCCAAATTTTGAGTCAAAGTGGGATTATAGGGGAGTTTAGTCGAACCCCCGAACCCCCTCTGAATCTGCTCTTGTTACTCGTCTGCGAATATAAGAGTTCTGCAATTATTATTTGACGACCGCCAGAGAGGTCCTTTCTGTATTTGGGTAGGGAATGCCCTATGGATTTATTGATTTCGTTTTTTGTTTTTTTTTGACTATTGGTACGGAAAGTGTGTCCGATAAAGGAATCCAGTCATTTCGGACCTTCATGATATCGGTCGTGTCGTTTCGGTCACTTCCGACCAAGTCATTTCGGGCCCATTCTTAAGTCTTTTCGGCTGCAATATATATATGATGGTTTTGACGCACTAGAGTAATTTTGGATCCATCGTTTTCTCTGTTCATATTCTGTCTTCGAATTTCTTGCTGTATCACCTTTTTTTAATATATGAACGTTTCTTTAATGGCAATAGCAATTCTCTATAGTCGATGTGCCGATTCAAGTTCCCTAAATAAACCTTCTGCGCATTCTCGGTGAATAAGACGGTACTGAACTGCACCTTTTCCGTTAATTAATAAACAATTTATTCTCCTTTAATATGAATACAAAAGATATAGCAACACGACATTGTTTGCAAATAACTTCTCCGTACAGTTTTCAACCAATTACGCTGAAACCTGGTAGACAGATTATGACATGGAGGAACACCTTGTTTACATGTTACTGTCCACTGATTAATGTCCATCCAATATTGCCGGCAAGGTACGTTGGCTAGATAGCACTGAATATTTTTCTAACATCAAATTATCCTATACTATTTTTGTTGACGATCTCTTTATTCATCTTATCAGAAGCATGATGCATTATTTCAGTGCCTTTATTTGGCGGACAGGGGTATTATCATGCCCTCTTATGCCGCGTTTGCATTTAACGGTTCCGTAAATATTTAAAACATCTGCAAATGTATGCTATATCTAAAGTTCGCGGGCATTGTCTTTTTTGGTCGATTGTTTACAATCGAACCATCTGATGTAAATACCAAAATTTCTTTAAGGTAGTTGTCCAAGTGATTATCATTGACTGATGTAAGCAAATCCCACGTTTGATGAAATCCAGGTAACGGTTATTTATAGCCGCGCTATTTTTGTCGCTGTGATATCAGAGTCCTGTTGATAAAGGGTTATCTGTAAAACCTGGACTGGAACATTTTGAACATTGGCAAACAGTTAAGGGTTAAAGAAACAGTCAAATTCACCCAATCAGGACCATTTTTCTAGGCTACACTCAGAGACAATCGATCCACCAGTGCTATCAGTGCTTGGACTTGTTTACGCTTTTCAGTTCGCTGTTTCAAACAGTAAAATTACGACTCAGATTTTTCACTGTTTGATACTACTTTTTTTCTCATTACGAAAACATGCCTATTCAAATATATTGAGAATTTTACCACCAAAAAGTGAAAACTTTCGGATGAAAAATTCAGTTTTCATGTTTCTGCTCAAAACATAGATTGTGGGTATTCGTTAGAATCGCCTCGGCGAGGCAGTTCTTACGAGGACCCACTATCTATGGTTTTTAACAGAAATAAATAAAAATAATTTATACCCTGTAAACCCCAGTTTTACTATATAAAAGTGGGGTTTAAGGGGGTCAAAATTATATAGGTATGTTTCCGTGATGTCCAATCGTTCCCCATGATTTCTTGGTCAAAACCCTTGCTAAAAGGATTAAGATTTGTATACTTGTCTGAAATTATGCGATGATATTAGCGTTCCACGCTCGAACCGCTGACGTCACTTACTGGGCCGTACATAACTCTTTTCTGCACGACGTTAGGCAGACTATCATCTACTGCGGCATTTTCTTTGTGTCAATTTCTTACATTTTATTGCTTTAAAATTAATTTGGCCTCATTTTCTAGGTACACAACTGCATTTTCTACCCAATATTAGCCCCTGAACACGCTTACTTACTAACATTTAGAAGGTCTAATAGCAATTCAGAGATTCGACTTGAAACAAATTTAGATGAGTATCTCTAGATAGAAATAATACAGAAGGGTGAATCTATTTTACGTTGTAACATATATAGACCACCAGGCACTCCTGTTTCTTTTGGCATCGTCTGAATGTAGCTAAAGCTCTTGCTGCCTCTAAACGTATAAATATTGTCGGATATTTAAATGAAGAACAACTGAATGTTCAGAATTACCATGTAAAAGATATGTCAACTATTAATAACTTTGTTAATACTACCGAGGTACCAACTAGGGTTACAACGACACCAACTACTCTCCGTAACCTGGTAATAGTCCTTGATTCAGAAAACATACTTGACTCTGGTGTAATTGAAATCAGCCCAGCTGTTAGTGACCACTCCACAACATACATCTTAGTCGATTTTAGTTATAAACATGGGCAATCATTTAATCGGAAAGTATTTATATACAAATATGGAGATATGATCGTTTAAATTATTTAATTTCCAACACCGACTGGAATTTTATTAACGAAGGAAATGCAGTCGACTCTCGTTATTTCGAATTCCAAGGGATTCTCTGAAATACTTCGAGATATCCGTACCTCGACATATCAGATTTGCAGAATTGAGTAAAAAATAATTCGAACAACCACATTTCACGAATATACGTGTAACTGGACTCTTGAAGTTAAGAGATATATTGAAAATATTGTGGAAAAATATTTTCCACAATATCTTTTACCTGTTGTTAGATTTTCATGTGTAGGCAGGGACCAGATTTTCACTTCGAGATAAGCGGTTATTCGAGATAAGCGAGGTCTAGATAACGAGAGTCAACTGTATAGATTTTGCCTGAGAGCAGTTCACATCAAACTTTATGGAGTTAGTCCATGACTATGTTCCAAATAAAGTAGCGCTTATCCGTCCCAATGACAAGCCTTGGTATGACTCCGCCGTATAGGGTCATATGCAAGAAAATGCGACCGATTAAAACGGAAAGCAGTTAGAACAACCCGAACAGAAGATTGGCGCAAGTACGTAATAAAGTTAAAAATTTGAAAAAGTACGCAAAAGAAAGATTTTTAATAACATTGAAATCACTCTTATTGAATTTTCCGATCTCAATCCCAAAGCTTATTGGCAACTTTTAAGACATTTTATTAAAACCAACAAGACTTCATAAGTTATACCCCACCAAAGTCTATTAAGGTGGAAGACAACAAAACTCAGTACTGGGGTTAGTACTGGGGTTAGAGACAAAAACAGTGCAAAATTCAGTCTTTGTAAAGAACGTTTCTGCTTTCACTTGTGCCTCATAATAATACGGCGCTTTTATAACATCACGATATTGACACGGTTTTCGAGTTTTTTGACGTCATTATTTATCCGCATAAAAATACATAATTTTTGCAATAACTTTACAAGGAATTGACATTTTGAATTTATTTTTATACCAAACTGCTTGTACTAACATGCCCTACGAATTGATCTAAGCTGTATTTTGCATATGCGTTCCGGAAATAGGTTATCGCCGGAAAAGTAAATTCTGGAAAAAGTATGAATGCCTACCTTTTTCACATTTAAACCTAAATTGGGCGAAATCTAGCCCGAAGACGGTTTTTTTTTTTTTTTTTTTTTTTTTTTTTTTTTTGTTTTTTTTTTTAATTATTTCCAAGCAAATTCGATTCGGAAGAGATTTATAAATAAAAAATATTAGGTCACCGAACTAATTTTTCAGACAAAGAGATTTTATAACCCTACCCTCGGACGTACTAACGTCTTTTTTACGTCAGTTTCACAGGTGAAGTTAACGTAATATATGGTAGCTCTTATTATTGCGTTAATGATACGCTACGGACGACAGGACGTTGTACAATTAGGGGTACAGTTCCAAAATTACCGTTTCTGGAAAAAGTAGACCGGTGTTTTGAACTGAAAATAAACACTATATCAATGCATAGTAAAACTATTTTAGCTGTGATATTTAAATAGACATTCTATAGATTAATTGATGACTAACTTCACGGGCAATCACGGCTAAAAAAAAGTTTAGTATACGGGGGTTACTTTTCAAGGCCACCAAACAGCACAAACACAACTGCTGTAATCTCAACCAAACAGCACAAACACAACTGTTGTAATCTCAACCAAATAGCACAAACACAACTGCTGTAATCTCATCCAAACAGCACAAACACAACTGCTGTAATCTCAACCAAACAGCACAAACACAACTGCTGTATTCACAACCAAACAGCATAAACACAACTGCTGTAATATCATCCAAACAGCACAAACACAATTGCTGTAATCTCAACCAAACAGCACAAACGTAGCTGTTGTAAACTCAACCAAACAGCACAAACACAACTGCTGTAATCTCAACCAAACAGCACAAACACAACTGCTGTATTCACAACCAAACAGCACAAACACAACTGCTGTAATCTCAACCAAACCGCACAAACACACCTGCTGTAATCTCAACCAAACAGCACAAACGTAGCTGTTGTAATCTCAACCCAACAGCACAAACACAACTGCTGTAATTTCAACCAAACAGCACAAACACACCTGCTGTAATCTAAACCAAACAGCACAAACACACCTGCTGTAATCTCAACCAAACAGCACAAACACACCTGCTGTTATCTCAACCAAACCGCACAAACGCACCTGCTGTAATCTCAATCAAACAGCACAAACGTAGCTGTTGTAATCTCAACCAAATAGCACAAACATACCTGCTGTATTCTCAACCAAACAGTACAAACACAACTGCTGTAATCTCAACCAAACAGCACAAACAAACCTACTGTTATCTCAACCAAACAGCACAAACATAACTGTTGTAATCAAAAAATAACATGAAAAGAGATCCTTTGAGAATACGGCATCCACAATTTGAAAACAACAAACTCAACTTGTCTGTTCAAGAGAAAATGGCAGATTCAACATCTATCTTGCCGTCCAATCCCAGTGGAGCGCAACTCTTTTGAAATATAAAAGCATTGCAAGGATTGCATTATACCCCGCCCCAGAGATCCCGCCACCACTACATTCAGCAATGAAATGGATGCAAAGTAGTCGTTAAGTAGGTTAGCCTTTTCAACGTCGGAAAAAGCAAACGAAACTTCACCATTTTCTTTAAGGTGGAAGACAACAAAACCCAATATTGGGATTAGAGACAAAAACTGTACATCAATGATGTGTTCAATTATTCTAAAGAACATTTCTGCTTTCAATTTATGCCTTATAATAAATTCTTCATTTTTATACATAAAATCGACATGGTTTTCGCGTTTTTGACGTCATTATTTATCCGCATAAAATACATACTTTTTGCAATAACTTTACAAGAAACTAACATTCTAAATTTATTTTTACACCAAACTGTTTGTAATAGCATGCCCTACGAATTGATCTAAGTTGTACTATGCATATATGTTCCGAAAATAAGTTATCGCCGGAAAAGTAAATTCTGGAAAAAGTATGAATGCCTACTTTTTTCACATTTAAACCTAAATTGCGCGAAATCTAGCTCGAAGACGATATCATTTTTTATCATTGCCAAAGAAGTTCAATTCGGAAGAGATGTATAAATAAAAAGAATATTAGGTCACCGAACTAATATTTTCAGACAAAGAGACTTTATAACCCTACCCCGGACGTGCTAACCTCCAGTTTATGTCGGTTTCACGGGTGGCGTTGACGTAATATATGATAGTTCTCATTATTGTGTTATGAAATATAAAAGAAAGTTTGAAAAGCGAAAAAAGCGATGCTACCTCTGAACAAATCAAAGACGCTGATTTTATTCAGCAAAAATGTGTGTTTTAGAATCCGGACAGGTTTTGTAATGCTGGAAACATTATTTTCTAGTCCCGGCAGGCCCGTCAAAATCGAAGCAATCATAAGATGGAAAAAAATCGTGCACCAACTCTTGCGGCCTGGGTAAAATTATTAAAATTCGTCGATCAGTGTACATGGATGTTCTTCGTCACTTTTTATTTCGATCGCTAATGTGGTTTGGAACGTCAGAATTCTTTAGATATAAACTGTCTTTTTGTTGAGTTTTCATTTCGTGAAATGGACCTTGGAACTGTACGGCTCAACACTTATTATACCCTGCTAAACATGCATATGATTAAAATCACTTGGCGCCAGATTACATTTCTAATATAATGACGCCGTATGTGTCGAAGAGAACAGAATACAGCCTGTGAAATGCAGCTGACATTTCTGTCTTACATAGACAATCTGAAATTTATTCTAGATCATTTTTCCCTCTTCTGTTGACTACTGGAATAAATTACCTTTGTCAATAAGAAGCGCTGATTCTCTCAGTGCTTTTAAACAATTACTTAAGAGATTTATGTTTAGGAGTCCTGAAGTGACAAGCCATTTTCTTTCAGGCCAACGCATTCTGTCTTTCATTGTAGAAATGAAAAATGATTGTAACAATCTAAATAAAGACTTATTTAATAACGGCTGCATGTGATTGTGACTTTGAGAGTGAGGATGCGTAACATTACTTTTTCTTTTGAAATAGGTTCACACAGCAACACAATACTCTGTTTCAGGCTATCCATAGCCTGTCGGTATACGCCTTCTCCTACACGGTTCTCCTGATCTATCTAATGACGATAATGTTGAACTTTTTCACACGTTCAACATTTCATGAAAGAAACAAATCGTTCTGATAAATTGTAAACCTAATTTACATATTGTAAACAATTATGTAGCATATATATATATAGGAAGAGTCTATTGACAAACGTTTGTCAATAGCACAAAGTCGGTAAAAATGCTATTGACAAACGTTTGTCAATAGCACAAAGTCGGTAAAAATGCTATTGACAAACGTTTGTCAATAGCACAAAGTCGGTAAAAATGCTATTGACAAACGTTTGTCAATAGCACAAAGTCGATAAAAATGCTATTGACAAACGTTTGTCAATAGCACAAACTCGGTAAAAATGCTATTGAAGACGTCTTTCAGAATTCAGAGTCGAAATGCGAAAATTGTTTTTTTTTTTTATATATTTCTTTTGTACATAATTGTGAATTTAGAAGGACAGTTGTCGACTTATGCCATAGAAAAGTGCTCTTACATGTGAAAAGTGCGGGGAGGTAAACTGACCGGCTCGAATTGACCTAAATAGTGTTGATCAGAAGGATGTGGGTTCAATACCTGGCGGCGTCGGCAACATTCTTGCGTGGCGATTGATCATGGACCTACTGATTCACGCAGGGCAGTTATGAATTTTTATAGAAAGCATGCGTATGTATGTGTAAACCGTTTCCGTATAAGATTTTCTTGTGATTATTGATAGGCAAAGTGACCGGCTCAATATAACCTAAATAGCATGGATCAGGGGGGCGTGGGATCCATGCCTGCCGGGGTCACCAACAATTTTTTTCGGAGCTTGATCATGAATCCGCTTACATATATTTGTTCACCGCTTCCGTGTAAGTCTGTCTTGGGAAATTGTGGATAGGTAAATTGAGCGGCTTGATATGACTTATAATAACCGGCTTGATATGATTTAAATAGTGTTGACTGGGTAGTAAACTCCAATACAGACAAACAAAACAGAAAATAAGAACTAGCTAAATTAACTCTTTATTACATACACGAGGCTCCAGATAAGACATGCGAAAACATACGATCTGGGTACACATTAGAAGTGCATCGATGATTCGCTTATAATGAGTACCCACAGCATATGTTGTCATGCACACATAAGAAAGGTAAGTCTGTCTTCGGAAATTGTGGATAGGTAAATTGACCGGCTTGATATGACTTATAATGACCGGCTTGATATGACTTAAATAGCGTTGACTGGGCAGTAAACTCCAATACAGACAAACAAAAAAGAAAATAAGAACTAGCTTAATAACTCTTTATTACATACATGAGGCTGCTGATAAGACATGCGAAAACATACGATCTGGGTACATTAAAAGTGCATTGATGATTCGCTTCTAATGAGTACCCACAGCATATGTTGTCATGCACACATAAGAAAGGTAAGTCTGTCTTCGAAATTGTGGACAGGTGAATTGACCGGCTTGATATGACTTATAATGAATGACCAGCTTGATATGACTTAAATAGTGTTGACTGGGCAGTAAACTCCAATACAGACAAACAAAACAGAATATAAGAACTAGCTAAATTAACTCATTATTATCGCTCAGATGATGCAATTCTAATCAATACACACAGCATAAGATGTGAACATGATGCCTTATCATAATGATTTCAAACATTATACAACTAACAGCATTTGAATACGAAGTTCTTTTTCTCTTCAATCAGCTTTACTGTACGTTTGTCGATACAACGGTGGTGAAGCCATGCATCGCAGGCCACGCATTGTACCATTTCGCTGTCATACAGACCGCGACATTTGCAATATATGTTTTCCTTGGTTTTTGTTATTTTTTTCTTTTTCCAGTTTGTATTAATATTGAATGGGAAATTGGAAAATTTTTTATTTTCTAGACAACTAATGAGATGGCTGCGCATTTTATCTTGAACAAAAATGAGTTTCGAAGGATTCATTCCAAAACAGATTGCAACAGCAAAAGCAATCGCAAATAATCCACAGTCGACTCCTCCTACCTGGTTTTGTACCGGACATTTCAGAAAATGTAATTGTGATCCTTGTGGCTTCATTATTGCGCAAATTTGTTTTTTAGTGTCAACATCTAAATCGGTGAACAAACTGTCAAACCAATTAACCTGCCCTTCATTGCAATCTATTGTTGAAACTGTAAGCCAATGTCCGGAATCAATAGTACCCCTGTGTAGAATTTGAATCATGTTTTTGTCTTCTGTTTTAAAATGTTTTAAATTTTGTTTAAATAAAGTTGATTGAAAGCCCTTTATACTAGAAAATTGTTGCTTAAGTATGGATTGCGAAGCCTCTATGATTTTGTCGTTGAGTTGACTTTTACCCTCTATTTCAGACTTGTCAGCGTTACTTAAAGTAAAATGTGTTGTTTTAACCCAGGGCAACTCTTCGTTGTCATTAGTAGAGCTACTTTTAAGTGAATCCGAATGGTCATTTGTTTTAGCTTTTTTGTTTACATCGAGTTCAGTTTCAGTTCCAGAACAGTGCTTTCTCTTTTTCCCGCTGGACCTATTTTTATTTGAAAAACTCCAAAATGGTTTTTTTGAGCCCTTAGGTCTTCCCCTGCGAGACTTTATCTTGTCTATATTTACATCTTTCATTATATCAAATAAATTGATGGTTTCGCTGTTTTCGTGTGATGAAACATTAGTGCTCAGACAATCATTGTTACCATCATTCTCGGTGCTATCAGACTGAGCATCATAATTTATGTCATCTTTACTAATGGGCAACGCGGGCAATTCGTCCTTTGCCGTTTCGCTCGAAATAGGTTTGGGGTCATCATTATTGTTGGTAACATCACCATTAGTAACCTTTTGACTCTCGGTCACCTTTGTCATAGAGGCAGTTGCCGCTTCGTTTGAGCTTTGTTTGACATCAATTTGATGTGCAATTTTGATTAAGTCTTCATCAGCGTTAATGGGAATTGGATTAGTGTTTGATACCTCTTCATTTAATTTTTCTTCTTTCTACTCAAAAACGTAGATTGTTGGTGCGCGTCAAATGCGCCTCAAAGAGGCGATTCTGATGAGTACAAACAATCTACAACTTCTGTGTAAAAAGGAAGCAAATAATGAGTAACCTTACTTTTATTTATTTATGATGTATAGTTAAATTTTGCCATCAACACGAAAATACGCCTATATATTTTTTCTTATTTCTGCTCAAAAACGTAGATTGTTGGTGCGCGTCAAATTCGCCTCAAAGAGGCGATTCTGATGAGTACAAACAGTCTACAACTTCTGTGTAAAAAGGAAGGAAATAATGAGTAACCTTACTTTTATTTATTTATGATGTATAGTTAAATTTTGTCATCAACACGAAAACACGCCTATATAATTTTTCTTATTTCTGCTCAAAATATAGATTGTGGGTACTCGTTAGAAACGCCTCGCAGTGGAGTTCTGACAATCTTTTCTTTTGGAAAAATTAGAAAAAAGAAATCATGTGTTATCCAGTGTAGATCCTGATCAGATATGTTCTATATATAAGGGTTATCCTTTGGAAGCAAGGAATACACCACAGAACTGAAAAATATGGAGCGTGTTAATGGTTTTTCTAATTTTTGTCAAGTATACATCGATTTAGTTTCACACCTTATCATCTCATCACCTGCAGTGCAAACGATAATGCTGTTTTAAACAATAAACAAAGACAGGTATTTACACTTCAACAGGTTTCAATTGTCACGTTCAGTAATTAACTGATGATAAAGACAACTTATTATTACTTTAACTTTTACAGAGGAAGTACTTAACCCATGTATCGGCTTTTTGGCACATTGTTAAGCCGTGTAGATCCAGATCAGACGCGTTTAATCTATTTTTTTTTTTTTTTTTTTTTGCTTAAAGTACTTACATAAAAAAAACAAAATACTGATAAATATAATAATGGTAATATTTTTCTTATTTCTGCACCAAATATAGATTGTGGGTCGTCGTTAAAATCGCCTCCCTAGGGCGGTTCTAACGAGTACCCACAATAACGTAGCGTATCTAAAATTTTCACTGAAATATGCTATGTGTGGCTTCCCTAAGGATCTAAAATTAAAACGGGTAAATTTCTGTCTAATAGTGTCTTCATATAACATTGTGATACAAATCACAAAAAATAATACAAAATCATTCCAGTGTGGATCCAGATCAAACTGTACTTTTGTCAAGGCCAACAATATTTGCTTGAATGCAAAAATTATTTTCTTGACATTAAACAGGCTTCTTTAAATTTGTTTCAAATGGACAGAATGCACACTGCAACTTGAGTATATATTTGTTGTAATAGCAACAGATGAGGTATTTTGTGACTCGATGAGGCTGTTCTATCGAGTACCCACAATCTATGTTTTTTTTTTTTAGCAGAAATATGGTAATAATATAATCCCCCGTAATCCGTTCGTTAGGGAGAATAAATGATAAGGCAGTGTCTGATCAGGATTTACAATGTTTGCATTCAATACAGGACTTATTGTATAATAATAATAATGATAATGCGCCCAGCGAATATTCAGATCAGACTGCGCATTTGCGCAGTCTGATCAGAATCTTCGCCGGGCGCATTTTGGAAAGCCACTGATGCAAAGTTTCCCTACACGGACAACAAAGACTGATCACACTGTGCGGAAGCGCAGGCTGATTTGAGTCTTCGTTGGAGGACATCTCAGAAGATATATTTTTTCACGTTGCAGCTTAAATAAATATATGATTATGCTATTTTTGTAACAAACTTCCTAAGCAGTCGTATAGTTTGGTACTTATCAGGTACTCGTATACCTTGAGGCAATTGTTCAAGGTAAAAAGAAATATTATGACTACTTCCAAATTTATCTACAAGAGGACGTGTAGATACTACATGTCAGAACAGTCTGCTGATACGCAGTCAATAGCAACTTCAAGACTTTCCTTAGGTTGAAAAAAAAGGCTGTTCAAAGAGTAAGATGGAAAAGTCAATTAGACGTAAACCATTTATGCCCAGTGGAATGTTCTATACCAACTCTCTGGACAGATCGAATTTTAAATAGAAGGGATATCTGGCTATTTTTATTATTAGCATGTTTTGCAGAAATTCCTGTCTTTAATGCAAACAATGTAGACCCTGATCAGACACCGCGTTTTGCGGCGTTTGATCTGGGTCTACACTGTTTGTCAATGTGCCTTTTATGGGACGCTAGGTATAAACGGGTTAATGGGTTTAGATGAATGTATAGATCTGGTTCAAACTAATCGCCTATGAAATATGAAGGTTCGCCTATGGAATAAGGTATCATTTAACTTGACGCAGCACAAATTGTAAATAGTCAGCCAGCTGAAAACAATAGCCTGATACTAATTACCATGATTGTTGCTGCCAAATTACTCGTCAGCACAATACCTTATTTCATCTTAATTACCCAATCATCATATAATTCTTTCAGTGTTCTCGTTACCTTGTATCTACAACAATAGTCTTATGCCAATGTACCAATGTATGAGTACTTGTACATGTATGTGACCGACCAACCGTCCAGACTGTGTAAACGGAGGCAGCAAACAACGGCAACAACTGTCCCCCTACTGTTTGATAACGTCCACAACAATCTGGACTATTGTCATAATTCATCGAAGCAATGTGTACTGAATAACTTCAACGCAAGCATGCAAGGCAAGAAATGAAGCAGACATTTTGAAATATTCTCGTTGTTTTCTCAGAAAATAGGGTTTGACATTTCATGTAAGTTGTCTCTCTCCCTTAGGAGACAGATTGCATAAAATGCCAAACCCTATTTATTTTCGGGACAATAACAAAAATACCATAAGGAGACAGTCTGCATGAAATGCCAATACTAATTTTTCGGGGGAAATAACAAAAATGAGGCTGTTCTATCGAGTACCCACAATCTATGTTTTTTTTTTTAGCAGAAATATGGTAATAATATAATCCCCCGTAAACTCCAGTTTTACAACCTGCAAGTTTTTTTGTTTTAAATGAAAAAGGCAATGGGCAAAACACACACATAAAATATCACCATGTTAACAAGTGAGTACCAAATGCCCCTCTACATTCC
The DNA here is from genome assembly GCA_964016985.1 of Anodontia alba. Lineage (NCBI taxonomy): Eukaryota > Metazoa > Mollusca > Bivalvia > Lucinida > Lucinidae > Anodontia > Anodontia alba. The sequence goes on from OZ024826.1 coordinate 88,591,710, forward strand.
ACTTCATATAAAAAGGTGGAGCTTGCAGGAGTGAACATTATTTTCCCTTTTTCCGGTCAGTAAAACATATTGTGGGTACTCGTTAGAAAATGCACCAATGAGGCCGTTCTAACGAGCCAACTCAATCTATGTACTTGAAATGAGACAATATCAGAATTTAAATCACATATATAGATCTTACCTCGGGTTTAGTTCAAGAATGCCGTCGAAGAGTTTGTTGAACTTGTCAATGACGGTCGCTGAGTCGTCCCTAGGCAGATTATTGATACCACACAAAACGGCTACCACCTGGGTTTCAGGAATGAGGTTCTTTACTGAGGATTCCTTTAACAGGTCCTCTATCAAACATCCGGAAAAGGATTCACATTTTGTGTCCATTAAACTAATGTAATTTTCAAAGTATTTCACTTGTGAGTGACCTATGATAAGATTTGCCATTTTATTTCACTGATTATACACTATTTCAATATATTAGGAAATACACAATTCAAACAAGAATCACTGTTTTACACTATTTCAATATATAGGAAATACACAATCCAAACAAGAATCACTGTTTTACACTACTTCATTATACAAGGAAATACACACAATCCTAACAAGAATCCAGCATAAGTTATTTATCACTGTTATACACTATTTATTTTATTAGGAAATACTTAAGAATACATTTAATATGGCTATGTTATAAAGAACATTCACTTTTAATGTCCCGAAAAATGGGCGAATCGAAATATATGGGCTTTTGTTTTTTTTCTTTTGCAACTTTTGATTGGTAAATATCTAACAAAAAAAAGAAGCTTGAAAACAAGTGGCTGGGGTCTTTACCCAATGAAATTCGGATTTATGTAAATTTCCGAAGAACATCAAAAGTCGGCATCACAACTTTAATCTTTTAAATATGAAACAATTTTCTTTACAAGCTGCGAAATAGTACTCTTAATGGTTAATTATGAAAGGTATCAGCAACGTTAATACCAATTAAGGGCTATTGAAGAAAGGTATTAGCATCGTTTTGATTAATGATGTGCAAAAATTATTATCATAACCATTTGATTATTGTTTGATCGTTGTTCTTTGATCTTCATAACGAATTAGAATCAGATTAAGAAAGAAAAACGTTGATCTATGGGATACAAGATACGTCCCAGTCATCACATTTTAGGTCATTTAAGTGACATTTATAATACTTATATCATATTTCCTCAACAAGCTTAGACCAAGCGCTCATCATACTGTCGTCTTCCCTGAATCAACAGAAGGACGGCCCCGCCCATCGGGGTTTGAATAAATAGATGGGCTGCACGAGGCTTCATCGGAGAACTGAAACTGACAGCACAAAATTTGCGGTTAAACCGCTTAAAGAATTAAGCCTGCCCGGGCTAAGCGGTGCAAATAGGACTGTCCATGCTTATAAACTCTATAGGTTTCATTAGGTGACAGATCTTACGATGTCATTTCTTTCCTACGATGCCTTACATGTAAAGTCCCATAAAATTGGAAGCAAAATGAAAATATTCAGTGTTGACGGGGACATTAAATCTCAAATCAAACCAACCAGCGGAAGGCGGAATGTCTTTCCACAGAAAGAGGCCGCGAACCGGTGGGCCAAACCCGCATCATCTATGGCTCCAGTCGAACGTTAATTCAAACCGCTCTTCAAAAAAGACAGGAAAAACAGAAATCTTTGAAAGAAATAGAAAAAAAAAACTTTCGCATTTCGACTCTGAAATCTGAAAGACGTTTGTCAATAGCATTTTTACCGAGTTTGTGCTATTGACAAACGTTTGTCAATAGCATTTTTATCGACTTTGTGCTATTGACAAACGTTTGTCAATAGCATTTTTATCGACTTTGTGCTATTGACAAACGTTTGTCAATAGCATTTTTACCGACTTTGTGCTATTGACAAACGTTTGTCAATAGACACTCCGATATATATATATATATATATATATATATATATATATATATATATATATATATATATATATATATATATATATATATATATATATATATATATATATATATATATATATATATATATTGTCGCACCTGCTTGTAGCAGGGTGCGATATAGGCGTCCGCTTTTCCGTCCGTCAGTTCGTCCGTCCGTCCGTACGTTCGACATTTATGTCAAAGTTAGTATTCTAATCAACTACAAGACTAAACAACCATCAAACCTTGCATGACACATCTCCATGACCTCCTGACTTTGCGACATTTTCCGTTCGTCTGTCCGTTCGTCCGTCCGTCTGTCAACATTTATGTCGAAGTTCGACATTTATGTCAAAGTTAGTATTCTAATCAACTACAAGACTAAACAACCATCAAACCTTGCACGAAACATCTCCCTGACCTCCTGACTTTGCGACATAGGTACCCGCTTTTCCATTCGTCTGCTCGTTCATCCGTCCGTCTGTCCGTCTGTTAACAGTTCTGTTATGTCTAAGTTCGACATTTATGTCAAAGTAAGTATTCTAATCAACTATAAGACTAACCAACCATCAAACCTTGCATGAAACATCTCCCTGACCTCCTGACTTTGCGACATAGGTGCCCGCATTTCCATTCCAGGCGTCCGCTTTTCCGTTCCTCTGTCCGTTCGTCCGTTCGTCTGTCAACATTAATGTCGAAGTTCGACATTTATGTCAAAGTTAGTATTCTAATCAACTACAAGACTAAACAACCATCAAACCTTCCATGAAACATCTCCCTGACCTCCTGACTTTGCGACATAGGTGCCCGCATTTCCATTTGTCTGTCCGTTCGTCCGTCCATCCGTCTGTCCGTCCGTTTACAGTTCTGTTATGTCGAAATTCGACATTTATGTCAAAATTAGTATTCTAATCAACTACAAGACTAAACAACCATCAAACCTGACCCTCTGTCTTTGCGACATAGGCATCCCCTTTTCCGTTCGTCGGTCCGTCCGTCCGTCTTAACATTTATGTCGAGGTTCAATTTTTACGTCAAAGTTAGTATTCTAATCAACTACAATTCTACAACAGCCATCATACCTTGCATAACACATCTCCCTGACCTCCTGACTTGGCAGGTACATTGACCCGGTGACCTTGACATATATTTCGTGCTCCAGTGACTTTGACACAATTTACATAGACATTCCAGATCTTCTCAACTATAAGGCCTACAACTATCAAACCTTGCATAGTGCTTCTCCTAGATGTACTGACTCAGCAGGTACATTGACTCGGAGACCTTAACCTATATTTTGCGCTCCAGTGACTTTGACACATTTTGCCTCGACATTCGATATCTCCTCAACTAAAAAGTCTACAATCATCAAACCTTGCAAATTGCTTCTTCTCAAAGTACTGACTCGGCAGATACCTTGACCTGATGAAATTGACCTATATTTTGGCTGGAGTGACTTTGACATAATTTACGTCAGCATTCCAGATCTCCTCAAGTGTAAGACCTCTAACCACCAAACCTTGCATAGTGCTTCTCCTAGATGTACTGACTGGGCAGGTATCTTGACCCGGTGACCTTTACCTATATTCTGAGCTCCAGTGCCTTTAACACATTTTACGTCGACCTTCAATATCTTCTCAACTATAAGGCCTACAACCACCAAACCTTGCATAGTGCTTCTCCTCAATGTACGGACTCTGCAGATACCTTGACTCGGTGTCCTTGACCTATATTTCGTGCTCCATTGACTTTTACACCTTTTACGTCGCCCTTCCATATGTCCTCAACTATAAGATCTTCAACTACCAAACCTTGTGCTTCTTCTCGATGTACTGACTCGGTAGGTACCTTGACCCGGTGACTTTGACCTATATTTTGCACTCCAGTGACTTTGACACATTTTACGTTGATGTTCGATATCTCTTCAAATATAAGACCTACAACCACTATACCTTGCATAGTGCTTCACCTCATTGTACTGGCTTGGCAGGTACTTTGACCCAGTGACCTTGACCTATATTTGACACATTTTACGTTGATGTTCGATAACTCCTTAACTATAAGGCTACAACCACCATATCTTGCATAGTGCTTCTCCATGATGTACTGACTTGGCAGGTACCTTGACCCGGTGACCTTGACCTATATTTCATGTACAGTGACATTTTACGTCGAAGTTCCATTATCATTGGGCTGTATAATACGAAAAGTCAGTGCTGAAGATTTAGCCATTAGAGGGAATGGCACTGGCCTGGAATAAATGTGCCCCACTAGGCACTTTGTCTACATTTTTTCAGCCCAATTTTCCAACTAAGCACTGCAAAGAATGAAATAAACTTATTTAATAACCACGTTCTGATTGTGGTTACTGTGACTTTTGCCCCAGCATGTGCGACGACGCAGTCCGCGGAATATATATATATATATATATATATATATATATATATATATATATATATATATATATATATATATATATATATATATATATATATATTCCTTATCGATACTTGGCTTGGTGACACCACACGTCTCATCCTTCTTAGCTTCGTTTCCTTTCTTGATACTAGTTTCCTATAGAACTCATTTTCTTTCCAATGTGCTTTTTCTTTCTCTCTTTTCTATCGATTTTTTTTCTTTTATTACCTTCTCCATGTGTCCATAGCTCTACCTGAGATCGCGCGATGTTTTGTTGATTATAAATTATTTTTGATGTTAACACGCGAGCTCGGACTCTCCAGATACTGTATATTGCTTGATCCTATACAATCTTCTCTCCTTTCCTCTCTTTTTGTACTTAGTATGTACATAATAAGAATTACACATTGCTACAAACGTTGTATGGGATATCTTGTTTTGGGGAGGACCTTATCTAATGTTGCGAGAACTTGTGATCCAATCCTCGGTGGCTCAGTTGCATGGATGCGCGTCCGACTGGTGATCAGGAGGTTGCAAGTTCGAACCCCGCCAGGTCGGCTACATTCTTTCGTGGAGATTGATCATAAAATATTTCTTACAGTCATCCTCTCCCTTCCGCTGATTCAAGAAGGGCAGTTGTCAGTGTCTGGCGAAAGAATAAGCACAATACTGGGTAACCGCTATGAGGACTAAGCCTGCCCAGTAAATGTGTGATTAGGTAAGCTGACCGCGGTCGACATAACCCCAGTGGTTGATTGGGCCGTAAAACCTCAACACAAACAAAACCAACCCATTTGCTTGCTGATTATTTGGCAATAAAATATGGCAAGACAAAATATTAAGACGTAAACGTCTAAGTACCGGCGCAAATTTTGTTCATGTTTACATAGAGATATGGGACAAAGGTATACTAAAGTTTAATAAATTTCAGTGTAATAGATAAAAAGAACAACAATGTGATTCTTAAATGGTTGCTTTTATTAAGTTTTATGAAATTTTTTGACTGAAATGAAAATAAAATAGACATTAATCTGTATATAACACAGTTTGTTATATGTTATAAGATTGTTTATATTTGCCGGGATGGTCACAACCCGACGATCCCGGCAAATATAAAGAATCCTGAGGGAGCTAATCGAATAGTCTACCATATATAAAAATCCAAAGCAATATTAAGAGACCGGCGCGATTCAGTTAAACTAATTTGAACCTGAACACTTTGAACAAGACCAAATTGACTCGAAATGGCTGGGAAGAAAGTTAGTTCCCGACATAAGTGTCAAAAAGTAGATAGAAGTTTAATGATTGTGAATAAAAGCATAAAAGAAACAGAAAATTTGTTGTTGTTTTTTCAGTGCAAGATCGAATTGTATGTCACTCATGAACACCAAAACTTGTATTTTCACTCGTGTCTATCGCTACTCGTGAAACGTTAACTTTAATACACACTAAAAAAAAAAAAAAAAAAAAAAAAAAAAAAAAAACGCCGATTGGTTTAAAGGTGATGTGCCAGTTGTCTAAAATTAAAAAGGTATATATCATAATCGTAATGCTAAATCCGTGCAATAGTTTGTTTAAGAAAAAAAAAATGGAAATGTGTCAAATTGTTCAAGCCTTCAATAGAAAAAAAAAACAACAACACTTCTAATTGTTTGTTTGAAACATTAACAGCTTTGCCTAGAAACAAAAAAGATAGCACTTGCTTTTATCGTTCAGTATATAAGTTTTGTCTTAATCGGTATTATCAATCTCTATGTCTTCCAGACAAGCAGGGCCCAGTTGTTCAAAGCTAACGACGTCGTTAGTTAACGATTCGTTAAAATTTACATCGAGTGCACTGCAAAAGCTACTCACATTTTTTCAGCAAAAAATATCAAAATATTGTATATTGAATCCACTAAAACAGTTAACGAAATGACCCTTAACGAGCTCGTTAAGCTAACGATGCTTTGAACAACTGGGCCCAGAAATCATACACTCCAGACCTATACTTTTATTTCACTGTAGCCGCTGTAAACGTCTGCCCGTACTTAGATTATATCGCACAGGGCTGGGATATTTTAACTTCCTTTGGGATCATTGAGTCTGAAAACTAAATACCGCTTTAGCCGCTGCTAGTTGGGGACAGTGTGCGTATGCAGCCGCGTAAACTACAGTGATGTATATGAAGCGATTAAATAAAACCGAGTCTCCGGTTTTCTTTTTCTTTCTTTCGTGTGTTCTTTGTTTCCAAAGGCAACCTTTTTAATTTTTTATTATCTTTTTCTTTCAGGAAATGGATATTTAGATTATAACGAATACATTTCTTTCTTAAAACGCTACTTAAAAGATCAAGCTGAAATAGAACAGGAAATGAAAGATGCCTTTAAAACCTTCACAAAAGGATCGGGCGGACTCAGCATGAAGCAGTTGAGACTAGCTCTGACAACCATTGGGGAGACAATGACACAAGAAGAAACGGAAGACCTTTTTAATATGATGGATGAAAATAAAGACGGAATCATAGATATTGATGGTAAGTTGGTATGATACAAAACTGATTGTAAACACTGTTCTAAGGCTGTGATTCTGATCTTGTTTGTTCTTTGTGTGGTCTTGTGGCTGTTCGGAGCTTTTTGGGTCGATGGTTTACAATCGAGCCATAGTATACAAACTCCAAAATTTCCTGAAGGTAGTTGTCCACGAAATTATTATTGACCAATGTAATCAAACCGCGCGTTAGACGAAATCCAGGTATCGGTTATTTATAGCGGCGTTATTCTCGTCGCTGTGGCGACACAGTGTTGTTGATAGAGGATTATCTGTAAAACCTTGGCTGGGACATTTGGAACATTGGCAATCAGTGCAGACCCAGATCAAACGCCACAGAACGTTGCATCTGATCAGGGTCTGCACTGTTTGCTTAAATTACAGGATGTTAAGGGTTGAATGATCAGTCTGGTCCCGGTTCAGGACCATTTTTCCATCCTAGACACGGAGACTGTCAACCCACCAGTACTATCAGTCCTTTGATTGGTGTTTTAGTCCTGTACGTTGTCTTGTTGCTGTGTTTAGTGGATCTTATCTACCATTATGAGCACATTTTTAGGGAAGAGGAAGCTGGTTTCTATGCTTTACTGTGGACTTTGACGGGTGTATTGTTATGGTTCGTTTGCTCTCCTCTTGGTGCCATTGGTAGGCTATGATCTGTGATTGTTGCATAGAAAACAGTGTCGTACGTTATTAACAGCCGTGCATTAATCGGCGAAAAGCCGTGTATTAACAAGGCAATCCACGCGCTGTTAATGCACGGCTACGCAACTTTCAATATGATCGTACCGCGGCCCCAGAAGTGCTGCCGTTACGAGATGTGTACTTCCCGGCCCTAGAGGGGGCTAGTCAGTGGAAATTTCGTTCGCTAGACATCGGTGAAAAGGCGAAACAAAATAATGCAAGAAATAACGCGAAGTGTAGCAAATGTTTTCATTTTTTATGCAATAATAGGCATTAGCGATCGAACATGGTTTTTCAATGCATTAACATTTGCCAGGTCCCTTGGGAGGTGTTGAAAACCGCGGCCTCCGGCCTTGGTTTTCAACACCTCCCACGGGACCTGGCGAATGTTAATGCATGAAAAACCATGTTTGATCCCTATATTGTTGCTATTTCATCTTCTATGCTATTTTCAATAAACGTTGAGTCCGAAACCCTCGAACGTTACATATAAGAAGCAAATGAACCATTCTATATGATCTTAAGGGGAGCGAACTTTTCAGAAGTATCTTGTCAAAATGTTTTGCTTTCCTTCTGAAAAAGGATCTATTCTGAACGGAAATAATTTGCTCCCCCTTAGGAGCAAATTCTTTCCTTTTAGAGTAGACCCCTTTTCAGAAGGGGCTTGGAGTGCAGGAATGCACTCATGAATAAAAATCTAAAAGGTTGTTCTTAAACAAAGAACAGACTACAGATGGAAAATGAGTCCCGGTTTTATTGAGACTTCATAAGCAGTAATGAAGTTTGCAACACTTATAGTATAGGCATGTATCCGACGTCCTTCCTCTGAAGCCGTGAGGCGGATTCTCACTATATTTCATGTATGGCATTTATAGGCAGTGGAAACGAATATTTATGTTGTTTTTCAGTTTCAATCGAATAAGAACTCTGGTTGCTATGGTAACATAGTTGCCACTGACATAATTGGAAAAGTGAAAATTGTACTTTATTGCTGTCTCACTGCAGATATTTTGGTAAAAATGCTACAGAAATGTTCCTTGAGTAGTCCTCTATATTACACACGAATTTTGTCCTAACCGCTGAATTTGGTTTGTTGACCGAAATATTAAATTTGCGAAAAAATATTAAAAAAATTCTCTCCTCAAAGCCGCAAAGGGGATGAAGCTTATGTTTTTCGTATCGTTGCTCATGTGCTTTTGTCGCTATGGCAACTTAAATTTTCCCTAGGCTTAAAGTGGGAAAATAGAAAGTTTCGTTGGAGGTATTTTGTTTAAAGTTTTACAGAAATGTTCCTTGAATAGTCCTCTATCCTTCACATGAATTATGTTTAAACCGTTAAATTTGATTTGTTGCCATGGCAGCCGAAACATTTAATTTGCGAAAAAAAAATATTCAAAACTCTGCTCCTCAGAATCCATAAGGAGGAAGCTACCATAGACTTATAATAGGAAACGTGCAGATAAACGGTTATGAGAATGTTCCTTGAGTAACCCTGTACCAAACGTATGAATTTTGTTCAAGTCGCTGGATTGGTTGCCAGGCAACCAAACAAAGAGACAGAACTGAAAAAAAAAAATAAGGACGATTAAGCTGATACTTTACAAAAATATTCATAATATTATAGGGATCAAACATGGTTTTTCATGCATTAACATTCGCCAGGTCCCGTGGGAGGTGTTGAAAACCGAGGCCGGAGGCCGCGGTTTTCACCCCCCCCCCACCCCCCCCCCCCCCCCCCCCCCCACAAGGGACCTGGCGAATGTTAAGGCATTGAAAAACTATGTTCGATCGCTATTATTGCATAAAAACTGAAAACATTTGTTACATTTCGCGTTATTTCTTGCACTGTTTTGTTTCGCCTTTTCACTGATGTCTCGCGAACGCAATTTCCACGGACTATGCTCGTTTAAGGGCCGGGCAGTAAACATCTCGTGACGGCAGCAATTCTGTGGCCCCGGTACATGCATATTGAAAATTGCGTAGCCGTGCATTAACAGCGCGTGAATTGCCTTGTTAATACACGGCTTTCCGCCGATTGAAGCACGGCTGTTTATAACGTGCTGCACTGCTTTTTATGCAATAATTGCTTTTTATTATTAATCAGGCAAGTACCATGATTCAAACAAGAATGTTAGGATCAAAGTCCCTAGTAAGGTACCCTTAAGGGTTCAAAATGTTTTACGGTCACACACGACACTAACGCCAGCTATATTGAAGATTAAACTTTCGAAATACACTATTAGTGTCCACGCAGTGTCCGTTTGCCGAGTCCCTTGTTAAAATTCCTACCCCGAGGGTGAGATTTTCCTATCCTGCATGGAGTGGCTCATGATGGATTTTTTTTCTCCCACCTTTAAGGGGATTGTTCCTACCTTTCAGTGGATTGTTTACATGGTCATGTGAGATAGAAGTTTCCCACATAGACAAAAGCCTTTCACACATAGGCAAAAATGGGAGAAAACTAGACTACAAGGGTCCTGCAAAAAGTTTTGTCACTGGGTTCGGATTACTTTAGTGCTACGTTTTATCAAATATATTTTTATTACAAACCTTCAAAGTATTCCCCCTTTACTGAAACACATTTTTGTAACCTTTTTACCCAGTCGCGAAAAGCAGATAAATAGTTTTCTTTTGGTATCTGTTGGAGACACTGATAAATAGCGCTGCAAAGAGAATTCTAGACGTATACTTATTTCAAGAAAGCATTTTCTTAAGCCTTCGAAATAAAAAGAAGTCACAGGGACTCAGGTCAGGTGGATAAGGTGAATGGTTTAAAACTTTCACCTTTTTAGAAGCCAAAAAAGACTTAGGAGGCGTTGTCATGTAAAAGGTGGACTCCTGACCATCCTTTGCTTGGTCGTTTCTTATTGTAACAAGTAAATTGGTCAGTGTATATGACTGCATCTATTTCAATTTGAAATAACTCGGTCAGTTGGAAATTTGAACGAAATAAACGGGTATCGTTAGCTGTTCAACACACCATTCAAGTGCAGTGAAGCGTTTTAAAATATACCGGGGATAAAACCAAGGAAAGCCTATTAATGACAGAACTTTTTGCAGGACCCTCGTAAAAGGAATGTCCATTACGAGCAATGAACGCATACCCAAAAATTAAACTAGCTGAAGTATCTAAGGTGTCTGGGCCACATAAGTTAGATCGAACCCATTTGACCTAATCAGCGACATCATATAGGTTTCAAAATACCGGAATCGGTTGATTGATCACAAAGGACCAGAAATTATAAACTACACTATAGTGAAGCACGGGGAGGCACTAACACCAACTTAGTGAAGACATATTCTGAAAGGAATTTTATCCTGCAGATTGGTTATTTTTTCAGGGTTAACCCATTCATGCCGAGTGGATTCTTCTACTTTAACTCTTTGGACAAGTTCATTTCCTGTATAAGGGGTGTCTGGTTAGTTTTTATTATTGTCATGTTTTATAGAAATATCTTAACTAAATGCAAACTGAGTAGAAACCGATCGGATGCCGCCTTCTGCGGCGTCAGATCTTGGTCTACACTATTTGCCAATGTCCCTTTCTTGAGACGCTAGGCTTATATTGGTTAATTGTAGCACAAAATAAAGAAAACATAACATACGACAAAACATTTATATTTTTATGCATTTATTTTTGAGGTTTACGGCCCAGTCTACACTGTTTAGGTCATGTCGAGCTGGTCAGTTAACCTACTCACAATTTTCCTGGGCAGGTTTAGTCCTCTACAAGTTCACTTACTATTGTCAGTACCTGCCAACCGTCCTTCTGTAATCAACGGAAGAGGGAGAATGACCGTAGACCTTATTTCGATTGCGTGGCGCAGGAGGAGGGGGTGGTGGCGGCTGGGAGGGGGTGGGGGTGGGAATGGCTGTGTTCCGTGGTTGTGACCTCTTCCGTGTATCCCCATATAAATATTACTTATCTTTTACTTTTGGCTGTGTTCCGTGGTTGTGACCTCTTCCATGTATCCCCATATAAATATTACTTATCTTTTACCTTTATCTTGTATTTTCTGTACTTTTTAGAGTTTGTCCGCCATCTTTGTGGCAGGGATGAATTATACACGAGCACAAGCCGTAAGAAGCAGAGGAAGAAAGAGAGGAGATAAATCTAATCTGTAAAGACTTTTGTCAATCAAAATACAGTCAACTCTCATTATCTCAAACTCCAATGAACCAAACTTTTTTGGTTTGAGATAACAGTAGTTTGAAATAAAATAAGTTGAAATATAAAGAATATAAAGGGAAAATAAACCAGTATTGCCCTTTATTCAGTTTGACTTAAGCAGTAGTGTGAAATATCAGTGTTTGAGTTATTGAGAGTCAACTGTAGTTCTCGTTGTTGTTAGCAAGAAACTTTGGATTCGACATATACCGAAAAGAAGACAAATATACCCAGCTAGCATTCTACATAAATCCATAGCGGGCCGTTATCGGCCCGTCAGCTACCCTGACGGGCCGTTAACTGCCCGCTATAGATTTATGTAGAATGCTTACTGGGTATATGAACCCATTTGTGTTTAGTGAACTCTTCTACTTTAACTCCTCGGACATATCTATTTCAAAGTGAAGGGATGTCTGACTAGTTTTATTATCACCATTTTATAGAAATTCCTGTACTTAACGCAAACAGTGTAAACCCTGGTCGGACGATATTACCTGCGGCGTCTGATCTGGACCGTCCTGTATACCAGTGTCCGATTCATGGCGCGCTAGGCATAAATGGATTAATAAGGTCTATATAAATTTGATTGGTCAAACCCATACCAAGGAACCGGGGCACAGCATTTTCTACAATATTACATGTGCGCCCAGCGATTACTCAGATCAGCCTGCACATCCACAGTCTGATCAGAGTTTTCACAGGTTACTCTGTGAGTAGCCAAGGACACTAACCGTCTTCAAGCAGAGAACGAAGATTCTGATCAGACTGCACGGATGCGCAGGCTGATCTGAGTTATCTGAGTCTTCGCTGGGCGCACGTGTATTCTTATAGGAAATGCTGTGAGCCCGCTCAAATTGTTTTCTTATATAAACTCAAAAACATATACTTAGGAAGATTTTTGAAATTACAATGGCATTTTACAATAATTCAGAGAAGAATGTGTAATTTCATATAAATTCCCACTATTCGTAACCGAAAGAAGTGGTCAGTTTCTTTGCTAGACATTAGATGCACTGCAAGTTTCAAAATTGCCATGCCTCTAATACAAGCATGGTCCGGGAGTGGGGATACTTAGTGCTGTAGGCACTGCAGGAAAAACTTTCAGGCTCTCCGAGTAGTTTGAAGACTACGAATAGAAGAATAACGGAAATACTAATGCAACGAATATTGATTTTGTTTTCTTTCTTCGTATTTTTCTTTAGAATCAAAATCTAATTTTTCACTGCCACAGGCGATAATAACAGGCTTTTGCAAACAGCATAGATCCAGATGAGACGGCTCATAATGAGCCGTCCCATCTGGATGTACGCTGTTTGACAGTCAGTCTTTCAACTTTACATTAAACTTCTTTCCAAGCGATACATTACAAAAACACGCCTATTCAAATATACAGAAAATTTCATCTTCAAAAACTGAAAATTTTCAGATAAAAAAAACTCCGGTATTTTTCATATTTCTGCTCAAAACATGGATTGTGGTACTCGTCAGAAACGCCTCGGCGAGGCGGTTCTAACGAGTACCCCCACAATCTATGTTTTTGAGCAGAAATAAGAAAAATAATGGATACCCCTATAAACCCCAGTTTTACTGCATAAAAGTGAGGTTAAAAGGGGTCAAAATTATTTAGGCGTGTTTCGTGATGGTTTGTTAAAAAAAAAATCAGACGTCTGAAATTTGGCACTGAAAGATTTAAATCAGGCCAACAAAGCTTTTCCCATTTGCTTCGAGTGAACCCTTCTATCACAACTCTTTGGACCAGTCTATTTCCAATAGCAGGGTGTCTGGTTAGTTTTTAATATTACTATTTTTTATAGAAATTCCTACCGTTAATTCAAACCGTGTAGATTCTTATCAAACGCCGTGTTTTGTAGTGTCTTGCCTGGGTCTGCACTGTTTGCCAATTACCCAAATAAAATGGGTTATTATACCCTCGTACCCTCGTAAAAGAGGGCATATACTACTCTGTCTGTACACTGGTCTGTCATTTTGTCTTAGGTATTTCCGTTCACTGATGGTTTTGCTAGGCCATTGAGAATTTTTGGGTCGCTTGTTTACAATCGGGCCAAAGTATACATACACCAAAATTCCCTTAAAGTTGTTGTCCACGTGATTATCATTAACCAATGAAATGAAATAGCACATTGAACGAAGTAAAATCTATGCTCACTTCAGTGGAAAACAAGAACTTACATGTCTTTGCTATGTGTGAAACAAAAATTAAGCAACATAAACTTTCAAGTGCTTTTTATATAGATGGTTTTCATCAACCTTTTAGAAGGGACAATCTAAAATCTGGTGGTGGAGGTATTATCGTATACGTTAGAAATGATATAATTGCTAAACGAAGAACTAACCTTGAAATTCATGATATAGATTGTTTGTGGATTGAAATTTCACCCCGTAAAGGTAAATCGTTTTTAGTAGGATCTTTTTACAGAAATCCTAATGAAGACTCAGAGTGGTTAAACAGATTTGAAGTTTTTATTGAAAATGTTTTGTTAGAAAATAAGGAAATTATCATACTTGGGAATTTTAATAAGGATTTGCTTAATTTAAATATAAACAATGTATGGTCATTTTTTTTTACATCGTTTGGACTTCAAATAATTACAGAGCCTAAACGGGTTACAAATACTACAAAGACACTCATAGATCATGTATATGTAAGTAATGAGGGAAATCAACGAGTGCTTGCGTAAAAAACTAGGCATAAGCGACCATTTTGCTATTGCGTGTAATAGAAAAATCAATTTTAGCAGGGGGAAGAATTCACATAAAGAAATACTATATTAGAACTTTCAAAACCTTTGACGAACACGCTTTTCTTTGCGATCTTTCTTCCACACCTTGGCGTCGGATTGAAGCTTTTGATAATATCGATAATATTCTTGCAGCTTGGTATTCTCTTTTCATTGCAGTTATTGATAAGCATGCCCCAATAAGAACTCACCGAATAAAACATGACATTCAAGCTGACTGGTTGACATCTGAAATTCTAGATAAGACCAAACAAAGAGATAAAATGAAAAAACGCGGTAGACATGCCGATTATAAAATTTTACGTAACGAAGTATCTACTCAAATTCAAAATTCAAAACAGGCATCATACAAATCAAAGATAGAGGCTGGTAAGGACGATCCCAAATCAACTTGGAAAATTTTTAAAGAATTCAGTGCATCAAACAAGAAGAAAGATAACACTGACTGCTTTAAACTTAACATAGATGACAACTTAATCACAAACACAAAAGAGATAGCAGATACATTTAATGACTATTTTGTTAAAATTGCATCTAGACTTAAAGAACCTATTGAAGACTGCGATTTTACACAGCTAAAGGAACACATCGATACAAAAGTACCAAGTAGTGTTCCATTTGAATTACCTCATATCACTGAAAGCTTTGTTTACAATTTTTAATTAACCCTTGATGTTTCTAAGTCTACTGGATTAGATGGTATTGGCCCAAGATTGCTGAAACTTTCTTCATCTGTTATTACAAGAAGTATTACTTATATTGCACAAGCTTGTATTTCAAAGGGTTATTTCCCCGATAGTTGGAAACAGGCCAAGGTAAATCCCCTGTACAAAGGTGGTCGGAGGAAGAAATAAATAATTATCGCCCTATATCTATATTATCCACATTGTCAAAATTGCTTGAGAAATTTATTCAAAAGAATTTAATGGAGTTTTTAATAAATACGATGTATTACATCAATCACAAAGTGGATTCCGTTCTGGTCACTCAACGGAAACAGCATTAACGTTGATGGCCGAACGCTGGCTGAAGGCAATTAATGACGGCAATATATTTGGCACCATAATGGTTGATTTTAGAAAAGCTTTTGACCTTGTCGATCACCCTTTGCTGATTAAGAAATTAGTATCTATAAATGTAGCGAGCATTTTATTAAGTTCATGGATTCTTACCTGTGTCAACGAACTCAGGTTGTATCAATTGATGGAAAACTTTCCAGGATATGTGATATTAAGTGTGGTGTTCCTCAGGGATCTGTGTTAGGACCTTTGCTATTTTTAATTTTCATAAATGATTTACCATTGGTTTTATCTGAAAAAGTTCATTCGATTGATTTATATGCTGATGATACAACGATTTATGACATGCAGTCTGATTTAGAAACACTACAATCTAATTTACAATATTCTCTTATTAAACTACAGAAATTGTGTAAACAAAATGACATGCTTCTTAACGCCGAAAAAACAAAAGTAATGTCTTTTCAATTTAACATACAATGATATCAATTTACAACTGACAACGAGTGATGAAATACTAGGTGTAAATATTGATCAGAATTTGCAGTGGACTAATCATTTTCAATACGTTTGTAAAAAGATTTCATCATATATCTGGCTTCTATCAAAGATACATTCGTATTTAACTATGGAACATAGATCGTTGTTTTATAAAGCTTACAGCCAACCACATATTAATTATTGCAATATTGTATAGGGAAATTCATCTAATTATAATGTTTCACAAATTACCAAACTTCAACGGCGAGTTTACAAAATTATTTTAGGGACTGAATATTCAGACCTTGATAGGGCACGGAGAAGACTTGATATTTTGTCTTTTGATCAAAATGTACTTGTCAACAAAACAAAAATAATGTATAAAGAGGTACATGATATGGTTCCGCAAAATATAAAAGATCTTTTTCAGCTAAGAGCAGACACGGTACCTGATACCTCATTACGGTCTGTCTCGAATCAGAATTTTTATATCCCAAAACCTAATACCAGCTTGTTTAAAAACAGTTTATCATACTCTGGACCAATTATATGGAATACGATTCCATCGGATATTAAGAATTCGTCATCGATTAATTTTTTTTTACTAGGAAAAGTTGTCGAATGGATTGCAAACGAATCTCTTACCTCCACCGCAAATTTGCATTGTAAATATCATTTTCGTATAATTTGTCCACCACATTTTATCATTGTAATATCATTTTTATGTATCATATGTAACTTTTGTGTTATTTTATCAGTCGCGATGTTTTCCTATGACTGTCATTTTAATGTGTTTACATATATTGTTCATGTAGATGTATTTTTGTTGTTGTTTTTTTTTTTTTTAAAGAGGGCCCCATGGAAGACTGGTTGTACCAAATATGTCATCCTCTCTAAATAAACGACTTATTTACTTAATTACTTACTTACTTAGAAATCCAGGAAAAGATTATTTATCGCCGCGCTATTCTTATCGCTGTGACGTCAGAGTGCCGTGTAAAGAGAGTTATCGTAAAAACCTGGACTGGGGCATTTGGAAACAGTGCAGACCAGATCAGACGCCGCAGAAAGCGGCGTCTGATCAGGGTCTGCACTGTTTGCTTAAATGACAGGAATTTAAGGTTAGATGGAACAGTTTTATGTCCCCGTTCAGGACCATTTTCTCAGCCAACTATTATAGACAATCGACCCCGTCATTGCTGTCAGCGCTTTGATTGTTCGGGTGAAAGTTCTAATGAAAGAACTAAAGGGAACCGAATACACTTTGTAGATACAAGGGAGACAACTTTTGTGATTTCTAGTTTGTTTTTTCTGCACACTAAATCTCTTCTGAAAAGGTGTTCACTCCAAAAGAAAAGAAGGAAACACACTCTTGCCTTTTACAGGAGGCCCCTTTCCAGCAGGGAGCAAAGCAGTTCTAACAAAGTTGTCACACATGAAAATGAGAATTGAAAGGAAGTGGTAACATTCAGGAGAGACAAGTCTCTCAACATTATATATATATATATATATATATATATATATATATATATATATATATATATATATATATATATATATATATATATATATATATATATATATTATTTTAGAATTTCGCTGCTACATGTTTTGCATGGCTGTCAGTTTAAAACCGGGTCGAATATACATGTTGTGCATATGCGTGATGTTTATTTCTTCAAATTAAATTTTGACAAACTTTTAGCGTTTAGTTTATATAATCAATTTCCTCGAATCATATATTTTACAGATATAAATATGTATATGAAATATGTATATGAGGAAAGCTTGCTCTGGTTTATAACAATGCTATAGTTCATGTAAGGTATGTATAATCAACTTCCCTTATAATTCATAGTCAGGGTTCTCATTTTCTCATATCTTTCAAAAAACAATCGGAAGGATATACACCTGATTTTCAGAGAGCCTGGACATTGCGTGATACACATTACGAAAACACGCCTATTCAAATAGATAGAAAATTTCACCTCCAAAAACTGAAAATTTTTAGATAAAAAAACTCTGATATTTTTTCATATTTCTGCTCAAAACAGAGATTGTGGGTACTCGTTAGAACCGCCTCGGCGAGGCGGTTCTAACGAGTACCTACAATCTATGTTTTGATCAGAAATAAGAAAAATAATGTATACCCCTGTAAACCCCAGTTTTACTATATAAAAGTGGGGTTTAAGGAGGTCAAAATTACATAGGCGTGTTTTCGTGATGAAAACCGCTGTATATTAATCCTCACCTAAACTAATTGCATTTTGGCGAAATGCATGCATTTTGCATGGTTCTGTTTTCAATGTTTGCCTAGCAACTGTCAGTTATGTTGAGTGTATAGAAAATATATAGCATCTTATCATTGTTTCGAAATGACTGAAATACTGATTATGACACGTCAACACACCAAAAATTAAACATCAAATTTCTAAACTATTCAATAATACATACAAGAATGATTTCTATCCGTATGATTCGAAAGGATTCTTCTTCTTGTAATATTGCACCTTTAGGTATGTATATACATAATTTTCCTGGTAAGGCTTATTATAAACATTGTCCGTGCTAGCTATTTAAATGCATACGGGTGTGACATCCCTTTTTTAGTGAAAAAACATGTTTGTTTTTTTGTTGTTTTTTTTTTTTTTTTGTTTTTTGTTTTTTTTTATTTGGGTTTTACGGCCCTTTCAAGGATATTTCACTTATATCGAGCCGATCGTTCATCGAAGGTGGGCGAAAACCGGAGAACCCGGAGAAAAACCACCTGACCATCCGTAAGCAGAACTTGGCTTTCCCACATATGACCCGAGCGAGGCTCGAACCACAGCGGTGAGAAACCTAATGGATTAAGAGTCAACTCTCTTATCCACTAGGCTACATGTGCCACTACTCAAATGGAAAGTGTCAACAATCTTTAAAATTCGGAAAAGACCTATAAAAATAACATGTCCATATTAGTGTTACAGAAAAAATGCTCCCACATGTGCAAAAAAAAAGTGCAGCTTGTTCAATATGCCCGGAAAAGTATTTGGTTTCATAACGTTTAAAATGGTCTTTCTTGGGTCTCATGTGAGCTACTGATCCATTAATCTATTTATGGTTAGCGTCCCTGGCAAACAGTGTGGTCCAGATAACCAGATAAGACGCCGCAGAATATGATCGAAATCTACTTGACTCATTTCGGATTTACGGAGAATGGCTATGAAATTGACATTCGGACACCATGAAGCCTTACCATATCCATTTTGAAGTTGGACAAGCCACCCAGTCAGCATTCTACGTAAATCTATATCGGGCCGCCATCGGCCCGTCAGGGTAGCTGACGGGCCGATGACGGCCCGATGTAGATTTGCGTAGAATGCTAGCTGGGCAGAGGCTTATAATTCTAGTGTAACCCTCAGAACAAGCCCATTTACTCTTTCAACCATGTGCCTAAAAACAAATAACTTTGCAAACAGTGTAGATCCAGATGAGACGGCTTACAATGAGCTGTCTTATCTGGCTCTGCACTGTTTGCCTGTATGCTTCCGTTCTGATCCATTTTAAGTTGTTTAAAATACAGTCGACACTCGTTATCTCGAACTCGCTTATCTTGAATAACCGCATATCTCGAAGTAAAAATATGGTCCCTGTTTTCTACATGGAATTCTAACAACAGGTAAGAAAATATTGTGGAAAAGAGGAGAAATTTCTCCTCTTTTCCACAATATTTTCAATATATCTAACTTCAGGAGTCAAATAACATATTCATTTATGAAATTTGGTTGCTCGATATATTTTTTTTCCTCATTTCTGCAAATCTGATATGTCGAAGTCCTGATATCTCGAAGTATTTTAGAGAGTCCCTTGGACTTCGAGATAACGAGAGTCGACTGTATATGTTATATATTGACAGTTATGAATAAATAAGTTGAAATCAGAAAGATACATCGATAGGATAATGTGTCATATATAGTTTTGCGGGAGTGTAAGGCCGCCAAGGACAAATATCAAAATAATAATGAAAATAATACTTGAATTACAATGGGGGACAATACTGAATTGTTGTAGATTTCGAAACCATTTCACAAATTAACCCCATTAACATTTGAGCCGTTCCAAGCAAAATGGTTTATTTGGGGCCTATATGCTGGAAACACATGTTAGAGCAGCTTGCACATCCGCACAGTCTGATCTAAATATCTACTGTCCGCTCACAGAAAGTTTGGTTGTTATAGAATATGTTAGCACACAATAAAGATCTACTGCAGCAAACACTGACCTGCTCTTCGTGTTATGACATGCCCCAAAGACCCATTTTCATATGGTGGGGCTCCAGTCAAGTTTGTCTATCCTACACACTAAAACCTTGAATACCTTGACATTTTTCACCATTCTATTACAATGATTGTTGCGTACGGAACTTCGTAAGGGCCAAAAGGTAGCAATTTTTTTTTTTTCAGTTGAAACGATTTTTTTCGAGATAAGTATTAATTTTGTATATATTGATTTACACAACATATGTGCCTGATAGAAGTTTATCAAGAGAATGACCATCGACTTCTCAAAACTGTTTTCAAGAGCCCCAATTCGTGTAAACTATGGCAAATCACTCACAAACAACATAAACCCCGAATTCGTTTTAGCTCCGGCAAATCACTCACAAACTTAACACAAACCCCGAATTCTTGTGAACTCCGGCAAATCACTCACAATCCTAACATTAAGCCCGAATTCGTGTAAACTCCGGCAAATCACTCACAAACTTAACATAAACCCCGAAATTGTGTAAACTATGGCAAATCACTCACAATGTTAACATAAAGCCCGAATTCGTGTAAACTCTGGCAAATCACTCACAAACTTAACATAAAGCCCGAATTCGTGTCAACTATGGCAAATCACTCACAAATTTAACATAAACCCCGAATTCGTGCAAACTCCGCAAATCACTCACAAACTTAACATAAGCCCCGAATTCATGTAAACTCCGGCACTTACAAACTTAACATAGAGCCCGAATTCGTGCAAACTCCGGCAAATCACTAACAAACCTAACATAAAGCCTGAATTCGTGAAATCTCCCGTAAATCACTCACAAATAAAGCCTGAATTCGTGTAATCACCAGCAAATCACTCGCAAACGTAACATATAGCCTTAATTCGTTTTAACTCCGGCAAATCACTCACAAATTTAACATAAAGCTCATCTACGGGATATATGTTAAGTTCGTGAGTGAGTCACTGTAGTTTGCACATCGATAAAATACACAAAAATAATCATCCATACCTTATGATTCCAACTTTGCATCAAAATGTTTCGAATGTTGCCAAAAATGTCAATCTTTTTAGACGGCGGAAGGAAAATAGATCGAATAGAGTCCTGGGCCAAGTTGTTCAAAGCATCTTAACGAGCTCGTTAGTGGAAAAATATTAGCTGTTCTGGTAAGTACAATATCTAATTCACGGGTAATCTATTTTAATGCAAAAGCTACTCATTTTTCTTAGTAAAAATATTAGCGTTTTTGCCATATTTGATGATCAAAAATTTAACGATACGTTAACTAACGACATCGTTAGTTTTGAACAACTGGACCCGCATTACGAAAACATGCTTATTCAAATATATTACATGCATAACTAAGAAATACCATGATTTCTACCAGACATAAAACTGGTATTTTCCTTGTTTTCTAAGAAGAAATATTTCCTCTTAGCCGGGGAAATAAATCTCTTTAACCGGAACTACTTTTTTTTTTTTGCAACATATGAACAGCCTAGATTTTGACCCTGCTATCAATATCATTTAGGATAAAAACAAAAGCTATCCTAAATATATTATTTATTACTACGCCGATCCAAAAAAGAAATGACAGCGTAAACAAACTGGCAGACTAGACTTGCCACAAAAGCCTCTTAAATGGTGTACTCTATTGCGGCGAAATGCATGTAATATACAGTTTATTCATTTCTCCTATTTTAAATATGGGATTTATAAACCTCGGGAGGTAAACAAGTCCGATAAAGAAACGAGTGCGTGCGAAGCACGAGTTTCTTTATCGGATTTTTTTTTTACCTCCCTCGGTTTATAAATCCCATATTTAAAATAGGAGAATGAATAAACTCTATATACTGAATATTATTCCACCAAACAGAAATGAAAATTTTCAGATAAAAACAAATCTGATATTCTTCATATTTCTGCTCAAAACATAGATTGTGGGTACTCGTTAGAACCGCCTAGTACCACAATCTATGTTTTTCGAGTAGAAATAAGAAAAATAATGTAAACCCCTATAAGCCCCCGTTTTACTATATAAAAGTGGGGTTTAATGGGGTCAAAATTATATAGGCATGTTTTCGTGATGGGTACGTCAATAAGGTTTTAAACCTTTCCTCCTACCATTCAAAATGCGTGAAATGTGTATAAAGATCAGACATTGGGTGAATTTGAAAAAAAAAAAAAAAAAAAAAAAAAAAAAATTCTGACATCATGAACCAGACTCTGCCTACACAACTGCAGGAGACTTGATATATGTCTAAACCGTTTATTCTTAAGGTTTATTTATAAGCAGAATAAGCAGATATAAAGTCTGGCGAGGGCAATTCGATTTTTTTTTTTTTTTTTTTTTTTTTTTTTTTCAAACCTATAATCCAACTTTTTTTTTTCTAAATCACATCTCTCCGTTAAAACAATTCTCTCTACTTACTGATCTCAGCAGATGTTTGGAAAAGTATAAAACTATAAAAGAGGATAAATTTGGGGAAATGAGGGTTAAATGACTAAGAGCATTTCAAATATCTACGACTAAAACCAGTCTAATGTACAAGCAGCAGACTGAAGCACAAGCCTAAGAAAACGTTCGTTTTTCGACCCTCCAGATGTACGCTTCGTTGAACCTACAGTTGTCGTCCATACATTACGAAAACAAACAAATATATTGAAAATTTTACAACCAAAAAAGGAACATTTTCAGATAAAAGAATCTATCTGATATTTTTCATATTTCTACTCAAAACATAGATTGTGGGTACTCGTTAGAACCGACTCGGTGAGGCGGTTCTAACGAGTACCCACAATATATGTTTTTGCAAAATAAGAAAAATAATGTATCCCCCTGTAAACCCCAGTTTTACTATATAAAAGTGGGGTTTACGGGGGTCAAAATTATATAGGCGTGTCTTCGTGATGTGTAGACTAGTCTGTCCATATATGGAAAAGAGTTTAAGTAGGTTGTTTATTTATTTATATATCACTGGCTGACTGACAGCACTTACTTTATTTATGCGGAAAAATTATAAATTGGGAACGCTTCATCAAATCAGAGCAAAACTATCGGCATATAAGACAGCGTATGACAAAAGCTACAAAATGACATGTGCGTCCAGTGAAGATTAAGATCAGACTGGGCATCCGCCCAGTCTGATCAGAGTCTTCACTGAGCGCTCAATGGGTAGCTAAGGGTCAACGCTTTCTTCATGTGGACAGCGAAGACTCTCATCACGAAAACATGCCTTTATAATTTTATATAGTAAAACTGCGGTTTACAGGAGTATACATTATTTTTCTTATTTCTGCCCAAAAACATAGATTGTGGGTACTTGTTAGTACCGCCTCGTCGAGGTGGTTCTAACGGGTACTCAAAATCTATATTTTGAGCAGAAATATGAAACATATCAGATTTTTTTATCTGAAAATGTTCATTTTTGGTGGTAAGATTTTCAGTATATTTGAATAAGCATGTTTTCGTAATGCGGGCCCAGTTGTTCAAAACTAACGATGTCGTTAGTTAACGTATCGAATAGGCGTTTGAATAGGTGTGTTTTCGTAATGTGTTCAAAGTGGTCGGATGCCCGGGCTGATCTGAGTCTTAGCTGGTCACACACGTCTTATAGTAGGTTTTGTCGTGCGCTGGCTCATATGAAAATAAAAACATTCTACCAGAGGTTAACAGTTGTTCTAATGCAAAGCTTTTTGCAGGAACATTTTTATCACACAATATTTTTTTTTTTTTTTTTTTTTTTTTTTTTTTAGAAAGGACCTTATGAAAATAACTTATAAAAAAAGTGTGTTGTCCAGCAAAATAGGCGGGCATTGTCCATCCGTCCGTCTGTGTGTCTGTCCGTAGACAAATTATGTAGCCACAACAACGTTTTCATTTTCCAACCGATTTTGACGAAAATCTCTGGTCTTGTTTTCACTGCCTGTCGGTGATCATATTTTTTCTTGGTTACCATCAAACTACACTTCAACCTCTTTATAACACGGTTCGTTATAACACGGTTTTGGATATAACACGGTTCAAAGATGGATCCCAAAAATGTTTAGATTATATTGAAAAATGACCATAAATGGTCATTTTTCAATATAATCTATACATTTTTGTTTGGATATAACACGGTTGTTTAACTAACACGATTTATGCTACGGACCCTAACAACAGTGTTATAAAGAGGTCGTGGTGTAGTTTTATTTAAATGTAAACGCTTGATCTCTAGATTCCAGATACATCGCGTAGCCGCAGTCCCTCTACTTTTCAACTGATCTTTTTGAAACTTTCCAGAAGTTGTTTTCATCACCTGAATTTGACTTAAAATTCAACTGCTACGTTCAATTTATTTGTTGTCCGAGTCATGGCTCTTTAGCTGAAGATGCTAGACAAGTCGTGTGGCAACGCCTCCTTTTTTCCACCATGTGTGTTGGCTAATAGCAGATGTTGTTGTTACCTACTGAAATTTATCATATTTTACAATGATTAGCTTCAGCGATTTTGTGGATCCGTCTATCTGTCAGTCCGAGGCGGATCGTATTGTCACAGTCTCTGTTTATTCCATTTGTAAACCGATTTTGATAATACAGTAGACGCTCGATAAAACGATAGCATTCGTTCCAAATGATGTTGCCAGAAATCGAATTAGCTATTGTAGGGGATCCTAAAATTATAAGTAAGGAAGGGCTTGTTTTATTTCAAAATTCCCAGAATGTCTTGGATATTTGTTAGAACCGCCTCAGTGAGGTGGTTTAAACAAATATCCAAAACATATGCTTCTTGGAGTATTAAATACAATTTTCCTGCATAATTTATGATTAACAGTCACTTCGAAGGTTTCGTGCCAGTCAAATTACCATTATAAGGATTTTTGTCGTTATATCGAGTTTTGGTATAAAGAGGATTGTCTGTACATCCAAGAACATTTTATCACCACCTGTAGCTAATCCTATTATACCGTGTCTATGTTCCAATGGCTTTGGACGTCCGCCCGTGCACTGACGAATCTTGTGACGTCATTTCAATTTTCAACCGATGTTGACGAAATTTTTCAGAAGTTCTTTTTATCGCCACCTGTGGTATCTTATTTTAACATGCTTTATGCGTCCTTTATTGTCCTTCAGAGTTATGGCATTTTGTATGAAATTCCAAACAAATTCCCGAACTATATAAATACGCGTGTGATTTTATGATAATATCTTGTTCCTTTAACTCTTTCACTGCCACGGGCGATAATAATAAGCTTTTGCAAACAGCATAGATCCAGATGAGACGGCTCAATGAGCCGTCTCATCTGGATCTACGCTGTTTGACATTCAGTCTTTCAACTTTACATATAAACGTCTTTCCAAACGATAGTTTGTTAAAATAAAAAAAAAAAAAAAAAAAAGCAGACGACAAATGTCGTCTGAAATTTGGCGCCGAAAGCGTTAAGATAAAACACATTGGAGCCTCAAAATCCTATCTTGGGGAAACGACTAAAAGTAAGTAATAACTACGTCTTTTCCGGGGCTCCGTACATACAACTTGTTTCGATTAAATACACTTGTAAAAAATCATTGAAAAGGTCCAAATATTTAACAGAAAGAAAACGTTCACATTTGCCCTACTATTATTTACACCCATCGAAATATCGATCAGTACATCATAGATAAGACACGACATTAGATAACATACCTTCCAACTTGTGCACCAAGCGAAGACTCAGATCAGACTGTGCATCACGAAGGCTGATCAGTTTTCGTTGGGCGCTTTATAGATAGTCAATGATCTACGATTTCTTCAGGCGGACTCTGATCAGGCTGCGCAGATGCAAGGGCTGATCTGAGACTCCACTGGACACATGTCCGAAGGTTCATTTTCTCACGCAGTGGATCAAAAAATTAAGGAAAATACCGTTTTTTTTTTATATTTTGCAATGGTAGGTAGGTCTTTTATCTAAAGCAACACCAAGGACATTTCTAAATGAGTTAAAGCCTGCTGAATGTGTCTCGTTTCTATTTGGGATAACCAGGGAGTATGAGCGACAGGGAGGACGACGAGACTGAGTCCGGTAGTGAAAACTCCGATGGGAGTGAAGAGGTATGAAGAATAATCGAAGCCTATTTTGATGTTAATTAAATAATTCAAGGATAAATGAGGTCTTTTTTATCAACGTAAACTTCAATTCTTGATATATCGAATTGTGATTTTATTTATCTAAGTATGATATAATTTTATCCAAGTGTAATTTTACTTGATTTTAGTTTAAGGTGTCGGAAAACAGAATAGATTCTTCGTCAGGGACATTTAGAGGAAATAGAGCTGTCAGAGAATCTGACTATAGCCTCGCTTCAGCGGTACTTAAGGAAAAGTAAGCAATAGTAATGCGTTATCATTTGGAAACAGGCCAACTAGGTAGACTACTAATTACTAATTCCAATTCCTAAGCCTCACAGTTCTTGTGAAGAAAGTGACGAATTTTTCGATGTTTGAAAAATTTTTCGATGTTTGAAAATCGGAGAGTAGTAAAAAAAATAAGCATCACGAAAACATGCCTGTATAATCTTGATCCCCTTAAACCCCACTTTTATATAGTAAAACTGGGGTTTACAGGGGTATAAATTATTTTCTTATTTCTACTCAAAAACATAGCTTGTGGGTACTCGATAGAACCGCCTCGGCGAGGCGGTTCTAACGAGTACGAACAATCTATGTTTTGAGCAGAAATATGAAAAAAAAAATATCAGATTTTTTATCTGTAAACTTTCAGTTTTTGGTGGTGAAATTTTCAATATATTTGAATAGGCGTGTTTTCGTAATGAATGTAAAGGAATGAGTAAGGAACAACAGCCTGATTCTGGTATACAAGATAATACTTCTGCTGTTGCAAATCTAACAATGATTCAGGGAATAAAAACATAAATAAAAGCCCAAAAGTTGTCAGTTACAACAGTAGTAGCAGTAGTAGTAGTAGCAGTAGCAATGGTAACAGCAATAACAGTAGAGTAGTCCGAATAAAATGCGAAGTAGAGCTCTCTTTTTTCTTTTTGTGTGTGTTTGTTTTGTTTTCAGTTGATGTCGAAAAGACTGTAGACTGGTTACACTGTTAGTCTGCTATTTCAGAATGATTCTGACAACACCGTCGATGATGATGATGATGACATCGACTCAGAATGTGATGACGATGCAGACTGGGAGTACGACGAAGTTGGTGAATCTGACGCTGAATGGAGACAAAGTGTTTATAGAGAGGAAACGAAGTTCCTAGATGAAGATCTGGAGGAACAAATAGAAGCTACAAAGAAGGACCTTATGAAAGAATTCGGCTCGAATATCGCAATTTTGAAATCGGAGAAAAACTGGTTCACGAAGAAAGGTCTACTAAAAGAGGCAATAGGAGACGCCGTTGAAGGATTGGACGATGCTTATCATGGTTTATCGGCAAATTTTGATACAATCCCGAAAGAAGTTGTCGATGATTTTCGTACAGACCTTGGACAAAAAATATCCGATAATAAAATTGTATCTAAACTTTGTAGCGTTATAGTAAAATTATACCCAAGAAAATATCGCAGGAATAGAGAAGAGCTGATCCCTGAATTTGAGAAAGCATTTGGAGTTCTGTGGGGCTATAAAGATGCATCGGAGGCCGTAGCTCGTGACGCCGCTTCGAATGATGAATTTCTAGCAAAGATCGCTGAAATTTTGAGGGACGTCTGTGAACCATCTCTAAATGGCAATCTTAAGGTAACTACCAATGTTATAGATATTTTTCTCACGTCACATTATTGCAAATATTTAGAGGAACATTCAAAATTAGTGCCACAGTCAGCTCAGATTCGGTGATTCTTTTTAAGTGATACTTTATCTACATTGTTTAAAATGGCTGTTGATACTTTGTACAAAAAGGTGAAGGGAAATCAGCTCTGTATTTCTTTTAATAACAAATATAGTAAATTATTTCTCAGACACCTTTATAGTTTGGTGAAATAAGTGAAAGAAAACTCTCGCCAATCTTCTGCTGGTGTATCTGATTGATAATTTTATGTTTAAAAAGTAACATGCATCCTATAACAAATACAGAAATATCCCCTTGTTCACAATACTTAAATGATATGAGCTTTTAATTGCTTATGTTTTATGCATAAATCTGATTCTCTAAAACTTAAATCCATCTAGACTTCCACAAATATTGCACACTTAATACTGTTACACACGTTACATGTCCGTTTAAGTGCTGTGATATCACAACACTGTATCCTATAGACAGTGTTAGCAGAAGAAATCTCTTCAGTAAAGCTCCATCAATGAAAATACTGTATACTTTCCTAATATCAACTTAAAAGCATTAATAAAGTGAAAACAAACATTCTGAGGGCACAAATTATTCAAAGAGAACTATTTCATTATTTGAGTTTACATAAAAATGCAGTGGTAATCACGCTAATAATAACATTACAAATATATCAACGATACACAGCAATTTTAAGTCATCTCTAAGATGCAACCAAATACACAGCATGCACATTCTGGCACTTTTCTGTTACCACAGTGTATAATAAAAAACAGTTTATGTTAGCTGGAAGACCGTTTGCTTTAATAAAATCTGCCTGTTGTGAAATACCATGTAAAAACAACACATATTGGTCAGTCATACCTAATAAAATTTGATGACAAACACATTAAATAAATGATTAATATTGTTTATCATCTATGTAGTGATAAGAAAAGGATTTTTGGTATAAGATTATAAAAAAAAGTCTTGTTATAACGTATTAGTGAAATAAGTAATAAGAATAACACACAACAATATTAAGCTTAACGATTTCCATTCTCTTTGTTACTTTGAAATGATGCTTAAAAACATGTACTTAAATGTCAGAATGGTGAAAGTATAAAATAATTGACAGGATTGCTGTGTCTCTGAGCCTTATATGGCTTACACCAGAGTCTGTATTAGATTTAGCTGCCAAGAAACTATAATGAGATTCTGTCCCTACCCCTGATACACAATTATTTTGATGCCAAGATATGATAAGGTATTTTATTTTCACCTTTTATTTCCACTGCAATTTCAGAAATGACAATGACTTAATTAGTACCTGCTGCTGGTCAATGATTCTTTTAAGATAAATAG
The DNA here is from genome assembly GCA_964016985.1 of Anodontia alba. Lineage (NCBI taxonomy): Eukaryota > Metazoa > Mollusca > Bivalvia > Lucinida > Lucinidae > Anodontia > Anodontia alba. The sequence goes on from OZ024826.1 coordinate 88,621,079, forward strand.
TTTACTACCAATAAAAAATGCCACCTACAGACATTATCATTTACCTAATATGTCTGGTAAGTATGTAACACAACTGTAACTGTTATTCTTAATAATCAGACTCCTTGCATATCTCCGTTTAGACTTTTACAACTTTTATTAAGCTTCTAAAGACAGACCCTACTGAAAGAAGACAGAACGATTTTTCATAACTATTAATAAAGTCCCACGTTCTTTAAGGCCGTATTCCTTCTGCCCAGAGATTGATCAGTCTTATGATTTACATATTTGTGACAGACTCTGGCGCTTAGAGTACAACTTCTGCTGCTCAGAATGCATATTCTGACACTAAGAATAGCTTTTCTAGATCCTTTCATAGAGTTTATTTCAAAGTCATATGTATGCTGACTATAGCTAATTATAACCAACAATATTGATTTTTTTTTTTTTTATTTTGTTAATGCGTTCTAGCTAGGCCCCAGTAGTTTATCTTATAATAGAAAAAATGTCAGATATATGCATGGAACAGATAAAAATCAAGTAACATACCTTTTTTGTTTTCAATACTTTAATCTCTTAAAGGTACTAAAGCACTGAATTGCTTTAATATATATTTAATTTCATTGTGATATGTATGTTTCTAAATTTGCCTAATGTTACACACTTATCTTTAATGATTATTATATTCTGTACATTTAGGTGATAAAGTAACACTGTTTGTTTGGGAGAAATCATATTACTGTAAGGCAATGTGTTATATGATTAACTTTGTTATCCTAATGTATTTAAACTGTAGTTTGACAAAACTAACTATTGACGTGTGGGCCTGGCGAAGACTCAGATCAGCCTGGTTGTCTACTCAGTCTGATAGGTCTTTGCAGTCACCATGAAGAAAGCTGAGGTCATTTTCTATTCACTGAGCACATTTCTTTTTATCAGGACTACATGTAAATGCTATTCTGGTATTAAATACATGGCAAGAGACAATGTTCGTACCAATATTGTTTAATCAGAAATAATATTTTATGTAACATAGATTAAACATGTAACAGAAAGACTCTGTGGTCAACTGCATATTGTGCCATGTTTTTAAATAGATTTGAAGGTCATAAATAAAAACCATAGACGAAAATTAGTGTAGCTAGCTATAATTTGGATATTCTTACTATACCAATAAAATTCTTGAATTGATATGCATTGGTTTACTAGCCTTCAGATAAATAAATTATCTAAGTAACACATCTGATAATGTGACAGAATAAATAAGGTGAAAGTTCATTTTATCCTTTTATTCTGAAAAATCTTATTTTAAAACTGATTATTAATTCAAGGGATAAAAGTATAGGTAAAGACCTTTACAAAGAGAAAGATCCCTTAAAATTAAGACATTGAGGTGTCACCTATGTTACCACGGATATATTATTAAGCAAAGTCATGTGTGGGTCTGACATATAACTCATCTGAAAATATTTTATTGAGATATAAAGAAATTATGAGCAGTTGCCATAAATTGAAAAGTTCAGGACAGTATTCAGTATTTTATGTAAAAGTGGCCTAGATGCAGATGGCAACTTTACTGCTAACAGTATGAAATGTATGTTACAACCGATAGAGAATATCGGCATTAAATTTGCAGTTTCTGGAATGCTTACAAAAACTTCTAAATGATACAAAACAAATACTGATGAAGATTACCATACAGAAAACTACCAAACTTCACAGTATGGAGATATTTTAGATGTTATCTACGTTACTATAGGCAGAATGATATGGCAGAGACATGTTTTAATGCACCTTTGTATCTTATATTATTAAGATGTAATATTAAAATAAGAATTCACTTTTTTTGTACAACTTCCAGGCTGCATTTGATGTGACATTATGTGAACATGATTTTTTTCAATGTTACATTTCACAGTGGGATGACTTTGCTTAATAGCCAATAACTAACAAAGTATAAATGCTAGAGAGATAATTTTTGCAGCTGTGGAAAGGATATTTAAATACCTTATCAGAAATTACAATCACAGAGAAAACACAGAGACGAAGAACAATTTATGAAAATGAACTAAATGAGTTAAAATACTCATTTCTAAAGGGTACATAAGAAAATGTAACGTGCGTAACGCCATGTAAGGCCAAAATGAAGTTTCAAACATCACATTTTGTAGCTGATGGACTCTCCTTTGGCTTCATATACTTAGTTTGAACATATACTTAGTTTTGCTCCAATTCTCATAGGTTTAGTCATTTCCTGTGGTATTATACATTTTATAGGGGGGGAAGAATGTAACAGGCTGTTACACGGTAACGCCCCCATCACCAGATGGCTAACATGCTGCAAAATACTTGCAAGATAATAGTCTTTAAGAAAAACATGGTCTACAAAATTCCCTCTCAGGGGAGGTAAACCATAGCTGGCCAGAGGCCTATAATCTAATTATCCCTTATCAGGCCCCTACCTGTAAGGGTGGCCTAAGTCACAAAGTATTTCTTATCTTAATCTAATAAGAGTCATTAGGATGTTATGCAATCAAAATTGTGTCTTTAGGAACAAATGTGCAATTAATGCTTAGGCACCATTGAATTTCTAAGTCATTACGAAAACACGCCTATTTAAATATATTGAAAAAAATTGCTACCAAAAAAATGAAAGTTTACAGATAAAAATTCTGATTTGTTTTCATATTTCTGCTCAAAAACATAGATTGTGGGTACTCGTTAGAACCGCCTCTCTGAAAATTATATAGGTATGTTTTCGTAATGTTTTATCCGATTTTGATCAAATTTTCATCAAAATGAATGATATGTCATGATGGTCTATCTTCGATACACCCTTCTGCAACATTCTCTTTTAGTTTTAAGGGTAGCCCCACTATTAGACGGGAGTTAAATAAGTTCAAGTAAGAATTATCTTCTGGAAATGTAGCCATTTACCTTAACTTTTGGTTTCAGCCTGCCGATGAGCTAGTCTTGGAGAATGCGATTTCGTGCCTACATAACATGGGTATGGTGGAAAGGAACTTTCACACTCTAAGGGAACACGACTTTGTTGAAATTCTCCAACCCTACTTGGAATCGACCGACAGTGAAACGCAACTGACGGCACTAGCAACACTTGGTAAGAATTTACTCTCTTATCGATATTTCCTGTATTTCTGTTTTGCGGAGTCGAAATTATCATCCGCAGGTTCGCCTTAACACATTAAAGCCTAGCGTCCCATAAAAAGGACATTGGCAAACAGTGTAGGCCCAGATCAGAACGCGGCGTCTGATCAAGGTTTACATTATTTGCATTAAGTTCAGGATTTTCTACAAAACTTGGTTATAATAAAAGCTAACCAGACATCCCTTTTTTAGGAAATATATACCTGTCCAAAAGAGTTAAGGTAGAAGAGTCCATTCGGCATAAATTATTTAAACTCCTTGCCATAATCTGGTATCTCTACAAACATCTGTGTCTTCGAGAAGGCAGGTACGAGGGGCGGTCGGAAAATATCCTGAAAATATCCATTTGCTCTTCCACAGAAAGCGTTTAACAGTTTTCGAAAATTCTTTTTATTCTTTTTCAAAGTATTCCTCACCTACCCCTGTACACCTTTTTCTTCACGGAAGTTTCTGTATTCCCTCAGCGAACCATGAAATAGACCTACTGTTGAGGTGCCGATTTACAGCCGAAAACTAAGCCGACCTGGCCTCACATTTACTTCCAGTCTCTTTTCACTTCTGGGCACATATAAATCACATTGGGCAAGGTCTGTGCTGTATGAAGAGAGGGATAACAATTACCACTTGAAAGAGTTGATAAGATGAGGCAGTATGAGGGGGATGGGTGGGGGCATGGTCATGCATAAGACATTTTCTGAGTTTTTCAGTTTTTTCTTTGACTTGTCTTTTTTTTTTTTTTTTTTTTTGTTTTTTTTTTCAAAGTTACTTCTGAATAGTATCTAGTAGTCGCAGTACGGCCATCTGGCATGTAATAAGCAAGTATTATTCCAGATTAATCCCAAAAGCAACCTGCATAACCCTGCCAGCGGATGGAGACAGCTATAACTTCTTTGGAGGTCGGAAAACAGTTCATTTCCACTGCTTTGACTGAGCTTTTGTTGCAGGTTCAGCACATTACGAAAACACGCCTATTTAAATATATAGCAAATTTCACCTAAAAAAAGCTAAAACTTTTCAGGTAAAAAGCGCTGATATTTTTCATATTTCAGCTAAAAGCATAGATGTGGGCATTCGTTAGAATCGCCTCGGTGAGGCGGTTATAACGAATACCCACAATCTATGTTTTTTCGGCAGAATTAAGAAAAATATAGTATACCCTTGTTAACCTCAGTTTAACCATATAAAGAGTGTTTTTAAGGGGGTCAAAATTATATAGACATGTTTTCGTGATGATAGTGAACCCACATTTCATCCCCAGTGACAATATATAGTTCAAAAACGTATTTTCATCATGATTAAAACTCCCAAAATGTTCTTTTGCTCTGGTCACCCTGGATGCCTTCTGGTATTCTGTCAGCTGTTTCGGCACCCACCAAGCACATCTTGCTCATACCGATTGTTTCGTGTAAAATCCGAAGTGCCGACTCTTTACTTATGCTAAACTGATTAGCTAGTTCCTGCAATGTAACTCTGCGATCTCTTAAACTTTTAATGTCCAAAAACAATATTATGAAAATTTCAGAAAATTTGAACAAGTGGAACTTGTTTAAAATCTGCATTCAAACTACCACACTATCGATTTTTACATATTTTAAAGAATTTTTTACTAAGGAAAAAATGAAATTATTCGATTTTTTAAACCAATGACAAGAATTTAACTTTACATGCATAGGTAGTTACGACAAACGGTTTCGCACTAAATCATGCTAAAAGTGCAAATTTACTTCTTCTATGTGGAGCACCAGGCAAAACACGACTTTCCAAAAGATGTCGAAAGAAGAGTAAATGAATAAATGTGCTCTGAGTGAAGACTCAGATCAATCTACTCATCAATGCAGTCTGGTTAGTCTTCTCGTCTGTCTAAAGATACGTCGGTTCTTCAGCTATCTACAGTGCCCAGCCAGGTCTCTGATCGGATTGTGATAAGGCACATGCTTATATAAGTCTTCAGAGGACCCACATGCTATTAGGTACATTGTCTCACGGCTCATCACGAAAACATGCCTATATAATATTGACCCCCTTCAACCCCACTTTTATATAGTAAAACTGGGGTTTACAGGGGTATACATTATTTTTCTTATTTTGCTAAATAACATAGATTGTGGGTACTCGTTAGAACCGCCTCGGTGAGGCGGTTCTAACGAGTACCCACAATCTATGTTTTGAGCAGAAATATGAAAAATATCGGGGTTTTTATCTGAATTTTTTAGAGATTTTGGAGGTGAAATCTTCTATATGTTTGAATAGCCATGTTTTCGTAATGACTTACATTTTCCGACTTTATTCCAGCGGATATAGTAGACGAAAAAGAAAGCGAGATCCTGCAAACAAATACCACTAGCGTGGAAGTCTTGATGGATAAATTTGAAAGGGCCACAGATTTAAACACAGAACACACGGCGGACTGGTCATCAAAGGAAATAGCAAGAAGTAAGGCGACTGTAATCTAACCAAGTTTGTGTGTGTGTGTGTGTGCGTGCGTGCGTGCGTGCGTGCGTGCGTGCGTGCGTGCGTGTGTGTGTGCAAAGGTATGCATTATTTATCCTACATTGTACTGGTTATATCAGCAGTGGTGAAACAGGAGGATTTCTGTGGGGGTTCGATTTAATCATATTACCTTACTTACTCTACCTATTCGGGCAGACAGACCGTAGCAAATAGTGTAGATCCAGATCAGACGCCGCAGAACGTGGCGTCTGATCAGGTCTACACTGTTTGCCACTCACTCAGCAATTCTGCACACATTCACAGGTAGCAAAATGGACTTGTTAAAGAGAAGTGTAAGGAAAAGTGATCCATGTTTATCAAATTATCGCAAATTTCCCATGAAAATGAAACTTTAAGTCAAAGATGGGATTCGAGCGACTTAACACCCCGAACCCCTTCTGAATCCACCCCTGTATCAGTTTCAGAAGAAGAGAAACCGTTCTGTCATACGTTGGAGCTGTATGAATCGCTCAAAGCGAAAGAGTGTCGAGGTGCGAGCAAACAGTGCGAGAAAACTACCTTCGAACTTCTCATCCGCGCTGTCTCATCAGAGCCTTTGGTGTCCGCCTGAAGGAACATTTTCTCTTTAGTCATCAAAAGAGCACGCAATAAAAAACACCTGATCAGACTGCGAGGATGCACAGGCTAATCCGAGTTTTCGCTGGAACCTTATGACAGACTGTATATTTTTTTACTGTGCAGCTTCTTTATTCAAGAAAAAGATCAGCTCTAGCAGTAACTTGTTCTGTAGTAATTCACTGTTTGGAAGTCAGTTGTAAAGTATATCAAATCACGAGCGCGAAGCGCGAGTGATTTATCTTCTTACAACTAACCTCCAAACATTTAATTATTATTGAACGATTCCCGCACTAGAGCTTATCTAATTCGGATCTAACTTACTAAAAATCGAAAAAAAAAAAACTCATTTGTTTTCTTCAGATTCTTCCTAGTATTCGCGGTTGTTGAAAAGACTCTCGCTATCTCTTTGTAATTACTTGTTTTTACAACACATCTCATGCGCGAAAACGGCGTTATACCGACTAACATTACTGGTACGAGAGGTGAGGTCAGAAAAGAATGACAAAACGTCATAAAACGGCGATTCTTTGCGACACGCTCTTCCACCCATTGACTATATGAGCGAGGTGTGTTAGTATATAAAATAGCTGCACACCTTAAAGAGATAACATTCTAAGTTATAAAAAGGTTAACTTTCCTATCCAAAGGGAGTTTCGTTGTCTTGGTGTGTTCAGTGAATCCTATACATCACGAATCATACCTATGCAAATTTGACCCCCTGAAACCCCACTTTTATATGGTAAAACTGAGGCTTAAAGGGGTATACGTACATTCTTCTCATACCGCTCAGAAACATAGATTGTGGGTGCTCGTTAGAACCGTCTCGGTGAGGCAGTTCTAACGAGTACCCACGATCTACGTTTTGAGAAGAAATGTGAAAAATATCGGAAGTTTATTTGAAAACTTTCAGTTTTTGGTGGTGAATTTTCAATATATTTGAATAGGCATGTTTTCGTAATGCTAACATTGTGATCATCTTGCTGAATAAGAGGAAGCTGATTGCTTTGCTTCTCTTTAGTTTGTGGCTTGTGTACTGTCTGTCATCGTTTGTTTGATCTTCCCCTTGATGTCATTGGCAGGCTATATTATGTAATTGTGACTCTTTCTTCACATTTTCTGTACTATACAATTTGCCAACGATCTTTCTCATCAAGAAAACATGCCTATATAATTTTGACCCCCTATAGTAAAACTGGATTTTACAGGGGTATACATTATTTTTCTTATTCTGTTCAAAAACATAGATTGTGGATACGCGTTAGAACCGCCTCGCAGAATAATATAAAGAATATAAGAATTTTATACCTGAAATTTTTCATTTTTTGGTGGTGAAATTTTCAGTATATTTGAATAGGCATGTTTTCGTAGCGTGAATTTATGGACTAAGTTTCCTTAAAATTCAGGTTTCAACAGACCTTCTTGCAGACGTACGTTATATTTGAACATTCAAAATGCACTAAGGTGACAAAATATACCTTATGACATGTGCACCAACGTGACAAAACGTACCTTATGAAATGTGCACATTTCAAACCAACGTACGTTATATTTGAACATTCATTTAAAATGACGACGATGAAACTTAGAAAAATTTTTTACGTAACTTATGATACCGGTACCCGTCCTTAAGAAGTTTAACAGTTAGAATTTTATTTCGATTATCTAACAAAGCAAATTAACTTAGAAATACATATGTACACTATACGATGTAGCACGAGAGGAATCGCCATTCAAAAAAGAACCTTTAAATGGAATAGTCGTTCCGTTTGTCAGAAATATTAGTTGGGGTTATATTATTAGATATTGATAAGTTTAAATACAGTAACTGTGCTTCGGCGTCAAAAGTATTAGTTTTATTCAACTCAAGTTCTTCGGATATGTTTTATCAACTATTTGTTCAAAATAATCATTATCAATATTGATTAAGTAATCCAAATATCGAGACGATGAATCAGCGTATTGTGCATACTTTGCGTACATTTAACTAGTGCAAGGTTTAAAATAATTTCAATATGCACTTGGGTAAGGTTGTTTTGATATAATATATGAGCTCCAACCGGACAAAATTATCTTTTGCCGTGCGCCAACGTGACAAAATATACATTTTGACATGTACGCCAGTGTGACTACATGTGCATCAACGTGATAAAATGTACCTTATGACATGTGCAGGAACGTGATAAAATGTTACTTATGACATGTGCACCGTGATAAATTGTACCTTATGACGTGCACCGATGTGACAAAATGTACCTTGTGACATGCGCATCAACGACACAAAACGTACCTTATGACGTGCACCAACATGACAAAACGCACCTTATGAAATATGCACTAAGGTGACAAAACATACCTTATGACATGTGCACCAACGTGACAAAACGTACCTTATGAAATGTGCACATACGTGACAAAACCTACGTGACAAAATGTGACAAAATGTACCTTATGAAATTTGCATCAATGTGTCAAAATGTACCTTATGAAATGTGCACAAACGTGACAAAATGTACCTTATGACACGTGCACCAACGCGACAAAATGTACTATATGACATGAGCACCAATGTGACAAAACGTACCTTATGACATGTGCACCAACTTGACAAAATGTACCTTATGACATGTGCATCACTGTGACAAAACATACTTTATGAACTGTGCACCAGCGTGATAAAATGCTCCTTATGACAAAACTTACTTATGAACTGTGCATAAACATGACAAAACGTACCTTTTGACTTGTGCACCAATGTGACAAAATGCTCTTTATGACATGTGCACCTACGTGACAAAGCGTACTTTATGAACTGTGCACCAACGTGACAAAACGTACCTTATTACATGTGCACCAACGTGACAAATTGTGCCTTATGCCATGTGCACCTACGTGACAAAATGTACCTTATGAACTGTGCACCAACATGGCAAAACGTACCTTATGACATGTGCACCAACGTGACCAAAATGCTTTTTATGACATTTGCACCAACGTGATACAATGTACCTTATGACATGCGCACCAACTGTACCTTATGACGTGTACTAACTCGACAGAATGTACCTTATGATATGTGCGCCAACGTGACCTTGACGTGCACCAACAAAATGTACTTTAAAACGTGTTCGCCAAGGAGACAAAAATACATATAACATATACGCAAAATTAAAGAATCCGATGAGCTTTTGCATCCGTGAAATCTGATCACATAGCGCTGCTTAGATAGCCAATGATCAATGGCTTTTACAAGCCTGCAGCATAAACACTGATTAGATAGGCTTACCTGAGTCTTTACTGACTGTACACTGTCTTAAAGGGACTAAATACACTTGGTAGAATTTTCTCTATTTTCAGAAGGCAGACATTTGGGGACTTCCGGATAGTGTTACTGCAACCCAACGCCTTCTGAATAGGGATCTACTCTAAAAGGGAAAAGTTTAGGGAGCAAATCTGGGTCAAATTCTTCTCATTTAGAGAAGATCCCTTTACGAGAAATGAAGCAAATTGATTCTGATAGAGATACTTCCCTGAAATGGTATCAATACCATGAAGGTATGGATGTCTGACGTCATCGGTTCATGTTATTCTTTCTCATTTACAGCTATCCGTCGCTTGGCCAGAAATGACGCCTACAAACATCTACTTGTAAAAGCGGGTGCTCTGCCCTTGCTGGTGAAGATGGCTCAGAAAGGAAACCTGCGCGAGCAAGCGGGTATAATTGGGGATTTAACGTTTACTACTTTCTTGGCTAAATCCGCAGACGACAAACTTATTACACGTGTTTTTTTCTTTATAGGCTTTCATGCAAATTGTTCCCTTTTCAAAGCCTATTTTCTGAGAAAAATATTTCACAGTGTCGTCTGCTGAAATTTTTACCCAGTATACTAAGCGTTAAGCGTATTGATACTTATAGCACATGCAAATAGTTACCAATATATGGCCCGTACAAAATATCTGTATAGTCGGTTTAATGTGTATACCTCAACAAAATGTCTAACAGCGAAGACCATTTATATAATGCACAGGCAGATACTAACCTAAACTGTTAAAGACTGTTAACATATCACCTAAGTCTCGATGCAAATGGCATGGCTCATTCATTGAAATAAAAAGTTTCAAACGTGAAGTTAAAGTATAGATTGGGAACGATTGAGTGTGTATGAATACATACCAAGGGGCTATTTGCCTTTTATCGTGTTGTTTTCAAGCTCCCAAATCATTCCCCCGAAACTCTCAAAGGGAGCTGCTCCTAAAAGAAAGAACTTGCCATCTTGTTTTCCTTATAGGAGTATCCCTGTAGAAGGGATTAAACTGCTAGATCGGTATATTCTATCCTGTTAGAGTAATCTCCCTTTGAAGAAATAACTTCAAGCGCAGAGTTGAACTTGATATTGCCAATCACCAGTCTAGATCTCTATTCGTTTGTGAATCATCCATTTAATTTTTTATGCTAACCCCTAAAATTGCCAAACACAACAATTGTCGTCAGCTTTGTCATCTGCTTGTGAGTTTAAGTCATTTTTGCAAACGTTTATTCAGTTTAAAATGGGTTAATATGTTCAATTCCATCATACTGCATTCCCGACAACAGTAAGTACTCCTGTCGGATATTGTTTGAATTGTTATTCAACTTATCAAGAGAGAGAGAGAGAGAGAGAGAAAGAAAGAGAGAGAGAGAGAAGGGAGGGAGAGTGCACAAATTCTTGCGACTAGCAAACTACCAGAAAATATAGAAATACATGTATAGGTGTCCGATTTAAAGTGTTCCTCATTGATATTCCTACAAAATCCGCTATTTAAAATCGTAGAAAACAGGTACAATCTAAGAATGCACTATCACTTCAGCATGCCATGTATGCGAGATACGACTCTGACACAACGTTTAAACAACTTACCGATTTCTAGAACTTATTTTGCACAATAAATTTGTCCCATGTTAGCTTTGTAAATTCAAAGCATGAATTGTACAGAAAGTGCCACATTCACGGATCACAGCCCTCTGACGACACTGGATAAGGGTTTAATTACATGAAATTAAAACACAAAACAGACCTTGGACAAAAACAGAACTCTCCAACATAAAGAGAACGAACAAACGACCAGAAACTGTAACAGAAATACCGCTTTGGGACGGTTAACATGAAAAACATTGCGGGGATTTGTTTAAATATGGTCTTTTCGGGTCTGATGGTTGTCCATATTTTGCCTGTCTCTTACACAAAACATGTTAAATTCAACCTAAGAAGGCAGAAGGTTATTCGTCCCTAGCATGATATAGGCCAAGGACATAGCAGTCAGTAATAATGTATACTTCATAGACATGCACCTTACTATATAATGTTACAGCTTCCTAGTATTAAAAGAATTTAAGATTTTTTTTATTACAAAAGCAAACACTTAACCTGGGACTTAAAAGACACAATCTTAAAATCAGTCAACCATGAAATATAGTGCAAGGTAACAGAAGCCTAAAGTGATGCTAAAAGACGCCGATGATGATTGTGATGATGGTGATGCTAACAGAAGCCTGTGTTGATGCTCACAGATGCCTATGATGTTGCTAACAGAAGCCAATGATGATGGTAATAGAAGCCTATGGTGATGCTAACAGAAGCCTATGATGATGGTAACAGAAGCCTATGATGATGGTAACAGAAGCCTGTTGTGATGCAAACAGAAGCCTATGATGATGCTAACAGAAGCCTATGGTGATACTAACAGAAGCCTATGATGATGGTAACAAAAGCCTATGATGATGCTAACAGAAGCCTATGGTGATGCTAACAGAAGCCTATGATGATGGTAACAGAAGCCTATGATGATGGTAACAGAAACCTGTTGTGATGCAAACAGAAGCCTATGATGATGCTAACAGAAGCCTATGGTGATACTAACAGAAGCCTATGATGATGGTAACAGAAGCCTATGATGATGGTAACAGAAGCCTATGATGATGGTAACAGAAGCCTGTTGTGATGCAAACAGAAGCCTATGATGATGCTAACAGAAGCCTATGGTGATGCTAACAGAAGCCTATGATGATGGTAACAAAAGCCTATGATGATGCTAACAAAAGCCTATGATGATGGTAACAGAAGCCTGGTGATGCAAACAGAAGCCTATGATTATGCTAACAGAAGCCTATGGTGGTGCTAGCAGAAGCCTTTGATGATGTCAGCAGAAGCTATGATGATGCTAACAGAAGCCTATGATGATGCTAACAGAAGCCTTGGCCGATGCTAACAGATGTATATGATGAAAGGTCATGGTGATGCTGGAGAACCTAAAGCATTACTGTAGTTTTCAGCTTCTACAGAACCTAAGAAACTATCTGTAACCGAAAGCTTAACCCTAGTTTAACAGACGCCTGGAATCACATGCACATGCATGCAACACCCCTACACTAGATGCCCAGCCATATCATGTCGAAGGTACAAAACAGCAAATGGACTGCGAAAACACGCCTATTTAAGTATAAAGAAAATTTCACCTCCAAAAACCTTAAAATTTTCAGATGAAAAACCTCTAATATTTTTCATATTTCTGCCCAAAACATAGATTGTAGGTAGTCGTTAGAACCGCCTCGGCGAGGCGGTTCTAACGAGTACTTACAATCTATGTATCGAGCAGAAATAAGAAAAATAATGTATACCCCTGTAAACCCCAGTTTTACTGTATTAAAGTGGAGTTTAAGGAGGGGGTCAAAATTATATATGCATGTTTGCGAAATGTATGCGTTGAATAGATCTGGTCACATATCATACGGACGTTTGAAAGAAAATCAACATATAATGAGTGCTGTTTTATAAAATCATACCTTAAAACATACTCATTAATACATATAAGATATAGATCGACATAAAGTCATCATGTTGTGTCCATTTGCAAATAAAGTTGATCTGATTTTTATGGATTATTTCAGAGGCAACTGGTGCAATATGGGTCCTGGCATTTGACGAAGATAATCAAAAGAAAATTATTGCAAATCCCGAGGCCATGAATCTTTTGTCATCTTTGAGACATTCAGAATTCAAGAAGATTGCTCAAAACTGTGAGGGAACACTCTGGACGATGAGACAGCTAATAAAAACCAAAGACAAATATAAACATCTAGGTACGTCATTGTTTTTCTACCGGGGTAATCTCCCTTTTGAAAGAGAAGCAAAATCGTTCAGGTTAGAATGTATCAGTTTGTCTCAAGCAAACTTCAGTATGCAATAAAGCATGAACCCGCGCACGACAAAACCTACAAAATGGCATGTGCGCCCAGAGCATGCCAAAACCAACAAAATGGTATGTGTTCCCAGCAAAAGATCAGCCTGGGCATCCGCCCAGTCTGATAAAAGTCTTCGCTGTCCGCATGAAGAAAGCTTGAGTCTAGCTACCCATTGAGCGCACAGCAAAGACTCTAATCAGACTGGGTGGTTGCCCAGGCTGATCTTTTGCTGGGAACACATGCCATTTTGTTGGTTTTGGCATGCGCTGGCTCAAATATAAACATCTAGGCACGACATTGTAGTAGCTTTTAATGATTTGATACTGATTATGGAGATACGCTGATCCTAAAACGTTTTCTTAAAGAGTATTACCCCTTTCAAAGTTATTCAGATACATGGGATTAAAATTATTTTCTACCGGAGTGATCTCCTTTTGAAAGGTTGTAAGCAAAATCGTTTAGCTTAAAATGTATCAGTTTATCTTAAGCAAACGGCATTATGCAAAAAAGCACGAGCCAGCGCACGACAAAATCTACAATAAGACCTGTGTGATCAGCAAAGACTCAGATCAGCCTGTATATCCACAAAGTATGGCAAGGATTCTCGTTCATCCCTTTTTGAATAGCACGATGACAGCACATGCGACCAGTAAAGACTCTGATTAGACTGTAATCTGATTCGCTGAAAATTAGAAGTGGGCGTGATATTTTAATTTATTCAGCACGGCAAGGGTTAAGTCATTTCTGACTTCCATTACACTTCTTTTTCAAGTCGAAGTGAACAAAGAGTCGGCAGTTGTTGGCAGTAGTAAACCGCTGGTAGTAGGTCACAAGGACACGAGTGATGACGACAGCGCGAATGATGACGATGATGATGACGATGACGATGACGGGGTCGCTGAAGATTCTTCCTTGCAAAAGGTCAAGGCTGGTATTTCTGGACACATAATGATAAGTTACCAGTGGGCTAACCAGAAAATACTTATAAAAATACGAGATGAACTGCGGAAGAAAGGCTATGATGTTTGGATGGATATCGATCAGATGGGTGGCTCTACTTTGGCTGCGATGGCAGATGCTGTGGAAAAAGCATCTGTGGTGTTGGTGTGTATGTCACAGAAATACAAGGATAGCCCAAACTGCAGGGCAGGTGAATGCATTTTCCAATTACAGTCAACATTCTTTATAACGACATTCGATACAACGACAAAATTTGTTATAATGACAGTTTGAATGTCACGAAACCTTCGCTCAAGAGATGACGGTTAATTTGAAATTATGCAAGAATATTGCATTAGAACTTCAAGGATCATATGTTTTGGATATTTGTTAGAATCGCCTCACTTCACTGAGGCGATTCTAATAAATATCCAAAAAATATGTTCTATGAGGAAATGAGAATAAAACAAGGTCTACCTTTCATAACAATCTGTCCATTAAGGATACTTTGCAACAGCAAATTCATTTTAATGACAACATCTTTGGGAACAAATGCTTTCGTTGTAACGAGGGTTCTTTGTATTATGTTTATATGCCACGCCATGGGCAAAGAGTTATTATAGCATATGCTAGTAGCAAAGGTTCAGGCGAGCCTGCGCATCCAGGCAGTCTCTTCAGACCCCATGCCGTTCGTTCACGTAAGCGGTAGGCCAGAGAAAAACTTCAGCCAATCAACTAGACATGCGGCCTTGTTGAGGGGCCGGGCATTTGCACTAAAAAGTTGATTCGACGGAGGCTGAAGAAGCCACACTTCCGTCGGCACCGCCCGAACTGACCTGTTGATGTATCTCTGTTCAATATTTTAAGTAGACCTGCCCGCATAATATTTCGAGGACCTGGACAGCATAGATGCCATGTGTTTTGCTTGTCAACACTGTAATGTGCTACAACGTACCTTCTGTCGCATAGATGCCATGCATTTTGCTTGTCAGCACTGCAGTGTGCAAATTGCATCTTCTGACAGCTGTGTTTTTGCACGTTGTAGTCTTGACAAGCAAGGGACATGGCATCTCTGCTGTCCAGGTTCTGAAAAAGGTCAATTCATTAATTTACAAAAGCCTGGGCCTAGTTATTCAAAACTAACGATGTCGTTAGTTAACATATCGTGAAAACTTTGATCATTAAATATTGCATATACGCTAATATTTTTGCTGAAAAAAAATGTGAGTAGCTTTTGCATTTGCAAAAGCTCCTCACATTTTTTTCAGCAAAAATACCTGTGAAGTAGATATTGCACTTACTAGAAAAGTTAACATTTTAACCACTAACGAGCTCGTTAAGCTAACGACGCTTTGAACAACTCGGCCCTGGCTATTGAATAATAGTATTTCAGTTCAAAACATTCTGTTTGGAATTTTTATACGATATAGATGGAAACTGTGAAACATGTACAAAACTTTTGCATATATTTTACTGAAACATCGAACCATTGTTTAAGAAGAAAAATAACATGGTGACGACTTATGAAGCACAAGATACTGCTGTTGTCCAAATTGTGAAATCTCATGCATTGTCTGAATATATTGATACGTTACTGCATATGCATCACGTAAACATGCCTATATAATTTTGACCCCCTTAAACCCCACTTTTATATAGTAAAACTGGGGTTTACAGGGGTATACATTATTTTTCTTATTTCTGCTAAAAAACATAGATTGTGGGTACTCGTTAGAACCGGCTCGGCGAGGCGGTTCTAACGAGTACCCACAATCTATGTTTTGAGCAGAAATATGAAAACGCTCAGAATTTTTATCTGAAAATTTTCATTTTTTGGTGGTAAATTTTTCAGTATGTTTGAATAGGCATGTTTTCGTAATGGATTTTTCTCATCTTTATAGAGGCAGAATATTGTTTCCAGTTACGTAAACCTATAATTCCACTGAAAATGGACGACGGTTATAGGGCGGACGGATGGCTGGGTATGTTGATTGGGACCAAGCTCTTCTTTGACTTCAGTGGAAAATATCCATTTGATGAGAAAATTGATGGATTGCTTAAAGAGCTGAGTACCACTGTGTCCCATCTAGATCTGCAAGTGTCAAAGGTAATGATGGCTTGTTTACCGTGGATGATTCGAACATGTTGTTGAGTCCCAAGGAAATTCTTCTAATATCTCAATAAAACAAATATTTTGAAATATATTTTAGGAAAATGTTCTTATTTCATCATGAGAATATATGTTGTGTGTACTTATTAGAATCGGCTCTTAAAGGCTATTCTAATGAGTACACCCAACATGCCATTATTTGATATAAGCTGGAAAAGACATTCTTAAATTATCCCCATTTGTCTCCTGAACTGGTGCTATGATTAACTCTGATTAGCTCGAACTACCCATGTCTCGAACAAATTAACATGGTCCCAAAGAGGTTCGAGCCATAAAATTCGACTCTATATGCTTTGGTTGAAAAAAGAACATCTTATATACAGGTATGATATAGCGAACAATGTAGATACTAGTTATATTGTACAAATGCTTCAAATTTACCTGCGTAAAATTAAGCCTGGATATATTCCGGTAGTTTTTTTTACCACTGACCTTTCTAAGGTGGTAGATCTGGTGTTGTTTGACCGGCGCGTGCGCCGGTTTCTTAATATAGCTTTGGATTTGTACATATGGAAGACTATTCGATTAGCTCATTAAGGACGTTTTATATTTGCCGGGACGTCGGTTTGTGACGATTCCGGCAAATATAAAAAAAACTTAAAACAAACTGTATTATAAACAGGTTAATGATTATTTTATTTTCATTTCAATCAAGAAATTTCATAAACCAGAAAAAAGCAAACATTAACACTTTCAAATTTCAGACGACAAATTTTCTTTTTTTAACAAATTATCGCTTGAAAAGAAGTTAATACGAAAAGTTGAAAGACTGAATGTCAAACAGCGTAGATCCAGATGAGACGGCTCATATATATATAATAAATATATTTGAGTTACTACAGTCTTGCGCTCAACCCTCGATATGTTCTGTGATTGTGACTTTTCCTGGGCCCAGTTGTTCAAAGCTAACGACGTCGTTAGTTAACGATTCGTTAAATTTTACATCAAGTGATACGCAAATATGCTGAAATTTTTGCTGAAAAAATGTGAGTAGCTTTTGCAATATCAGAATATTGTATATTGAATCCGCTAAAACAGTTAACGAAATGACCCTTAACGAGCTCGTTAAGCTAACGACGCTTCGAACAACTGGGCCCTGGATATCATCTATACTGTTTTCAACTTCGACTTTCGGTTTTTGGCGAAAGAATGAGCACAATACTGGTTAACCGCTTAGAGGACTAAGCCTGCCCAGTAAACGTGTGATTAGGTAAACTGACCGCGCTCGACATGACTCCATTGGGCCGTTAAACCTCAACACAGACAGTCTTCGATTTTCGGGATTTTGTATGTTCTTTGTTTCCAAAGGTAATCCTTTTTGACTTTTATTTTACTCTACTGTAGCAAAGTTATTTTTCCGTGTGGCGGCCATAAAAAGACTCCCCGTACTTTTGTACGTACCTCTGTCCTTTTTTTATGGGACGCTAGGCTCAAATGGGTTAACAATAACACTGTATAAATGTATGTGTGTGTGTGTGTGTGTGTGTGTGTGTGTGTGTGTGTGTGTGTGTGTGTGTGTGTGTGTGTGTGTGTGTGTGTGTGTGTGTGTGTGTGTGTGTGTGTGTGTATGTGTGTGTGTGTGTTAGAGAGAGAGAGAGAGAGAGAGAGAGAGAGAGAGAGAACTACATTTGCATCTGCTCTGTTAAAAGATGTTTTTCTGTCAGCCTCTGTGATAATGTTAATATTGAAGTTGCCAAAATATTCTAACCTATTAGCTCTTGAAAGAAAGCATTAAAAAGTCTTACAGCTAGAATTACTAAATATGTGCATGTGTGCTTGTGTGTGTGTGTGTGTGTGTGTGTGTGTGTGTTAACTATAAATGTAGTCGTACTTAAAATAATGTGCCATTTTTATGACTTATGTAAGTCTATATCTGTACAGGGCACCAAACAAGAATTTGAAGGACAACGGAAGAAGGAAAGGGACAGCGAACCTGTGATAACTTTAAAACAATTAAACAGTACGTAAATTTTTGCTTGTTTATTACCATAATACAGTGGGTGCTCGTTACAATGAAACCATTTGTTTCCTAAGATATTGTCTTTAAAATGAATTTGGTGTTGTAAAGAATCATTAAATGCAGTAGAATGATATGTCAGAAAGAACTTTTTAATTTTCATTTCCTCATAGAACATATGTTTGGATACTTGTTAGAGTCGCTTCAGTTAGGCGATTCTAACAAATCTCCAAAACACATGCCTGTTGAAGTATTAAATGCATTATTCTTGCATAATTTCTCTTGGGTGAAGGTTTTATGCAAATCAAATTATCACTGTAACATTATGTTGTTGTATCGAGTATCGGTATAAGAAATGTTGACTGTAGGTGACTCATTTAGAAAAACAAAACCCTAACTTCCTTATATGCAAATGAAACAAAGGACATCCCCCAGCGGGCACATGACGCAAATACAACGTCGCCTCAACGTCGATACAACGTCATGACGTTGCATCGACGTTGAGGTTTACATGACGTAATACAACGTCGCCTCAACGTCGATGCAACGTCATGACGTTGCATCGACGTTGAGGTGACGTTGTATTTATGTCATGTTCCTGCCGGGCCAAGGTAACATTGCATCATTGTAAAATGATTTCTTAAGGTCTCGTCTTGTGAAAATGCCCCTTGGTGACATATAGGGACATCGATAACTTCGATGCATCTGTGCTGTCTAATCAGAGCTTTCTGTGTCAGCTTTCAGGTAAAGTAATAGCTAATTACCTTCAGTCTGCTCGCTGGATGTACGTGTGTGAGGACGGGGGGATGGGGTTCTTTTTTCCTGTTTTATCCTATTCGTTATTTTAGGGATCAAACATGGTTTTTCATGCATTAACATTCTCCAGGTCCCAGGGGATGTGTTGAAAACCGAGGCCGGAGGCCGCGGTTTTGAACACCTCCCTAGGGGCCTGGCGAATGTTAATGCATAGAAATTCGCTATTATTGCATAAAAACTGAAACATTTGCTATATTTCGCGTTATTTTTGTACTATTTTAATTCGCCTTTTCACCAATGTCTCGCAAACAAAATTTCCACGGACTATGCTCGTTCTAGGGCCGGGCAGTACACATCTCGTAATGGCAGCAAATC
Organism: Anodontia alba; assembly: GCA_964016985.1. Lineage (NCBI taxonomy): Eukaryota > Metazoa > Mollusca > Bivalvia > Lucinida > Lucinidae > Anodontia > Anodontia alba. The sequence continues at coordinate 88,640,708 of OZ024826.1, forward strand.
TGTGGCCCCGGTACGATCATATTGAAAGTTGCGTAGCCGTGCATTAACAGCGCGTGAATTGCCTTGTTAATACATGGCCTTTCGCCGGTTAATGCACGGCTGTTAATAACGTGCGACACTGCTTTTTATGTAATAATGATGTGTTAAGTGGATCCTGTCTAGCACTGTGATCACCTTGTTGGGGGGGGGGTGGGGGGGGGGAAAGGATCTGGTTGCTTTGCTTTTCTTTGGCCTATGGCTTGTGTGCTACCTGCCATGGTTTGTTTGCTCTTCCTCTTGGTGTCATTGGTAGGCTATGACCTGTGATTGTGGGTATTCCTGGACATCTATTATACTATATTTCAGTATCAGTAGGTTGTGTAGAATATATCGGGCGTATCAAAGGCCCTCATAGCCGGCCTCGGTGGCTCAGTTGGATGCGCCGTCCGACTGGAGACCAGGAGGTCGCAGGTTCAACCCCCGCCGAGGTCGGCAACATTCTTTCGCGGAGATTGATCATGAAATATTTTCTGCGGTCATTCTCTCCCTTCCGCTGATTCAAAAAGGGCAGTTGTCAGTTTCTGGCGAAAGACTGTGCACAATACTGGTTAACCGCTTAGAGGACTAAGCCTGCCCAGTAAACGTGTGGTTAGGTAAACTGACCGCGCTCGACATGACCCCATTGGGTTGATTGGGCCGTAAAACCTCAACACAAACAAACAAACAAAGGCCCTCATCAAACTGCGAAATCGACTCTCATTATCTCGAAGTCCAAGGGACTCTCTGAAATGTTTTGAGGTATCCGTACCTCAACGTATCAGATTTGCAGAATTGAGGAAAAATAAATCGAACAACCACATTTCACAAGTGAATATGTAATTTGACTCCTGTAGTTAGAAATATATTGAAAATATTGTGGAAAAGGGGAGAAATTGCTCCTTAGGCGGTTGAGGAGCACTCTTTTCCACAATATTATGTTACCTGTTGTTAGATTTCAAGGTTAATAAAGGGGCCAGATTTTCACTTTGAGATAAGCTTGTTTTCTTTTTTTATTGTTGTTGTTGTTGTTGTTTTTTGTTGTTGTTTTTTTTTGTTTTTGTGTGTGTGTTTTTTTTTTTGTTTTTTTTTTTGTTGTTGTTGTTGTTGTTGTTGTTGTTCTTTTTCGAGGTAAGCTAAGTCGTAATAACTGTATTAATGACTGATCTTCTGTTCATATGTGCTACTTCCCATGACAGCCTTGCCCTCACACCACCCCCCCCCCTGCCCCCACTCCGCCCCCTACGCCCGGGTAGTTTTTCGACGAAGTCGGTTAAAATCATTCGTTGACCCATTAATGTAAATGTCTGCATTGAAAACAGTATATATAGTGAGGTATTCAATCAAGTTTTGTGTAAACATTTATTTTCGCCATCTTTCTTAACTAAGTGCAGTGTTTTAGGATGTTTGATACTTTGTTGTTTTCTTTTAACTTATTATTGTAAATGGTATCAAAATATGAAACAGAACTACTAAAGAAAGAAAGAAATATTAGGTACAATTCAATTTTTTCCCATATTTTCGATTGTACAAGTGTGCTTCCGTAAATACTGCTTTCGTAAGAAAAGATAAAGAATGTTAGCTTTTAAACAGAAACAATGTTAGCTTTTTAAAACGCCTAGAAAGTCATTTTTATGTGTGATTAAATAATGCAGTAGCATGTAAGGATGTTTCAAAGAGCTTAACCAAAGTAACTTCCTGCAATCTATCTCAGTTTAACGTGAATGATCGGGATGAAGTCGGTGCCTTTTTAGGTTGTCAAGGGTATGTTTGTGTGCATTAGGTGTTTAGATGCACTACAATTTGGGTAGTTCGTGTTACCTCATCCAAGACATCCATGAGTTATCCCACATTATCACCCCCAGCACTGACCAAATTGCTGAAATCATCTCCTGTTCTTCGTCGCCTATCTTCTTTCTTGAAGAAGTTGAAGAAGCTTCTTGTTACTACAGATCGCTCAAAAGTTGTTTCTCTGTTGCAGTTCTTAATTGTTCGTGCTTTGTTGGTTTCATGGTGGCACTTGTTTTGTCCTCATCTCTCATTTTGGTGCCTCAGGAAAGCTATGTTTCATGATTGTGGCATTTCCTGGGTGTCTTCACTTAAGAGCCGCAAAATGAGAAATGTTCCATCCGCGCAGTCTGATCAGTGTCTTCGTTGTCCGCTCCTTGGCCATCCAAAATGCGCTCACTGAAGATTACGATCAGCCTACGTGAATCATCTTTATTTTCGCTGGGCGCACATGGCCAAATGTACATTTTCTCTGACGTTGTGGCTCATATTTTTTGTACAGACTTTTTTTTACATTATGCACAGTCTATTTACATTTTAGACGTCCAGACGGCCGAAATTTTACGGTCTTAGCTCAAGCACCAAACAACAGTTGCTGCAATCACAAAATAAGCTGATAAGTTAGGTCCTCTGAAATTACAGACCTAAACAAAAGATAAAAAAAAAAAAAAAAAAAAAAAAAAAAAAATCGGTCTGATAGAAAATACTGATGAACCTCAATAGCTCGAAGACCGATGGCTCGTTTTATCATGGCTAATTCGAACTCCTTTTTGAGACCCTACGAAATTCTTCCGATAGCTCAAGAAAACAAATATTAAGGATTTTTTTTTATTTTATCATGGAATTGTATGTTGTGTGTACTCATTAGAATCGCCTCATCGAGGCGATTCTAATGAGTACACTCAACATACCATTATTGTGTAGAAGAATGGAAAGATTTCCCTAAATTGTCGCCATTTGCTTCCTGACCTGGCTTCACGATTAACCCTCAGTGGCTTGGACTGCCCATGTCTCGAATAATTTTTCATGGCCATAAAGATGTTTGAGTTATTGAGGTTCGACTGTAGTGTAGAAGCTGTCCATGAAGAGCCACAATCACAGAACAAGGTCCCGCAAGAGGAAGAGCAAACAAACCAATACAGACAGTTACACATGCTACAAACTAAAAAATCAAAGCACTGACAGCACTGGTGGGTCGATTGTCTCTGAGTATGGGCTGAGAATCTGGTTCTGAACAGGCTTCTAAGACTTTCATTTAATCCTTAACCTCCTGTTATTTAAGCAAACAGTGCAGATCCTGATCAGACGCCGCGTTCAGCGGGGTCTGATCTGGGTCTGCACTGTTTGCCAAGTCCCAGTCCAGCTTTTACAGATAACCCTCTTTACACTGCACTCTGACGTCACAACGACAAGAATAGCGCGGCTATAAATAACCGTTTTCTGGATTTCTTTTAATGCGCGCTTTGATTACATTGGTCACTGATAATCACGTGAACAACTACCTTAATGACATTTTGGCGTTTGTATCCTATGGCTCGATTATCAACAATCGACCAAAAAAGCAAAGCAACCCGCTCTCTCTCCACCAATAAGGTGATCACAGTGCTAGACAGGTTCCACTAAACACAACAAGGACCGGTTAAAACACGAACATGGGGTCTGTTCATAAGAGACAACAAAATATTCAACACCCTTACAATTAATATTTATTACGATGATGTAGTTGCGTATTGAATTAACCCATTTATATCCGCGCCCCATAAATTGGACATAGGCAAACTGTGTAGAGCCAGATCAGACGCCGCATAACGCGGCGTCTGATGAGGGTATACACTGTTTCCTTAAAAGATACAGCAATTTTAGCAAATTTGATTAAAATGAAATACACCAGACACCCTAAAATGACAAATCGACTCTTCCAATTAATTAGGATAAAAGAGTCCACTAGGCATATATGGGTTGAGATTAATCGAACTACTTTTGAAGAAAGTCACATTTCAAGAATTACTGGACCGGATGTGTTTATTTTAGACATGAAGAGGGCCTATGATGTGTTTGACGATGATGAGGATGGCAGACTGTCTGTGTCTGAACTTGGGGACGTTCTACGGAGTCTCAACCTGAATCCGACACAGGCTGAGATAGAAGAATTAATGGAAAAGGCAGATACTGATGGTGAGATTATTATATGAGCCGGGGTACAGCATTTCCTACAAGATTGCATTGCGCCGAGCGAAGACTCAGATCAGCCTGCGCATCCGCGCATCTCATCAGAGTCTTCACAGGACGTGCTATGGGTAGACAAGTATCCAAAACGTCTTCAGGCGGACAGCGAAGATTCTGATCAGTCTGCGCCGGTGTGCGGGCTGATCCGAGTCTTCGCCTATCTTAGGAAATGCTGTGTCCCGGATCCTAGCTAACTTCATTTGACCGCCGACTGATAAAATTAACCTGGCTCCACGCTATGAGTTTTAGATTTATAAACTAACAAAGGTAAAACACTCCTCCTTGACTATTTTTATATACATTAGCTCCCTTACCAGTCGGAAACTCATAACTGATCAGACTATTTGTGTCTACATATTAACATTATATTTTGTCAAAAATGATCAAAACGCTTTTTAACCTCTATTTTAAAATGATTGCCTTTTCAGGGAAAGTTTTATAAGTTATCACCACAAAGAGATTTTTCTATAATTTGTACTGTTATATAACACTGTAGAATAAGTATTTTTCTTCATTCTTCCATTTCGCTCTAAACTTGTGAAATTAAGCTTTCCCGAACTATCGCCAAGATGTTTGAAATAGTCTGTCAAATAACAGAACCATGGCCATAGCGACCTAGGGGAAATAACTGTCTTCAGTCAACTGCCGCTTCTCATAGGTAACTTTCCAAGTAATGCCCCTTAGCGGATTGAAGCATATTTTTCGAGATGGCCCAGTTGTTCAAAGCATCGTTTGCTTAACGAGCTCGTTAGTGGTCAAAATGTTACCTGTTCTACAGACTGGTGCAAAAAGTGCTGGTGAAAGGGACAGCCATCTTGGATTGCCTGATTAATTGGTTGTAATTGTATAGTCTCCCTTCGATTATAAATACCATTTTAATTGAAAAAAATACTGAATGGCAGAAAATGACGTCAGAATATTAAGACATCATCAAAATCACAAGAATTTAGCATCTGCAAGCCTTTGGATTGTAAACACTGACATGGGTAGAAAAGGTCCTGAAATTTCGCCTGAGGTTAGAAAGCTGGCTGTAGATCTGCACCAGAATGGGCACAGACTTTGTGAAGTTAGTAAATTATTACAACTGCCTTATAGATCTATGACAGTTTCCAATATTGTCAAAAGATTTTTAGGAAGTGGGTCTGTAGAAAACAAGGCAAGAAGTGGCAGGCCAAAAATTGTGACAGACAGAGATTACCGCAAGCTTGAGAGACTGGTAAAAGCCAACCGTAGAGATTCTTTGAGTGATATAACCTCAAAATTCAATGAACTTAGAGACAGAAGAGTATCTAAACGAACTGTACAATATCATTTGAATAAACATGGATTTAACAGAAGAGTGTCAAGGAAGCGTGTAGTGATTCGGTAGGTCAACAGAAAAAAAAACGACTGTCGTGGTGTTTGGAAAAGCGTAGATGGCTCTAAATGGTAATTGGGACAAAGTAAATTTCTCGGATGAAAGTCAGATAATAATAGAAAACAATAACAGGGCATACATTTCGCGAAAGTGGCGAAGGATACAGACCGGACTTGGTGCCCTCAAAGGTCAATAGCAAGTTCCAGGTAAAGATCTGGGGTTGCATTTGTTGGAATGGTCTGGAGACTCTAGCAAAAGTGACAGGCAATATCAACTCGGAAAAATATAAAGAAATACTTGAAGAAAATATTTGGCCAGTTATAGTTAGACATTTTCCAAATGATCAGTACTTTTTTTCAGGATGACAGTGCCCCAGTGCATAGATCTAGGGTATTACAGGAATACAGAGCCACAAACAATTTAAAATCTATTTCTTGACCTGCTCAGTCGCCTGATCTGAATATTATTGAAAATATCTGGCTGTATATTAAAAGAAAACTTACTTATAGACACCATGTTATAAATAGTGACTGTGCTTTGTTCAACGAAATTCAGAGAATCTGGATTGATATTCCCACTGCATACATTCAGTCAGGTCCCAGAAGAATAACGTCAGTAATTCGACTTAAAGGACACTTGACGAAGTATTAAGGCAAGACTGTTACCATTACAATTGTTTTGGTTAATAATTTGCATTTTTCGTCAGTTAAAATTCCGTAATTGAAATTAAGCAAAATACAAGATAGCCGTCATTTCACCAATACTTTTTGCACCTGACTGTAGTAAGAAGAATATCTAATTCACAGGTATTTTTGCTGAAACAAATGTGAGTAGGTTTTGCAAATGCAAAAACTACTCACATTTTTCAGCAAAAAAATAAGCATATATGCCATAATTAATGATCAAAGTTTTAACGATACTTTAGCTAACGACATCGTTAGTTTTGAACAACTGGGCCCTGGTTGTACGAGCGCTCAGTCTCATCTTTATCTTTTGAAAACGAGTCTGAGGCCAACATACCAAATTTGTTTTTCCGGAAAATCATAAAATCAGTATACACAAAGACAAAATTAGGAATGTTCCAACAGACAGACATGGACCAAAAATAAATGGAGCGTAATCAGGCGTCCATTGAAAGTTAGCATTACTAGGTACCCAGTCAGCATTCTACGTAAATCTATATCGGGCCGTCATCGGCCCGTCAGGGTAGCTGACGGGCCGATGACGGCCCGATGTAGATTTACGTAGACTGCTAGCTGGGTATGCATGCTTCGCCCATCATGCCTATCAGCCTGAACAGAGATTTAGGAATATACGGGAGTATTGCCCGGGGTTTAGAAAGTCTATTTTTGGCTTGGCTGTGGCAAAAACATCAGATACAAATCTGGAAATAGCCATATTGTATAGGATTAACAAGGTCATGAGGCCTCCATTAGAAGTTCTTATGTGTTGACATCAGTTCAATTCTTTGATGTCCCTGTGTCAACAGTATGTTGTCATGCTGAAATTAGTTACTTGTCTTTTACTTTCAGGAAATGGATATTTAGATTATAACGAATACATCTCTTTCTTAAAACCTTACTTAAAAGATCAAGCTGAAATAGAACAGGAATTGAAAGATGCCTTCAAAACCTTCAAAAAAGGATCTGGCGGGCTCAACATCAAGCAGCTGAGACTAGCTCTGACAAGCATCGGGGAGACATTGACACAAGAAGAAACGGAAGACCTTTTTGATATGATGGACGAAAATGAAGACGGAATCGTAGATATTGATGGTAAGTAGATATGCTAAAAAGAGTTGTTGTATATAGCCTTTACTGTTCTAAGGCTGTGAGTTTGGTCTTGTTTATTCTTTGTGTGGCCTTGTGGCTGTTCGGGGCTTTTTAGGGTCGATTGTTTACAATCAGCCATAGTATACAAAAGCCAAAATTTCCTTAAGGTAGGTGTCCACGTGATAACCACTGACCAATGTAATCAAACCGCAGGTATCGTTTATTTATAGCCGCGCTATTCTCGTCGCTGTGACGTCAGAGTGTTGTTGATAGAGGATTATCTGTAAAACCTGGAGTGAGACATTTGAAACATTGGCGAACAGTGCAGACACAGATCAGACGCCGCAGAACGCGGCGTCTGCTCAGGGTCTGCACTGTTCGCTTAACTTACAGGACGTAAAGGGTTAAATGAAATAGTCTTAAGTCCCCGTTCAGGACCATTTTCCCATCCTACACTCAGAGTGCTCTCAGTGCTTTGATTTGTGTTTTGTCCTGTTCGTTGCCTTATTGTTGTATTTAGTGGATCTTGTCTAGCATTATGAGCACAATGTTAGAGAAGAGGGAGATGGTTGCTATGCTTACTGTGGTTTTTGACTGGTGTATTGTCTGTCATGGTCCGTTTACTCTCCCCTTGGTGTCATTGGTAGGTTATGATTGTTGCTATTCCTGGTCCCTGAGTGCGAAACCCTCGAACGTTTCATATAAGAGGCAAATGAACCATTATATATGTATATCGCTTATATTCTTGGAATGATTACAGTAATTAGATAGTTAGGTATTTTGTGTCAAACTATTGCACATTCTAGTAAGAGGCCCATCTTGGATCAATGTGTCTTCCTTATGGTAAAATACTGTAAGTTTATAGACCTTTTTACTAGAATTATTATTCCCTTATTTTCTTGGAATGATTACACTTATCAGTCAATTTTGTACGCTGACTAAAACAAGACTGAAGTTAGGTATATTTAAATTCTCTGGTAAGGGGACCACGATGGGTTAATATTTCTTCTCTGTGACAAAATACATTAATTTATATTGATGTTTTCTATTTCAATAATAATTTGTACATACTAAGCCCCTTATTTTCTTGGTTAGTAAGTAATAAACAACCATGGCTTTTTTTTTTAAAGAGGATGAGTCAGCTGGACTTGTCAGTCTTCCTTAAGTCTCTCACATAAACATTGTCATACCAACAATAGCAGTCAAACAAAAAAAAATGGGAAACGAAATAAAGCAAATAAGAAAAATATTTAAACGTTTCAATATTCTAAAAATTCACCACCTTGATAATGGCGATGGTGGTACCAAATATATGAAATAGAGAAATGTAACAACCTTACTCCCGTTCTAAACTTGCCCTTAAAATGACTGTGCTTATTAGTTTAGCTGGAACATGGCTCTAGTCAGGATAGGGATAGAAAAGGTCACCGTGAAAGGAGGTTATTATGTCTTCCTCGTGACAAAATAGGTACTGTTCATCACGAAAACATGCCTATATAATATAATTTTGACCCCCTTAAACCCCACTTTTATACAGTAAAACTGGGGTTTACAGGGGTATACATTATTTTTCTTAATTCTGTTAAAAAACACAGAATAATTCCGAACATTTAGTCTCTTACTTCATTGAAATGATAATTTTAAACAGGGAGGCATGCTTACTCAAAATAGATAAATGCGGTGGTAAGCAGTGAAGCTCTTACTGTGACCCACAGTAAGAGTTTCACTGCTTACCACCCCATTTATCTATTTTTAGACTAAATGTTCGGAATTAAATTAAATGCATAGAAACAACATAGAAAGAGTTAAACTGCTATATTTCTCGCTTTGAACGGAATTTTGCTAACAAATACACAATAAGTACTAATGTTAATAGAAATTGCAAACGAGCTAATTTACATATATGAATCATAAATAGAAATTTAACAGTAATGTATATAAGCTTTTCTTTCGTATCAAATGTGTTAACCTACGTTTACCACAGGCTGAGATATGAGCAATTTCCCATGTAATTTTGGTCTGCAAAATATATGTATAACTAATATTGATTGATATTCACAAATACGCAAATAAAAACGTATTCGCATATCTGAATATTAGATGAAAGGGTTAATGTATAGCTTTAATGTGGTACCACTTTATTATTCAGTGCTGAACGCAGGCTGAGATGTTAGCATTTTAACATGTTTTTAACAATAACATGTATACTTAATATTCATAAATATGAAAATGAGCTAATTTGCATATTTGAAAATTAAACGAAATGATAATGTATTGGCTTTTATTTGACACCAAATTTATTATTCCGTGTTGACCACAGGCTGAGAAATTATCTATTTACTATGTATATTATCTATTTACTATGTATATTACTATACAAGTCATTCATTTTGGCGGCCATCTTGAAATCGTCTCATCTGGGTCTACACAGTTTACTCAGGCCTGTCTGACAAAATACATATAATAAAGTATTGACAGATGATAGGGTCATGCTCAAACAGGTAATATTATAGTCAAATTTTCAGCGATTACTAATCGATTATCAGTCGCAATGGCAGGACTGATAATCGATTATTTTTTCAGCTCTGATTAGCCAGCCTTACTTGTATCCAGAAGTGCATGAGTTCCGACACAACCCGCTCCACTATATCCAAAATGCGCCTGTTGAAGATTCCGATCAGACTGCGACTGTCGAGACGTTTTACGGTCCCCACACGGCACTAACGCAAGCAACATTGACGATTCTACAAGGAATACCCATTACGAGCAATGAACGCATACCCAAAAATGAAACTAGCTAAAGTGTCTAAGCTGTCTGGGCCAGAAAAGTTAGAGTGAACCAATTAGGCCTAATCAGTGACCTCATATAAGTTTCAAAATTCCTGAATTGGTTAAATGATCACAAAACACCAGGGCCCAGTTGTTCAAAGCTAACGACGTCGTTAGTTAACGATTCGTTAAAATTTTAATCGAGTGATACACAAATATGCTGAAATTTTTTGCTGAAAAAATGTGAGTAGCTTTTGCAGTGCAAAAGCTACTCACATTTTTTCAGCAAAAAATATCAGAATATTGTGTATTGAATCTGCTAAAACAGTTAACGAAATGACCCTTAACGAGCTCGTTAAGCTAACGATGCTTTGAACAACTGGGCCCAGAAATTATGAACTACCTGTACACTATAGTGAAGTACGGGGAGGCGATTTATGGCCGCCACACGGCACTAACACCAGCTAAGTAAAGACAGAGTCTGAAAGGAATTTTTTCACCCAAATTGCTTGTTTTATCAAAGTTAATTGTAGCAGAAAATAAAGATAACATAACATTAGATAAAACAATTATTCATATTTTGATGCATTCTGTAATTTTATTTGGAGATTTTATGGCCCAGTCAACACTATTAAGGTCATGTCGAGCTAGTCACTTAACCTACTCACATTTTTCCTGGGCAGGTTTAGTTTTCTACTTGTTCGCTTACTTTTGTCAGTAACTGACACTTACCCTTCTTCAATCAGTGGAAGAGGGAGAATGGCCGAAGAACTTATTTCAATTGAGTGGCGTGGGAGGGTGGGGCGGGAGCGGGGGCCGGGGCTGTGTTCCGTGGTTGTGACCTCTTCCGTGTATCCCCATATAAACATTACGTACATTTGCTTTTATCTTGTATTTTCTTACTTTTTAGAGTTTGTCCGCCATCTTTGTGGCAGGAATGAATTATACACGAGCACAAGCCGTAAGAAAAAAAGACAGAAGAAGAAGAGATGAATCTAATCTGTGAAGATTTTTTGTCAACCAAAATACAGTCAACTCTCATTATCTCAAACTCCTAGGGACAAAAATTTTTGGGTTTGAGATAACAGTAGTTTGAAATAAAATAAGTTGAAATATAAGGAATATATAGGGAAATTAAACCAGTATTGCCCTTTATTCAGTTTGACTTAAGCAGTAGTGTGAATTATCAGTGTTTGAGATATCGAGAGTCAACTGAATTCTCGTTATTGTAAGCAGGGAACTTTGGATTGGACATATTAACCCGTTTGTGTCTAGTTGACTCTTCTATCTAAACTCTTTCATTACGAAAACACGCCTATTCAAATATATAGACAATTTCAGCTCCAAAAGCTCAAAATTTTCGGATAAAAACTCTGATCTTTTTCAAGTTTCTGCTCCAAACATAGATTGTGTGTACTCATTAGAACCGCCTCGGTGAGGCGGTTCTAACGAGTACCACAATCTGTGTTTTGAGCAGAAATAAGGAAAACAATGTATCCCCTGTAAACCCCAGTTTTACTATATAAAAGTGGGGTTTAAGGGGGTCAAAAATACAGTCGCACCTCGTTATCTCGTACTCGCTTATTTCGAATTACCGCTTATCTCGAAGTGAAAATCTGGTCCCTGTTTTAACATGAAACTATGACAACAGGTAACAAAATAATGTGGAAAAGAGGAGAAATTGCTCCTAAGGAGCAATTTCTCCTCTTTTCCACATTATTTTATATATTTTTTTTTAACTTCAGGAGTCAAATTACATATTTATTTGTTAAATGTGGTTGTTCAATTTATTGTTTTCCTCACTCTCTCAACTTTGATATGTCGAGGTACGGATATCTCGAATTGTTTCAGTGAGTCCCTTAGAATTCGAGATAACGAGAGTCGACTGTATATAGGTATGTTCTCGTGATTTTCAAAGTGAAGGGATGTCTGACTAGTTTAACTAGTGTCATTTTTATAGAATTTCCTGCACTTAACGCAAACAGTGTAAACCCTGAGCGGCCGCCATTTTCTACGGCGTCTGATCTAGTTTTTCCTGTTTGCCAATGTCCTTTTCATTGGACGCTAGCCATAAATGGATTAATAAGCTCCGTGCAAATTTGGTTTGCTAGACCCAAGAAGCCGGGGAACTGCAATTTCTACAATATTGCTGTGCTCCAAGCGAAGACTCAGATCAGCCTGCACATCAACAGAATATTCTTTGGGTAGCCAAGAACACAAACCGTCTTCAGGCGGACAGCTAAGTTTCTGATCAGACTGCGCGGATGTACAGGCTGATCTGAGTCGTCGCTGAGCGCATGTGTGTAATCTTGTAGGAAATGTTGTCAACCCGCTCAAATTGTTTTTTTTTTTTACATAAACTCAAGTAAAACATATACTGCAAAATATTTTTGAAATTACAATGGCATTTTACAATAATCCAGAGAAGAAAGTAAAATTTCACATAAATTCTCATTATTCTTAACCGAAAGAAGTGGACAGTTTCTTTGCTAGACATTACATGCACTGCAAGTTTCAAAATTGCCATGCCTCTAATACAAGCATGGTCCGGGGATGGGGATACTTCGTGCCGTAGGCACTGCAAGGAAAATTTCCAGGCTCTCCGAGTATCTTGAAGATCTTTCCCAGCTAGCATTCTTTATAAATCTATAGCGGGCTGTTATCGGCCCGTCAGCTACCCTGACGGGCCGATAACGGCCCGCTATCGATTTATAAAGAATGCTTACTGGGTTGTGACTTTTGACAATCCGTCCACGAATAGAAGATGTATACTAACGGAAATATTAATGCAACGCATGTTTTTTTTTTTTTTTTTTTTTTTTTTTTTTTCTTTCTTCTTCGTATTTGTCCTTAGTTTTATTTTAGAAGCAAATTTGAATTTATTTAAATCAGGCCAACAAAAAGATATACTGTTTATCCCGTTTGCTTCGATTGGACTTTTCTATCACAACTCTTTGTACTGGTCTATTTCCAGCAGGGTGTCTGGTTAGTTTTTATTATTACTATGTTTTATAGAAATTCCTATAATTAATTCAAACACTGTAGATCCTGATCAGACGCCGCGTTTCGTGGCGTCTGATCTGGCTCTGTACTGTTTGCAAATTACCCTTTTGGGGACTTCCCAACTAAAATGGGTTATTATACCCTCGTAAATGAGGAGATATACTATTTCTGCCTGTACGCCGTTCTGTCATTTCCGTTCACTTTGATGATTTTTGCTAAAGCATTGAGCATTTGGGTCATTTGTTTACAGCCGAGCCAGGTATTCATACACCAAAATTCCCTTAAGCCTTTGTTGTCCACGTGATTATCATTGATCAATGAAATCATAACGCACGTTAGACGAACAACTAATCAATCAGTAGCCGGACAACAGAGTCACAGACGCGCTATCCTTACCGCTGTGACGTCAGAGTGTCGTGTAAAGAGGGTTATCTGTAAAACCTGGACTGGGACATTGACAAACAGTTCAGATCTGGGTCTGCACTGTTTGCTTAAATTACAGGAAGTTAAGTATTAAATGAAACAGTCTTAAGTCCCTGTTCAGGACCATTTTCCCAGCCTACACTCAGAGATAATCGATCCACCAGTGCTGTCAGTACTTTGATTCAGGTTTGGACATAGAACGCGTAATTTCAATTAATTAATGGTAAAATGGCTGAAAATAAATAATGAGTTGTCTGTTTAACCCTTTCAGTCCTGCAGACATAGATACATTAAGACCATCTTTGGTATTAAGACCATCTTCGGTACTGCCTAAAAGTGGTCTTATTAGCGGGATGGTCTTAATATTGAATGTAGAACAAAGCTTAATATAAGGTGCTTTATACAGCCAAAGCGTACTGATATATTTTCTTGTTTCTTCAAAAAAATATATTGTGGTACTCATTAGAAGCGCCTGGCGAGGCGCTTCTAATGAGTACCACAGCATATTTAGTGGAGAAATAAGAAAAAAAAACATTACGCAGATGCTCCCACCCCCCACCCCCACCCCCCAACCACCACCACCCCTATTATCTGGAGCTGTGTGGAATACCAAGAAAACCCCATTTGGGTCTGGCAAAAGCTGGTCTTAATAACGGAGTGGTCTTCTTTTCTAGTGGTCTATTAATAGTGTAATTTTACTGTAGATATCAGTGCAAACAGTGTAGATTCAGATGAGACAGCTCGTAACAAGTTGTCTCCTCAGGAGCTACACTGTTTGCCATTCTGTTTTTGATTTTAGACTAAAACCCCTATTTGCATGAATGGACATGTTTAAATTCAAGAACGGAATAGTCCACTTCAGAAACTCAGAGGTCTAAAGGTTAAAGGGGAACGCAACATTAAAAGGTGTTGTGCTTTAAAGTAAAGAACTTTACAAACAATGAATTTTGACACAAATTTGATCAAAATCAGTGGAAAATTAAGTAAGTTACAGACAATTGAATATTTTAACATTTGTGGAATGGGCACCGCCATTTTGAATATTTAATGAGGTTTCATAAAAATTAAAATTCGTTTCATAAAGGTGGTTATTCTCATAAAGTTGGTTTATTTTGGGTTAAATGATTGCTTGTCACTAGAATTAAAAGATTATAAAAAATCTGTAGCAAAATTATTCTTAAAAACCCTTTTTTGGGCTGTGTGACGTCACAAAGCCTACAATATGGCGGCATCCATGACAGCCACTTTAAACATATTCAAACCACCATAACGTCCTTATTTCTAGGCCGATTTTGAAAATTCTTGCATCAAAATAAATGGTTTGTTAAGCACTTTACTCCAAGATACACTTTTAACTTATATTGCGTTCCCCTTTAAAGGTATATTTCAAAACAAATAACATCAAACGACCTCTGACAGTGGCAATGTAAATTTGCTTACAAAATGATGGAAAATAAAGTTTCAGTAAATTGCATAATTTTTATTGCAGTGGATCCCTAATGACCCATCTTTAATGTTATGAAAACAATCTTTCCAAATGAAATGCAATTGAACCCTAACTTTGGGTAAAACTGTCCATTTTTTGCTACTAAAATGCATTGAAAATGGAAAAGTTTTCTATAAAGTACTGCCCCCTCCCCCCGCCCCTCCCCCTCCCCCCGCCCTTATCGTGGCTCAGGTAATCCTCTTGCAGACATTTGTATATGCATATTTTACACAATATATGTAAGTGGCTTCCTGAGGCAAGTGGGGATGAGATCTAGACAAAAATCCTATTTTTATTTTAGTTTAGCAGTTTAGTTTTTAGCATAGAAAGAAGTGCAACTGTTATAAATTATACTATCTGAACTGTTTTGTCCTGGCATATTCATGCTAGTAAACGCTACAATTTAATTGGTCCATATATATTTGGTCATGTGCCTGACATCTGTTGCAGAAATTCAGCCTCCAGGATTTAAAGGCTGAGTCTATAAATGTGCATATTTAGAAGGCAACTGTACATTACGAAAACACGCCTATTCAAATATATTGAAAATTTTACGACTAAAGAAGGAAAATTTTCAGATAAAAAACTCTGATATTTTTTCATATTTCTGCTCGAAACATAGATTGTGGGTACTCGTTAGAACCGCCTCAGCGAGGCGGTTCTAACGAGTACCCACAATCTATGTTTTTGAGCAGAAATAAGAAAAATAAGGTATACCCCTGTACACCCCAGTTTTACTATATAAAAGTGGGGTTTAAGGGGGTCAAAATAATATAGGCGTGTTTTCTTGATGACAACACAAGCTACCTGTGCATGTATTGTATGAAGTGGAATCTACCTGTAGGATACACAAAATGGCTCCAATTAAGTAGTCAAATGTATATTTATCTTCTACTGTGACAAAAATAACCTTGGTTTTTAATTATACGTACATAGTCTTGTCGATTTAATGAAATTCCAAAACTTATCAATCTGTATCAAAAATGGTAAAAGCACAATAACATTTATCACTAACAAGCTTACCTGGAGCACCTGGTTACAATGGAATCACTGAACAATAAATGCTAGCAATGCTATAGGGTATGTTAAATATTTGGTGCAATATTTTATTTTTCTGTGGAAAATATAAATTAATACCATCAATTGTAGTCAAATAGTTGGCTATATTCCCAAATAAGCGTTTATTTTATTTTATAAGGATATACATAAACATTAACTTACATCAAAAAATCCAAATCTGGATCGGTTTTATATTTCTAAAAATGTTACCCCTCCCTCCTATAGAAATAAAACACAGCTTCTGTATGACAAATATAGTCGACTCCCGTTATCTCGAATTCCAAGGGACCCACTGAAACACTTCGAGATATCCGTACTTCGACATATCAGAGTTGAGAGAGTGAGGAAACAATAAATTGAACAACCACATTTAACGAATGAATATGTAATTTGACTCCTGAAGTTAGAAATATATATATATAATGATGTGGAAAAGAGGAGAAATTGCTCCTCCGGAGCAATTTCTCATCTTTTCCACATTATTTTGTTACCTGTTGTCATAGTCTCATGTTAAAACAGGGACCAGATTTTCACTTCGAGATAAGCGGTAATTCGAAATAAGCGAGGTCGAGATAACGAGGTTCGACTGTATTTACACTTTGGCTGCTTCTGCCTCTTTATAGAACATGTGTCTTTCTATTAAAAATACCAAATATAATAGTATTTAGAAATCATGGAAGCTTAATAAAAAAAAAATAATAAAAAATAAAAAAAAAATAGGCAGATTGCCTATGTTACCGTCAGAGGTCCTTCAATTCTATGCAAATGTAGGTCAACAGAAGAAAGAATAATATTTCATATGGATAATTTCATATGGTGTATTTTATGTTACTCTAAATTTAAAAGAATATGAACCTTTTCGAGTATTTGTTAATTTAAGTTCTTTAATAAAAGCTTTGTAATTCCTTAGAAAAAAAAGTCCGTGCATTCTTTTTACAAGCCTTTCCATTGAATAGCAACCTGAGAACTTGGATCTCAGCAACTATGCCGGCAAATTCTGTCCCATCGTTCGGTGTAATCGGACGGTCGGACGGACGGGACAGATGGACTTGGCGTAATTAATGCCTATGCCTATTTCGTGGCATAACAGTTGCCTCACATAACCCGATTTTTCACGCGACCTGTCGTCATCAACCACCACATTTCATGATACGTTTTCAATGGTTCGAACACGAATATTCGGACGTACGTTCGGACGGGCGGAACTGACGGATAGGGTTAAACGCGATACTCAATGGGTGGATCCAGGATGATTTCTGAAGGGTTCGAGTTGATCAAATTACTGTACTTAGTCTACGTATTCGGAAAGGCAGGCCTGAGCAAACAATGTAGACCCTGATCAGACGCCGCAGAACGCGGCGTCTGATCAGGGTCTACACTGTTTGCCACTCATCCAGCAATTTTACAAACATTCATTGGTAGTAGCCATAGTCTTGAGATCTAATGAGATTCCGATGGACTTGTTGAAGAAAAGTATAAGGTAAAGAGTTAAGTGATGTGGATATTTAGGGTAAAGACGGTATCTCAAATTTATCAACTGTGTCCAAAATTTAACATGAAAATGAAATTTTGAGTTAAAGGGGAGTTCGACTGAATCCCCCGAACCCCATCTGAATCCGCCTCTGATACCAGCGTCCATCTCGTGGCGGAGTTCTGACAAGCTCCATTGGACAGTTTAACCCATTGTGCCCAGCACTGCTATTGTGCAAATGGAAGAAGTCCATCCGTCATATATTTAACCCTTACCTTACCACTCTCTGCACAAATTCAGCAGACGACAAATTGATTATTTTTTTCTTATTTTCCCCAGAACATAGACATTGGCATTTCATGCAAACTGTCTCCTGAGTTTGTACGAAAAGTCAAATCTTTTTTTTTCCCTTGAAAAAAAAAATAAGAAAAATATTTTAAAATCTCGTCTGCAAAAATTTCTACCTTTACTAAGAAAGGGGCATCGTAGAATTGACTTAATTGCTTCTGTTGTTATTGATTGCTTAGTGTCATTGTAAAAAGTGCAGACCCTGATCAGACGCCGCGTTCTGAGGCGCCTGATCTGGGTGTACGCTATTTATCACGAGACATTTAGCACGCATGCAATAATTATTTACTTCTAAATACCTATTTATTTATCATGTATTTATTTACATACTTATTTATATTTATTTCAGTTTTCATTTCTCATTGTAAACGTCGGATTTATTTAAAAACTATAGCCATATGTCATACAAGGACAACCACAAGTGTTGAAACCCCTGTACAAATAATACCGAACACTTAAAAGGAATAAAATTGCAAAGGTAAACTCCATAAATTTTATACCTACAATAAATTAGTCACTTGAGGACTTTTCCACTTTTCAAGATCATTTAAGGATGCCATAAACCCCGAACGGAGAGACAAGCCTTACTCAAGTGGTGTTCTTTGAAGTAATTTTATCATGCTGTGAGGACTTGTGACTGCCGGAGAACGTAGGAGGTTATTTTCGGCACAGCAGGAAGTCACGTGACATTTCGCGTTGCCTCGTGCCAAAGGTGCCTTGTAGAGTTAAACTGGCAGTCTAATATTTCTTCTGCGTTAGCGGGTACGGTGGCAGTCTTCATTTTTTTAACACTTTGTATGCTGCATATAAATTTCAGCAGACGACATTTTGAAATATGTTTCATATATTTCCTAGAAAACAGGATTTGAAATTTCATGCAAATTGTCTCCTTAAGAGACAATTTGCTTGAAATTTCGAATCCTATTTTCTAGGAAAAATAAGAAAATATATCATCAGTTCGTCGTCTGCTGAATTTGCCTATAGTATAGTAAATGGTACTCGCTGTTGTTGAATACGCTGGCATTGGTCCGTTATCATTACGAAAACACGCTTATTCAAATATGCTGAAAATTTTACCACCAAAATATGAAAATTTTCAGATAAAAAATTCAAATATTTTTCACATATCTGATCAAAATATAGATTGTGGGTACTCGAGGCGGTTCTAACGAATACCTACAATCTATGTTTTGAGCAGAAATAAGAAAATTAATGTATACCCTTGTAAACCCCAGTTTTACTATATAAAAGTGGGGTTTAAGGGGGGTCAAAATTATATAGGTGTGTTCTCGTGATGTCTTTGCCTATTTACGTTGAGTCATCCGGACTCTTCTGTCACAACCCTTTGGACTGGTCTATTTCCAATAGCAGGGTGTCTGGTTAGTTTTTATACCCCGCCACACGATAGTGGCGGGGTATTATGGTTTCACGTTGGTCGTCCGTGTGTCCGTCCTCCCGTCCGTATTTTCGTTTCCGAACGATAACGAGTTAATATCAATGGACTTTCACCAAACTTGGTATGTGCATTGATATTGTAGAGATCTGGCAATTTTCGTCAATTTTTGATAGATATCTGTCCACGACACGTCTTATTTTACGTTTCCGGACGATAACGAGTAAATATGAATGGATTTTCACCAATTTGGTATGTGCATTGATTTTGTAGAGATCTGGTTTGAGATTGTAAATGGGCAAATTTCGTCCATTTTTGACAGAGTTATCTGCCCGCGACACATCCGTTTTTTCGTTTCAGGACAATAACTTGAGTAAATCTTAACAGATTTTCACCCAACTTGATATGTGCATTGATATTGTGCAGATCTGGTTTGGGATTGCTATTGGTACATACATCAACGTTTGAACAGAGTTATCTCCGCATGACACGATAGTGGCGGGGTACTTTTTTATAATATGTTTTGTAGAAATTCTTGTATTTAATGCAAACAGTGTAGACCCTGATCAGACTCCGCGTTCTGTGGCGTCTTATCTGGGTCTGCGCTGTTTGCCAATTACTCTTTTGGGGGTTTTCAGGCTAAAATTGGTTAAAGCTTCTCATTTTTGAAACATTTCAAATCCGACACGAATACTTCGACAACAATATATAGTAAAAGGGTCATTAACTCTTTCGGTGCCAAATTTCATTATGAGCCGTCTCATCTGGATCTATGTTGTTTGAAAAAGCCTATTATTATCGCCTGTTAAGCAGTCTAACACAGATATTCGTATCTTCCTTGAAATATCACGAAAACATACCTATATAATTTTGACCCCCTTAAACCCCACTTTTCTTTTGTAAAACTGGGGCTTACAAGGGGTATACATTATTTTCCCAATTTCTACTCAAAACATAGATTGTGGGTACTCGTTAGAACCGCTTCGGCGAGGCAGTTTTAACGAGTACTCGCAATCTATATTTTGAGCAGAAATATGAAAAATATTAGAATTTTATCTGAAAACTCAGTTTTGGGTGTTGAAATTTTCAATATATTTGAAAAGGCGTGTTTACATTATGAAAGAGATTTTTTGGAGGCAAATATATAATTTAATAACAGGCTTTTCCATGAGAAAATGAGTTTGGATATGCGGACAACAAATGCGTGGAGTATGATCATGGCATTCATTGGCCGCTTATAGAACCAATGAATACTTTAGAGATACATCAAGAAACATGACGGTCCTGATCAGACTGCAGATCTATGGCTGTTTTTAAGGTCCTTTCCAGAATATTTCATTTATATCGAGCAGATCGTTCATCAAAGGTGGGCGAAAACGGAGAACCACCTGAACATCGGTAAACAGAACTTGGCTTTCCCATATGTGACCCGAGCGAGGCACGAACCATAGCGGTGAGAAACCGAATGGATTAAGAGTCAGCTCTCTTAGCCACTTGGCTACGGGGCCCCGAGGCCGGCCTCGGTGGCTCAGTTGGATGCGCCGTCCGACTGGAGACCAGGAGGTCGCAGGTTCAACCCCCGCCGAGGTCGGCAACATTCTTTCGTGGAGATTGATCATGAAATATTTTCTACGGTCATTTTCTCCCTTCCGTTGATTCAAGAAGGGCAGTTGTCAGTTTCTAGCGAAAGAATGTGCACAATACTGGTTAACCGCTTAGAGGACTAAGCCTGCCCAGCAAACGTGTGGTTAGGGCTGACCGCGCTCGACATGACCCCATTGGGTTGACTGGGCCGTAAAACCTTAACACAAACAAACGGGGGCCCGCAGATCTATGGCTGTACCCAAACTACTGAATCTGATCGAGATCTGTACTATTTACACATTCAGTCAGCCAGCACTGTTTAACCTTTACCACTCTCTCGGCTAATTCAGCAGACGAGAATATTGATGCTATTTTTTTTATTTTTTCCCAGAAAACAGGATTTGACATTCCATGCAAATTGTCTCTAATGGAGACAATTTGCATGAAATGTCAAAACCTGTTTTCTAGGAAAAACAAGAAATATATTTCAAAATGTCGTCTGCTGGAATTTTTACCCGGAGGGCTAAGCGTTAAACAGACAAACATATAGTCAAACGGAATTGTTCAACTATTTAGATAATTATGGTAAGGTGTTACGATATCCGAATATTGGTTCACTTCCGGTCACGTGACCAAATTTCCGAGATAAGCACTTCCGGGTTCCATTACTCTGCCAATTTTCGATTAAAATACCGTCAAAATAAAGAAATTACAAAAAAAAAAAAAAAAAATGGAGAAAAAAAATCTTTCTAATGGCTTTGAAATTTATTGGTTTAATCTTCGGACATGTGGCTATCCAAAATTCGCCAGTGAAGATTCTGATCAGATTGAGGCTGATCTGAACTTTCGCTGGGACCACATGTCCAAAGGTACGTTTTATCACGTTACGGCTCAATTGTATTTTCTGTATGTTAATTTAGGTCCCGGATGAAATAGTTCATGCTGGTCTGGAATGCTGCGGCACAGTTTAACCCTGGTCCTGCTGAACCCGGGTATAACCTGTCTTTGCAAACAGTGTAGATCCAGATCAGTTGGCTTCTGAAGAAGCCAACTGATCTGGATCTACACTGTTTGTCATTAAGTGTGTGAATTTGTATCAACAGCCTGGATCAAGTAATTTGATTGGTTGAAAATTAGAAAAGGGCGTGGTATCTTAATTTATTCACGATGGCAAGGGTTAAATCATGCGCAGTGCGAACAACATAGCTACAGACCAGCCTCCTCAGCTGAGCAGTTTGATAATGTTTTTTTTTTTTTTTTTTTTTTTATCCTGTAGTATCCGTTGATCCTTAAGCGGACAAAGAAGGAGCTTCTGCTATGATCAGACTATTTGACTGCACAGGCATATTGCTAGACTGGTTCCAAAGTCTCCAGTGACTAAATATTTCTCTCATAATCCTGTTTGATAATCAACTAAAATAAAACCAAAAAATATCATGACTATAAAGGCTGATCACTAGAGACTTTAGTGACCAGCCTCTGTAGTCATGATATTATTTTTTGTTTCATTTTAGTTGATTATTAAACAGGATTATAAGAAAAAAAATTTAGTCACTGGAGACTGGAGCCAGTCTAGCATATTGCAAACTGGCCCTTTCCTTGCATTGGGTATAAAATAAGTCCTTCTCCTAACAAACAGTTTTTGAAATTGAGTAAAGCCTAGTTGACTGATCTAATCTAATTTTATGCTTTCTTGCATGATAAACATACAACAAACAGGCGCTTCTTTTTTCTTTTTCTTTTTTTTTTTTTTTTTTTTTTTTTTTCACAATTATTCTTTTTTTTTTTTTTTTTCTTCTTCTTCCTTCTTTATTTTATTACGTTTCCTTGCGCAAGTGGCAGAATATAATTTACAGGGAATCGAGGGGTTCCGAGTTCGAATTCTGCGACAGATGCTGAAAAAAGAGCCTTAAACAATTTAGAAGACGCAGGGGAGGAGATACTTAAGGCAGCTGACTTGTTACGTTCTTTACGTCATTACAGCCGAACCCCAAAGGCTCGAACCTTTTTGGGACCATAGAAATTTGTTCAGGAATGGGTAGTACGAGCCACTTAGGGTTAATCATAGCGCCAGGTCAGTAGGCATTAAATGTCCTAAAATTTCGAACACCAAATTGTCTGGCAAAATGACATATGCAAACAGTGTAGACCCAGATCAGACTGCTCCTGAAGGAGCAGTCTGATCAGGGTCTACACTGTTTGCAATTCCACTTGGTATTTTAGGAAATAACTGCGTAAAAAGCAAAATTTGAGCCATACAAGTATAGAATAAAGTGTTCGAGATTTTAGAAAACTTGCCCTATTATTACTATTATTATTATTATTATTATTATTATTATTACAGGCACTCGATAAAACGACAAAACTCGTTATAATGATGATTTGATTGGCACGGAACCTTCGCTCAAGAGGTGACAGTTTATCAGAAATTATGTAAGAACATTGTATTTAACTCTCAAAGCAACATATGTTTTAAATATTTGTTAGAATCGCCCCACAGTTGCGATTCTAACAAATATACAAAACATATGTTCTGATTGGGACATCAGAATAAAACAATGTCTTCCTTATAGACCATTCTGCTCATTAAGGACTCTTTATAACAGCCAGTTCATTTTAATGGCAACATCTTTGGGAATAAATGGTATCGTTGTAACGAGGGTTCACCGTATTATTATTATTATTAGTAGTAGTAGCAGTAGTAGTAGTAGTAGTAGTAGTAGTAGTAGTAGTAGTAGTAATAGTAGTAGTAGTAGCAGTAGTAGTAGTTGTTGTTGTTAATGTTGTTGAATTGCTATATGTAAATATAAAAACTGATACAAGGTAATATTCAATAACAGCGATAAAAATACTACTTTCATTAGTTTCTTTTATTGTGATTTACAACAGACACAAACTACAAAGCGGGTGTAAAATTTTCCAGTCGGTCATAATTAGGGTCCAATTTCATATAATTTACCAAGCCAATATAAGCATAAATTGTTTTAGACCAAAGGTACAGAAATTTATAGCAAACTCCATAAAGCAATATTACCGACTGATCGCTGTTTTATTGAGTTTAATAAAATAATCCGAAATAAAAGCGGGTGCTCCCTGGTATATGACTTAAAAGTGCCTGAATTTTCCTGCTGAAAAGAAGCATATTTTTTACTTTGGATTAGATAAAGACTGGAATGTTATGTTTTGTTATTTTGTTTTTTCTCTGATTTCAATTTTATAGACAAGGATTTATACGAGGCGGATTGTTCAACTTAGACTGGCCCCAGTCTCTAGTGACAAATTATTTTTTCTCATAATCTGTTTAATAATCCACTAAAATAAAACAAAAGTAATATCATTACTATAAAGGCTGGTCACTAGTGACCAGCCTTTATAGTCATGATATTTTTTTGGTTTTATTTTAGTGGATTATCAAACAAGATTATGAGAAAAATATTTAGTCACTGGAGACTGGAGCCAGTCTATGTTCAACTCTGTATTCACTTCTGAGAAATCGAGGACTGGAATTTTCACCTAATAAGAATGGAATTTATTCTTCTATATAAGGATAGTTGTCATTCGTTTATATGATTCACGATACAGTAAAAGATGCCTTCAGCATGGAAGATTTAGAAAAAGTTGAGTGACATCATACATGACACAGGTCCACGATAATGCATACTTGTATAGTGTATTGTTTAACGCTTAGCATGCTGGGTAAAAAAAAAATCAACACCCAGCTAGCATTCTACGTAAATCTACATCGGGCCGTCATCGGCCCGTCAGCTACCCTGACGGGCCGATGACGGCCCGATATAGATTTACGTAGAATGCTGACTGGGCAGACACTTTGAAATATTTTTCTTATTTTTCCAAGAAAATAGGCTTTGATATTTCGTGCAAATTGTCTATTTGCATGTAATGTCAAGGTCTATTTCTGTGAAAATAAGAAAAAACATCGTCAGTTTGGCGTCTGCTGAATTAGCCCAGAAGCGTTAAAGGTTGCAGGGTTATCTCATGAGAAAATATTCCTTATTGCATATGCGAATATAAAAAAAGCACAGACCAGTCAGCGTATTCTCTGTTTACAGAAATGTTAGACACTTTATTTTGATTCAGGGTCTTTACACACACACACACACACACACACACACACACACACATATATATATATATATATATATATATATATATATATATATATATATATATATATATATATATATATATATATATATATATATATATATATATATATATATATATGGGTCCCAATGGAGTGCCGCTAAAATCAGTAATTAGTAAATTTTAAGGTAAAAAATCAGTATAATCACTAAATTTTTGGCCAAATCAGTAACTCAGACTCCGTCCACCATAGGGGATGCAACCCAGACGAGATCTGATGAGGCCACACTGTAAAATTGGAGAGGACACTTCCGGTTTCTCGGCAAAATCACTGTAAAATTGAAGTGGACAATTCCGGTTTCTCAGCGAAATCGCCAACCACGAACCACTTGCGAGGCCGCTACCCGATATCTTTTCTCACCAAAACTTCACTAATCAGCATATTTTTCGATCAGTCTCGTTAATTATTATGCATGTGCGACGCCACTAGCCGGTTAAATTTGACCATACATTTCGCTAATCAATATATTTTTGGGCCAAAATTCGCTAATCAGGAAACCCAACTGAGACTCTCATATATCTTTAAAACAATTGACTTCTACATTTATTTCTATATTGCTTTTCTTTCAACTATGTGCAAGTAATTCAATAATGCCACTGTCCACTTGTTACATAATTTTATATTAGTGCTAAACTCAGCTAGCATTCTTTATAAATCTATAGCGGGCCGTTATCGGCCCGTCAGCTACCCTGACGGGCCGATAACGGCCCGCTATAGATTTATAAAGAATGCTTACTGGGAAGGTTACCAAGCTAGCATTCTTTATAAATCTACAGCGGGCCGTTATCGGCCCGTCAGCTACCCTGATGGGCCGATAACGGCCCGCTCTAGATTTATAAAAAAATGCTTACTGGGAAGGTTATTGAGAACCACACATTTTTTGCACAAGAAGTCGAAATGCTTGTCCACAGAAACGGTGAACCCGACCGTAGAAGGTACCAACGAACATGAAAATACTAAATCAAGCAGGGCGGATTGCAATTGCGAATAACAAGGAACAAGATCGGCATGCATAAGTGCTAATCAAGCTGGGTGGATTTGAATATGACTGCTTCCAACCCACTATAAAATATAAAATAGACAGTTACTGGAATAATATACATGCACTTTGCTTCGAAGAACTCGGGTTTAAAACATATGGATAGTCATTATGAGCGCCTCTGCTAGCTCTTATTATAAGTACAACAACGTATGTTTACGTGGAGAAATAAGAAAAAAATGAGAAGTGACAATTCATAGTGCAAATGTCATTCTTCACATTTCTTATTTCACTATTCATATATATTTCACAATTCGTATTCACAATTCATAGCCCACACTTACATAAAGTATACACCTTTTTCGACGAAGTCGTATTAATATCGCAGTTGACTTTAAACTCGGACCCATCAAATGAGAAGTGACAATTCATAGTGCAAATGTCATTCTTCACATTTCTTATTTCACTATTCATATATATTTTACAATTCGTATTCACAATTCATAGCCCACACTTACATAAAGTATACACCTTTTTCGACGAAGTCGTATTAATATCGCAGTTGACTTTAAACTCGGACCCATCACGGTATTGATGTGTCCGAGCTTTAAATGAAAAAAAAATGTATGAAAATAAATATTTGCAAAAAATATTAGGTCTACAATCTCTTTTTTAAAGCTTAGCACTCTGGGTAAAATTTTCACCAGACATTTTGAAATAGTTTCTTATTTTTCCTAGAAATAGGTTTGACATTTCAAGCAAATTGTCTCCAGTGCAGACAATTTGCATGAAATGTCAAATCTTATTTTCTGGGAAAATATGAAAAAAGTCATCAATTTGTTGTCTGCTGAATATATCCAGAGAGTGGTAAAAGTTAAAGCGAAAAACGCAAAAAAAAAGTCGAGCAACAAGTTTTTCTTTGTTTGTTTGTTTTTGTTTTTTTGTTTTTTTGTTTTTTTTTTTGGTAGTATTATCTTCTGACTCGACAGCCATTCCATACATTTTATGTTGTGGTGTGTCAAAATGACAAAACAAGAGGCTGTCGTGCGTGAATACTCACGAAAACACGCCTATTCAAATATATAGAAAATTTCGCCTCCAAAAACTGAAAATTTTCAGATAAAAAAAACTCTGATATTTTTCTGATTTCTGCTCAAAACATAGATTGTGAGCACTCGTTAGAACTGCCGCTGCTGATTTCGAACTTGGACCCAATATACACTGGACTAGTAACTACGGTACAGGTATTGTATTTATTGGAAATATGTTGTCGTGGCTGAGTTTTCATAATTTTGTATGGTGAAGTTTAAATGCTCATATTTCGTTTATTTCTCCTTATATCTGAGAGTTGTTTTCAAAAAGCAATAGTTCAATATATTACCTTTAATACTGCAGCATTATATGTAAGGAAAATCAAACATATTTTGTAAGCATCAACGAGAAACCTAGGTACCCATTTTAGCTATTTCCGGCACTTTCGCAGAAAATCATCAGAAATTCGCCCAAAATGATGGTATAACTTCAATTTTATTAATTGTGACTGAAGATTTTTTCAACCAAACCTATTAAAACAGCTTAATACAACTTCAGTAAGTATCCAAAAACATTTTTAATGACCATAGTGCTGTAAAATAGCGTTAAAATCAAGCCAAGACAACATATTTTGGCAGTTCCATTAGTGACAAGTCCGGGTATTATTGGGTCTGAGTTTCGAGCAAAAATAAGAAAAAAAATATGTATACCCTTGTAAAGCCCAGTTTTACTGTACGTATAAAAGTGGGGTTTAAGAGGGTCACAATTATATAGGCATGTTTTCGTGATGAACTAAAGAAGAAGCTATCGTACGCGGATATTGTAGGCCTTGACCAGAATACGAGGGTGCACAGGCTGGTCTATTACTTCGCTTTTTAAAGGGCCCCTTTCTCATATGATGCACCGATTCACCGACCAATCTTTAATTTTGATTTTGTAACTTCAATTGTGAAATTCGTAGCTCAGTCAGCTATTTATTTATTTTTTATTTATTTATTTATTTATTTTGATTATTCGTGCATGTTATCACATGTGGGAAAACTATTGTTCTCCATCTTGTCTCATTTATATAAATAGCCACAATGATTTTTTTTTTTTTTATTTATTTATTTATTTATTTATTTTCGCTTTTCTATTTTTTTTTTTTTTTTTTTTTTTTTTTTTTTTTTTGTTTTTTTTTGTTTTTTTGTTATTTCCACATACAAACTTGCGACCAATTGCTGTTTTCGACATCTTTCAGAAAGTCGTTTTTTGCTTAGTAAATAAATTTGCAAACTTTTGTCATGATTTATTGCAAAACCATTTGTCGTAACTACCTATTAATTAAGTCTTTGGTGTTTAAAAACAATCAAGTATTTCCACTTGTTCCCATAGTAAAAATGAATGCAAATAATGCAGAAATCTACAGGATAGGTAACTTAGAGGCAAATTTTCAACAAAGTCTGATTGTTTAATTTTTCTGAAACTTTCACAGTAGTGTTGTGAAATATCAATAATTCAAATTCAAAAAATAAACGTAAAACAAATTTTCTTAAATAAAAATTAAAAAAAAAATCACTTTACAAGAGAAAGTGCATAGGTCAGACCAATATTTGGCCGAAAATTTAATTTTTGGGTGCAAATTTGAGAACAAAACACAAAAACAGAAAAAGCAAATGGTTTCTGATAAGATATGGTTAATAAGAACACACACACACACACACACACACACACAAAATCATTTAAAATAAACACTAAGCAAAAACCGTCTGTCCGAATCACGTCGAAAGGACAGTAGTATTTATTTAGTATCATTGCGTGATCTGGGAATGGGCCATTTTCCTTTGTCAGTCAAGTCAGAAAATGGGTTATTCCCAAAACCTCTCGTTCGTTGTTTCAAAATAATTTTGAGGCCATCAATATTTGTGCCATATTTTATTTTCTGTACGAGGATGTTTACTGAAACTTTTAAAGTAGATAATTTAACTCTTTATTACGCAAATACATAACGTAACAACTATATATGTCAGGACACCATAATTCTTGAATAGACTTACAAAAAATGAACATTTTCATTTGACCACTTGGTATTGCATCTAAAATATATGCTGGCGGAATTAAAGCAGTGTTGAGCCTGATCAAACTGCTCCTTTCTGGGTCTACATTGTTTGCTCAGATATGCCTAGCCGTCTTTTTAGGTTAACCCTTTCATCCCCGAGTTTCTGAAATGGATTCTTCCTTCTCTGCATTTGGACACGCCCATTGTTGCCCAAAGGGTGACAGTTGTAAATCAAGAACAAAAATGGCAAACATTGTAGATCCAGATGAGATGGCTCATTCTGAGCTATCTCATCTGGATCTACATTGTTTGCAAAAGCATCGGTCTTGGCCAACAGGCATTACGAAAACACACCTATTTAAATATATTGAAAATTTTACAACCAAAAAAAGGAAAATTTTCAGATACTTGAATTAATTCTGATATTTTTTTTACATTTCTGCTCAAAACATAGATTGTGGGTACTCGTTAGAACCGCCTCGGCAAGGCGGTTCTAACGAGTGCCCACAATCTATGTTTTTGAGCAGAAATAAGAAAAATAATGTATACCCCTGTAAACCCCAGTTGTACTATATAAAAGTGGGGTTTAAGGGGGTCAAAACTATATAGGCGTGTTTTCGTGATGGCTGAGAGGATTAAACACGGTATAACTTTATTTCCTAAAACGAATGTAATAGGTTTACAGAAAATTGCGAGTTTCAATGTTTGTCCAATATGGACAAGCCAACATAAGGAGTGTTTATGTGAAATTTATGGGCTTTATGATTCAGGAACTTAACTTGAGTATATCACGAAATATTGTTTATGGCCTCAATAAAAACAGGGCGACTCGATTCAAGTGTCCATGAAGTGTTCCGTCAACATGCAAGATAGGCGCAGTCCGGTTCTCCAACGCTGTGTCGGCTTTTCAAAGAATTTAAACGAGTACACACGTCGAATTCAATCTATTTAGCATCTAATATCATGTAATATCTATTTCAAGTCAATGAAAAGTAAGATTTTCGCAAGATCAATCGATGTTCCGATTATATCACCGGCTTAATCACAATTACCTGGTTGGAATACGATCAAAAGGTGCTAGTTTGTTAAACGAACAAAGGCCAAAGATTGGTCACCCACGTTCCTTTTATTATCTGATGAGATTGTCTCCGTTTAAATGTTGATTCTTATGTATATGTTAGATAGTGATCTGACATTTCAATTATCAATATACACCCATTCATCTTCCTGGATTCCGTACTAGGGCGTAGTTGGAGTATTCTACTTATAATTTTATAATGTTGACCATTTTGTAGTTGGTGCAAAAGGCAATCTACTCTCATTGATTATGCCCCCAACCTTGACAAAATTAGAGGGACATACTGTTGTGTTTTTGTTCGTCTGTTCCGTCCGTCTATCCGTTATATTAAGTTCGTCACACTGTACTTTGTGTACAAGAGAGCTAAGAAAGTATTTGAATTTGGCAGACATAACATGTATCTGGTCTGAAAGAAAATCGGATTAACTTTCGATTTTGTCGGTACAGGCATATAACTGGGGGTGCAGTGTTTTGCAAACACATATTTTTTCTATATTAATTATTATTTGGTTTGGCGCGAATGCTTGCTAGCAAATTATTTTTTGTTGTTGAAAGCAATTGTATAAAACTCAATCACTATGAAAGAATAAAACACATCCTAAAAAAAAGAGGGCCAATATGGCCCGGTATCGCTCACCTGATTACCAGAAAAATTGGCCTTTCGGTTCAGGAGAAGAAGTGCAAAATAGATTTCTAAGATAGCGGCCATGGTGCAATCTTGGATTTCTGATTGGAACGATTTTAACTCTTTTTTTATCTACAAGTCACCCTGATGCTTCCTACCAAGTTTGGAATCAGTTGGCCTTTCGGTTCAGAAGAAGCGAAAAATAGATGTTCAAGATGGCGGTCACGGCGGCCGTCTTAGATTTCTGATCGGAACGATTTTAGCTATTTTTGATCTACAAGTCACTCCGATGCTTCCTACGAAGTTTCGAGTCAGTTGGATTTTCGTTTCAGGAGGAAGCGAAAAATAGATTTTCAAGATGGCGGCAATCTTGGATTTCCGATCGAAAGAATTTTAGCTATTTTTGATCTACAAGTCACCCTAATGCTTCCGACAAAGTTTCAAGTCAATTGGCCTTTCGGTTCAGGAGAAGAAGTGAAAAATACATTTCCAAGATGGCCGCCATCTTGGCTTTCTGATAGGAACGATTTTTGCAATTTTTGATATACTAGTCAAAGCGATGCTTCCAACCAAGTTTCAAGTCAACTGGCCATTTTGGTTCATGAGACGAGGCAAAAAGAAAAAAAAATCAAGATGGCGGCCATCTTGGATTTTTGGATCGGAACGATTTAGCTTTTTTATCTACAAGTCACTGCGATGCTTCCTTTCAGTCAATTGGCCATTCAGTAAAGGAAAAGAAGCAAAAAATAGATTTTCAAGATGGCCGCCGCGGCGGCCGTCTTGGTCTTCGGATCAAAACCATTTTAGCTATTTTTACTCTACATGTCACCCAATGCTTCCTACCAAAGTTCAAGTCAATTGGCCTTTTCGTTCAGGAGAAGAAGCGAAAAATATTTTCCGGTCGGAACGATTAAAACAACTTTTGATCTATAAGTCACCCCGATGCTTCCCACCAAGTTTCGAGTCAATTGGCCCAAGAGTGTAGGAGGAGTAGGCTTTTAAAGCAAATTGTTTACGCCGCACGACGCACGTTTACCGATCACAATAGCTCACCTTGAGCATATTGAGCTAAAAAAAAAATGATGATGATGATGCTAGGTGAAAATTTTGAAACATCATCTGAACTGCGAAGTATGAATTGTGATTTATTATAGGTCAGAGATCAAACTATACGACGCAACGATCTATATATGATTCATGCAAAGCAAATAGTCATGCAATATACCAGATATGCGACGGACAGAGTTTATTCTGCAATGTAGGTCAGACGTGTAAAGATATAGGTCACAATGACCTACTAATGGTGTACAACACATCGTCTTACAACATATCATCTAGCTATCCCAGGATCTGGAAAGCTCAGGCGAAACAGTACAGGATATATGGCCCGGATACGGGCAGAAGGGCGGGCGGAGTGTCCCTTCCGGGGGTCCGATTTGGGGCTTACAAAGAAATTAATAACAGGTTCCATTAAAGCGGATTTTCTGTCACGGGAGGATCAGTTGTTCAACTTACGATTAGCTTAACGCAGTCTTTAACCCTGCCTTGTTGTGTTTTTTTTTTTTTTTTTTTTTTTTTTCGACAAATTAGTATTAATATCACAATAATATAATGATTGAAACAAAAATGTATGAAAATAAAATGTATGCCATAAGTTTAGGCCTACAACATCTTTAATCTGTAAGTGTCTTGATAGCATGTATATGACTGAGTAAATTAAGCGATGACAGATATTTTAATTGTTAAATTTAAAGATGACGATGAAAAAATGGTAAATCGAGCAAGCTATTTTTATTGGTAATAATTTCATCTGACTCGACAGCCATTTTATAGATGTTGCGGTATGTCTAAATGACGAAAAGAAGCTATCGTGCGGGAAAAAAAAAGGTGCATACGGTGGTGAAATTAGATATCACCTCCGTTCTCGGCGTTACTTAGAGTAGGGTGTGACTTTAACAAGGAAACTGTCAAAGGTTCGGGTGTAATTGATCTTCGGTTTTGAAGAACCTCTATTATTGTATTGGAAAATTGCAAAAAAAAAAAAAAAAAAAAAAAAAAAAATGCTTCTTGTTATAAATAAATAAATGAATAAACAAAGAAACAAATAAATAAATATGAGTAGCTTTAACGCTGCATCTTATTTTCAAGCAAAAGCGTCAATTTTTAAAATCACGTTAATGTAATGGCTTCATTAAGTTAACGTAGTCTTCGTGTCTTGAAGAACTGGGTCCTATCGTAAATTTTAGATAGAAAATTCACTTTTAACACATATTTACTAAACATTTCATGAGAATCGTCAGCCTAGTCTTATTTTCCTCAAAAAATTACACATCCATTTTAAGGCCTGACAAAATATAGCTTCCGATATATTTTATGTTATCTTTGGCAGCGCCTCGCTGAAAATATATCCACTGCCCTTTCGACATACCAGAATAGCAAAGTTGTAAATCAAACTGCTGGGCCCAGTTGTTCAAAACTTAACGACGTCGGTAGCTAAATTACATTAAAATTTCTTTCTTGAAATATGGCAAATACATTGATATTTTTTGCTGAAAAAATGTGAGTAGCTTTTGCATTGCAAAAGCTACTCACATTTTTGCAGCAAACATATTAATGCATTTGAAAATACCTTAGCTACAATTTGTCGTTAGCGAGCTCGTTAAGCTGGCGATGCTTTGAACAACTGGGCCCAGCTCGCTAAATATAATCTAAAAAGTCCAAATGGGCCGCCACGTAAGAAAATGTATCCTGTTAGATGTGCGATCCGAGTATTCGCTATCTACCTGCTGTGGTAACATTGGATCCTTGGTCATCCAAAGAGCACCCAACGAAGACTCAAATCAGACTGCGCGGATAGGTGCACGTGTCCGAAGGTACGTTTTCTCTAGTTGTTTTATATGGTAAAAGCCTGATCGGACTGTGGAGATGTTCTGAATTGTTAAGAACTTTGTCCCCGGCTGCACATGATACACCGTTTTGGCCTTAAGCATTCAAACAAGATGTAGACCCAGTCAGACGCCGCAAAAGTGGTTCTTATATGTTAATCACTCATCCAGTAGCTTGTTAGAGACATCAAGGGGTAGTCAAAAGGATTTGATCATTCTTAAGAACAAGTATGGTAAGGAAATAGTGCCCTAATACTAGGGTATCTACGGTAGGTTCCATTTGTTGGCATATTGTAAAATGTAAAATCTGGTATGGTCGGATGGTCAGGTTGGTATGGTCTTAATTGATATATACCAAATGTGTAACCAGATGACCATACTAGTGTTACAGTCAAAGTAAAAAAGATAAATAACTTCACAAGAGTTTCGTCTTTATGTTTTATTACCCAACATGAGTCAGGCTTTAATCTTTGTAATGTACATCTATGATATATACACTGTGGTACAAAGGAAAATATATTTCATATGAATATACAGTAACGTGGATCTGGTGGCAAGACATGGCTAGCTAAAGGATTCCAAAATCAGAATCAAAGAAAATAAAATGTGAAAACAAAACAAAATGATAATACATCCCAGCTGGCATTCTTTATAAATCTATAGCGGGCCGTTATCGGTCCGTCAGCTACCCTGACGGGCCGATAACGGCCCGCTATAGATTTATAAAGAATGCTTACTGGGATCCGTGTCAACAGAGCATTGACGTTAACTTTATGAATTGAGCCAGGTTAGAAAACGTATCTTCGGTCATGTGCGCCCGGTGAAAATTCTGATTAGACTGTACGAATGCGCAGTTTGATCAGAATCTTCACTGGACGCATTTTGGATAGCCAAGGATTCAAAGTTCTTCATGCGAACGACAAAGACTCTGATCAGACTGCGTGCATGCGCAAGGTGATCTGAGTATTCGTTGGGCGCTCAAAGTCCGAAAGTACGTTTTTTAAATTATAGGTACATATACGTTTCTGCAATTCTCCTGTTTCAATACAAATTCTACAATTACCAGTCAAGATATAATCTACGTTACTAACACTATTATGACGCTAGAAAATCCTTAAAAAACAAAACAAAAACTTTCATTTTCTGCTCTTCTCTTATTTCAATACTAGTTCCGCAATAACCGGTAAAGATGTAATCTACGTTACTAATACAGTTATGGCGCTAGAAAATACTAAGAATGCTTTTGACACAGGATGAATACAACAACTTTCATTTTCTGCAGTTCCCCTATTTCAATACAATTCTCCAATAACCGGTCAATAACCGGTCAAGATGTAATCTACGTTACTAACAAAGTTATGGCGCTGGAAAATCCAGAGAGGCACTGGTGTACACAATTTCACCTTACTTTACAACAACCATTCGGCAAGATGCTGTGTCACTTATTCTGCGTCAATGCAGGTATACATGTTTATCTAAGCATCAACCTACCCTGGGTCTACATTGTTTGCCATTCAGCAAACACTTTTTTAGGTATATCCCCAGGCAGTCAAAAGGATTCGTCTAGATTTTAGGGTTAACTATGGATAGTTCCGTATTTACCCTAAGTATTCGGACACCTCAATTCCTTACCATACTTGTTCTAAAAGTTAACAAATACAATTTACTGTTCTATGTTTTGCGTAAGAATTCCTGGATGAGTGGCCAACAGTGTAGACACAGATGAGACGCCGCGATCGTGGCGTCTCATCTGGGACTACACTGTTTGCTCAAGCCTGTCAGTCCGACTACATACGGTAAATACGGCAGCTGTGGTTTGCGAACATTAGGGAAATTATGGTACAAGCCTTTGACAAAAGCGGTTTAAGTGTATCTTTGAGGCAAACATGCGAAAAGTGAAGATTCTGATCAGTCCGAGTCTGAGAAAGACCTTTGCAATACACCAGTGATATCCAGTGATTCTTAACCCTGGTCCTGCTGAACCCGGATACACATACCCTGCTTTTGAAAACAGTGTAGATTCAGGTTAGCTGGCTTCTGAGGAAGCCAACTGATCTGGTTCAGCACTGTTTATCATTATGTATGTGATTTGTATCAACAACCTGTATCAAGTAATCTGATTGGCTGAAAATTAGAAGTGGGCGTGGCATCTTAATTTATTCAGCATGGCAAGGGTTAACTCCGACAGCAAAGAACCTGCACATACTACACAGTTTGATCAGGGTTTTCGCTGTCTGTATATGCCTCGAAAGACCTATACTCATGACATGTCTCAAATACTAACTGCAAGTCCAGAGGCGCCTGCATTTGTCTCAGTGTCAGGGAATGCGCAATTAATCCAGAGAGTACTTTGATTTAAAACGGGAGAACTGCGCATGCCCTAACCAGACTGCAGGTTGCTCCAGTCTTGTACAGGTTGTGTTTAACCTTAGCCTAGGCAATATAGACATCCAGACTCACTGGCGGATCCAGGATGACTTCTAAGGGGAGGGGGCGGAGTCGATTTGATCAAATTACCTTTCTTACACTTTGTATTCTGAAAGACAGTTCTGAGCAAACAGTGTAGACCCTGATCAGACGCCGCAAAACGCAGCGTCTGATCAGGGTCTACACTGTTTGCCACTCATCCAGCAATTTGAACACATTTATCAGTAGTTAAATTGACTTGTTGAAGAGAAGTATAAGGTAAAGAGTAAGCGGCGTCTGATCAGGGTCTACACTGTTTGCTACTCATCCAGCAATTTTAAACACATTCATCAGTAGAAAAAAAAATTGACCTGTTGAAGAGAAGTATAAGGTAAAAAAGCAAGGGATGTGAATATTTAGGGTAAATATGACATCCAAAATTTATCAAATTTATCCAAAACTTCCTATGAAATCGAAATTTTGAGTCAAAACTGGGGTCCGACTGAAAACCCCACCCCGAACCCCTCTGAATCCGCCCCTAATTGTTTTTTCTTTTTTTTTGCCACATGCAATTATATTGTTAGTACTCGTTAGAAACGTTACAGGCGACTCTAAGAAGCAAAACAACGTATGCAATCATAAGAAAAATGCCAATATGCTTGGCTGAAAAGCATCGAATCTAGGTGAATTATTTTAATGAATAAGCTAAGATCTGACAGAAGAGAAAAAATGTCTGCATTTATTTGTCTCTTCAGAGTCTTCGTCTATTTAAATATACTGTTTTGTGCACAAACAGTGCATTAAATAGAATGTTTCGCCACGTGGAGACTCTGAATGTAAGACAAAATCAACACAGACGGATCTTGTTCAACATCGAAGGGCTCTCGATACACCTGGGCCCAGTTGTTCAAAGTATCGTTAGCTTAACGAACTTGTAAATGACAAACTCCTTAACTCTTGTAGTTAAGGTATTTTCAAAAACATTGATATTTTTACTGCAAAATGCCTTATCTCGATAGAAGTTTTTACGTCGCGTTAACTAACAAGTTTTGAAACATTGGGCCCTGGTCGATTTTCCGCCATTTTACAAGGCGTGACCTGTTTGCGTCCAAGTATACAAGTCTATGCTGAAAAGGAGGCTTCTCTAAAAGCAAGGAATATGGGGCAAATTATTTCATTTTAGAGAAGACGCCCCTCTGCATAGGGGAGTCAAAAGAATTTTGAAACAATTGTCTTCCCTAAAAGTTTATTTATTCCCCTTAAAATCCATGGCATGTAAAAAGGCCTTGTTGCGTATGTGGACGTGCTGGGTAAAAAGTTAAGCTGACGACATTTTGACTTTTTTCTTCTTATTTATTCCGAAAAATAGGTTTTGGCATTTCATGCAAATTGTGTCCTCTCATGGAATGCCAATGCCTATTTTCTGAGAAGAATGAGAAAAAAAAATATCAATTTGCCGCAAATTGGTGATATCAAGTTTATTTATCCAGCAAATAATGTTTGACATTTCATGAAAATTATCTGTGCATGACATGCCAAACCCTATTTTCTATAAAAAAATGTATAACGAGCAGAACAGGTCATCACTAAAATCCCAGACTCACAGCTAGTTCCACATCAAAACAATGCGGAACTAGCTGTGAATCTGGGATGTTAGTTATTCACAAATAGATCATATTACCGTATGTACTCTATATACGAACACCATAACGTAGTTATTCACGCCTATAAGACTACCTGGTAAAGTTTCTGTTAAACTCTGCATTGCTGAATAGTAAACAATGTAAACCTAGACTGGTTGCAGTCTCTAGTGACTAAATATTTTTTCATA
The DNA here is from genome assembly GCA_964016985.1 of Anodontia alba. NCBI lineage: Eukaryota > Metazoa > Mollusca > Bivalvia > Lucinida > Lucinidae > Anodontia > Anodontia alba. Next base: position 88,678,441 of record OZ024826.1, read on the forward strand.
TAATCTTGTTTGATAATCCACTAAGATATCATGGCAATAAAGGCTGGTCACCAGCCTTTATAGTCATGATATTATTTTGGTTTTATTTTAGTGGATTATCAAACAGGATTGCAAGAAAATATATTTAGTCACTGGATAATGGAGCCAGTCTAAGTGTAAACAGTGCAAGCTGCTCCCAAGAAGCAGCTTGATCTGAGCCTACATAGTTCGCTCAGGTATGCATCTCCCAAAACTTTATTACATAATACGGACGATGTTAATCCCGTTCAGTCTAAGCGGAGGTGCCTCCTGACGACTGACATTCCATCATGTACAGTGAACCCTCGTTACAACGATAGCATTTGTTCCCAAAGATGTTGTCATTATAATAATTTGCTGTTGTAAAGAATGCTTAATGGACAGAATGATATGTTAGAAAAGCCTTGCTTTATCTTTATTTCCTCATAGAACATATGTTTTGGATATTTGTTAGAATCGCCTCAGTGAGGCGATTCTAGCAAATATCCAAAACATATGTTGCTTGAAATTCTAATGCAATGTTCTTGCATAATTTCTCGTTAACTGTCACCTACTGAGCGAAGGTTTCGTGACATTCAAATTGTCATTATAACGAATTTTGTCGTTGTATCGAGTGTCGATATAAAGAGGGTTTACTGTAATACAAATCCGTTCCGTCTTGTGCACTGCATGTATTGCAAAGTCCCTTGGCAAAATAAAACATCAAGATTGGCTTCTTATACATGTACATTCTAATACTAGTGTCATTTTCATATATACAAATTATAATTTATTTATATTTACATAATATCCCATAACTTTTTTTTTTTCTCCAAAACAGTACATATTTTTTGCTGAGGAGTATTCCGGTATTTTTTTCTTATTTCTCCGTGAAAGCACATGGTATCGGTACTCATTGGAATTCCAATGAGAACTGAACATATATTTAAATGGAGAAATAAGAATGATATCGCTACATTGTATTTTTATTGAAAGGAAAAAAACAAAGAAAGCTAAGCAAACATTCGGCTTCGCTCGCAGTATATACCTTAAGTTTTCGGACACCTCATCTCCTTGCCATACTAATCCTAAAATTTGAACAAGTCATTTTTTATTATTTTTACAACCTCTTGGAGTCTCCAAACATCCATTAGAATGAAGACCCTGATTAGTCGTCGTGTGATTGGGATACACACTATTTGCCTTTCAGCAAGTGGCTCACAGTGGACTTATTCAAATTTCAGGATAAGTATCCGGTAAGGATGTTATGGTGTCCGAACAAAGAGGTGCAGCGTTTCGTGCAACGCGTCTTGCATAGTGTTAGTAGTAAAGTAAACATGCATGGGATAAACATGGTGGTGAAACTGTATGCAGAAATATAAGCGTGTCCGGTAACCTGAGGCTTCTGGTTCCCGGCAGTATTCCGTCAAACAGAAAGTTGAAACCGAAGGACACAGGTCGGACAGGGTTATATTTGTATCTACAGTTAAATCAGTTTGTTTAACATTTTTAACCCTGCAGACCAAACCATTATCTATACTCTTGTAAACAGTGTATATCCAGATAAGACGGCTCGTAACGAGCCGTCTCATCTGGATATACGTTGTTTGCCAATCCGTTTTTTTATTATTATTATTATTTTTGAATGACACCACCTTTTCGCAACAATGGGTATATCCAAATTTACAGAAGAGTCTACTTCAGACATTTAGAGGTGAAAGTGTTACACATGACTAGTTCATGAAGATCTTTGCTAGAGTTCATTTGCTTTTCATTTCCTAATAAAACCAAGTAATGTTCCTCAGCAATTCGATTGTCCTACAGCGCACGCTAATTTTACATCTCTGTAGGCCAACAATTATTATCATTCACAAGTGTAATTTTTGTTTATACACATACTTTCCGCCTGTCAGTAAAACTATGCACATGACGTCATCACATCTTGAGCATCTAAATCTGTCTTGATCGTAATTGGTGGAGTCGCTGAACACGTGGGTGGTGACGTATGAGTATTCACTGGTGACACAGCCAATGGAAACTGTCCTTGTGGAGAAAACATATTACCGGGCGACAAGTGATTTGATGGCGAAATAGCTGGAGATCCATTATTCTGAAATGAGTGTCCTTGGCCTGGAGTTTGAACAAACTGGTGGTGACTTTGGACAGAGGCTGGTGATGGCGTCTGGAGGCGGACATGGTGTTGCTCTTGGCCATTCAAGTGAAGGTTCATTTGCTGTTGCACTAGTTGTTTGCTTTCCTCTCCGAGTTCCGGTGAAAGGTCGCCCATTTTCATCAGACTGGATTCTTCTCTTTTCTTATTCTGCTTTCTTTCCTTCGCCCGTCTGTTCTGGAACCAGATCTTCACCTGCCGTTCTGACAATGCGAGACTTTGGGCGAGTTCAGCCTTTCGTCGGATGGTGATGTACCGACTGTAATGAAACTCTTTCTCTAGTTCAAGTCGTTGATGATCACTGTAGACGACCCTGTATTTGTCTTTGGTGCGGGTTTTGCCTGGAAATAGATAGAAACGTTGACTGTGAAATGATCAGGCTGTGAAATCTAAATGCTGGTCACCAGAGTAATGATAAGAGCGGTGCAGTAAGCCCGTTTGCGGTATTAGACTTTGGCGAAAAAGGTAGTCAGTCTCGGGACTGGTAGTGGGGTAATCAATTACAAAATTGTAATCATAGTCATATCTTTAAACATTGCTTTTTCATTCTGAAGGGTAATCATTAAACAAACAGAAGCTTTCTTGGCACAAAGATGCATACCGTCTCATTGAAGAGTTTTATGAAAACGGTTTTTGTTGTAAATCAGAACAACAGAAATTTTGTATATTTTTCGTGGGTGGTAAATTTTCATATTGAGCTTTTGCACCGGAAAATTACAATTACTCTTGTGAACAGGGAGTAATTTGTCTCATTTTTATCTTCAAAACTCATCCTGTGGTGGACGAAAAAAAAATGATGATGAGGTCAAGACAAATGTAATGTGACTCTTACAACATTTTCACACCCAGAAAAAGCTATTGTACAATAAAATGACACGAGTATACATTCCCATCGGGCACATGACATATATACAACGACGCCTTAACGTCGGTGCAACGTCACGACGTTGTATAAACATCGTGTGTCCACTGTGTTACTTAAGGAAGCATTTTGTGATGTCATGTACTATGTTACAAGATAATTAAATTTTACAATTTCAAACCAAGGCAAATCAATAGTTTAAGTGGATTAAATAAATATATACATGCAAATAGGTATAAATAAATAAATAAATGAATAAACTAAATAAATATTGTTCAGGAAATGTCCTGAATGGATCTGCACTAGCTACGAACATGTGAACAACAAAGTCTCGTGCAATCTGATCAGGCTCTTCGCCGGTCGATTACAGAATCCATAAATTCATATCCCAGTTATAAATACTCTAATCAGACTGCATAAATGCGCCTTTGTTCTCTGTTTACTGACGCTCTCTTCTAACGGTGAGAGTTTTGCTGTGCCCCGGCTCTCATACATATAAAACCAACGACAATTAAGAGCCGAAATGGGAGAAAGCGGACCTTATGTGATGTGCGCCCAGCGAAGACTCAGATCAGCCTGCGCGTCCGCGCAGACTGAGCTGAGTCTTCACTGGGTGCCACTGGATAGCCATGGTGTCAAGGCTTTTGCAATCGGACAGCGGACTGTAATAGTCAAACTGTGTGAATTCGCAGGCTGATCACAGTCATAGCTGGGCGCAAATGCTACAAGGTACATTTTCGCCGTTGCGGTTCAATTATGCTATTGATCAAAAGGACATGCATGAAATATTTATTTCTTAATAACTAACTTTTGGAAACAATTGTTGAAAGCCTTTGATATTTCAAGAATCTGCCATATAGATCAATCTAATTGGTCGACTTAACACTCTGGACCAAATCAAATATGATTTTATGACCAAGAAGGTGTAAAACAACGTATTCCATGATGTCTTCACCGCACTTACTTGCGGTCTGTGGTCAGCAATTCCAGGACAGGGCAGTCCTGTTATTGAAACGGATGTGGTCAGGAAACTGAGACTTCTGCCATCAGACTCCTATCCTATCCCTACCCTGGCCCCACGGCGGTTTAGTTTTCTATTCTAACAAAGGTAAATTGCTCCTCTTTGACTATTTTTCTACACATATTATCTCAGTTACCTGGCAGAAATGCATAACTCGTCAGCCAAATCAGAGAGAAATACATTCCCAAGAATTCCTATTTATGCTCATTCAAATATCAGTTAGAGGAAGCCAAGCTACCCTATATCTATCATATCCCCATCAGACCACCGTATTTGCCCTTAACATCCGGACAGACATCCTTAGCAAACAGTGTAGACCCAGATCAGACGACGCAGAACGCGGCGTCTGATCAGGGTCTACACTGCTTGCCAACCGCCAAGCAGTTTAGACATACAACTGTATTAACAATTAACAAATAGTAAAATGAACTTGAAAAAATTTTAGCGCAAGTATGGTAAGAAGGGAAGAGAGACAACTGTCAAATTGTTTTTGCTCCCTTCTAAAAAGGGGTCTTTTTGCTTCTCTTTTATGCAGCCTTTTATGCAGTTCTATGAAAAGTACAAAATGTACAAAATGTTGCGTCCGTTATAAGAATTTTAGTGGGGATAGCGGGGCAGCGTAAAAATTGAAACTTGATGTTGGGACAGCATATTTGTCCTAAATCTTGTACAAGTCCATTACATTGTCTGCTGACGTGTCTAAAAACTACTAGATGAATGGCAAACAGTGTGGGCTCTGACCAGGCGCCGCTTTTTTGCGGCGTTTGGTCAGGGCCTACACTGTTTGCCTTGACCTGTTTTCCCAATATTTGTTTTATCATGCCACCTACAAAGCCAGTGTACATGGATAAAATGCAATTTCCAGTAATAATGAAAATTGTTTGTTCAGACTTTTGCATCTTTCTGATACATCTATTATTCAAACCTGGACATAATACGTTCACGCTAAATGTGGAAAATAACCACATAATCTTCTAATTCATCAAGTAAAGTCATCTCTAGGTATGTTAGAATACCCATTGGGCCTTTTCTCACCGCTGTGTTAACGAGGTAGATTTACCCCACCTATTGGTAATAGAAATCGTTGCATAATGCAACATGAAAGACTGGGCCGTATTTGAAAAGCGAAATGAGCCGAGAAACAGCAATATTCCTAAAAACTTTGCGCACAGCAAAGACTCAGATCAGCCTGAGCATCCGCGCAGGCTGATCTGAGTCGTCGCTTGGTGCCTGAAGACGCTTTGGATCCTGGGCTACCAACAGAGTGCCCTGCGAAGACTCTGATCAGACCGTGCGGATGCGCAGGCTGATCTGTCTTCGCTGGGCGCGCATGCAATCCTGTAGGAAAACATGTGCCCGGCTCAAATTGGTGCAATAAGATCAAATATATAAATATATATATAACAAACAAGAAATTTAGAATGATCAAGTTACTTTTGCACCAAAACAAACTATAATCATTAGAATTGCCTCCACGAATACTCATTGCATGTTTTGATGCACATTTCTCTTATATGGTAATGGCTCATTTGTCGACAGGCTCAGTCGACAGCATAAATAGATAGACCCTATGATATAAAGGGATCCAACGCAGACCCAAATGTAGCCTAATCTAGCAAAACTACGCTCTGCTAGCACAAAATGTATTTTATACTTGCACAGAAATTTGCATTGAATATACAACATATTTACTACAGAAGCAGACGAATTTGAAATTTACCCGGTCCTGAATGATCCAAAATGTTTAATGACCTGAAGAACATTGACCCTGATTCGTGCTACGTTGTTAAGAGTCCTTTTTAAACCTGATTCCGTTAAGTTTCCGTTATGAGAACCGTTCACAGGCGTTCTATGTAAACGATTCCTTTTATCTCGACCTTCCATATTGTGTTCTTTCGCTCAGATAATTTAGCTAACTTTTTGTCCATCCCTGCTCTAATTTTCAAATTAAGTCTTAAACACTGTGCGTGAAAAGATGCGTTGTCAGAAAATATTTGAAAGGGTGACCTGTCGGAAGTCATTAATCAAAGGTTGAGTAACCGGAACAAAACCTTTAATTCCAAGACATCGGCCTTGGAAAACAAAACAAGGGTTTGATCTGTCTTCGTAGACTAGCCCCAGTCTCCAGTGCCTAATATTTATTCTCATAATCCTGTTTGATAATCCACCAAAACAAAAAAAAAAAAAAAAAAAAAAAAACTATAATAATAATAATATCATGACTATAATGGCTGTTTACTAGTGACCAGCATTTATAGCCATGATATTATTTTGGTTTTATTTTAGTGGATTATCAAACTGGATTATAAAAATAAATGTTTAGTCACTAGAGACTGGAGCCAATCTACAGTCTTCACTGTCCGACTTAAGACGCTTTGTAGCCTTGGATACCCACAGAGTACCCTGCGAAGGCACTGATCAGACTGCAAGGACACGCATTTGTGTGGACACAATCTTGTGGGAATTGTTCGGCGTATTTTCTTATTTTATCCCCTATAAAATAGGGGTTGATACGCCAAAAAATGTGTATTCTTAGTTTCCCTGAAACCTGTGACATTTCATTAAGAAAACATGCCTATATAATGTTCACCCCCCCCCCCCCCACACACACACACACACTTAAACCCCTCTTTAAATAATAAAACTAGGGGTATACATTATTTTTCTTATTTCTGCTCAAAAACATAGATTGTGGGTACTCGTTAGGACCGCGTCGGCGAGGCGGTTCTAACGAATATCCACAATCTATGTTTTGAGCAGAAATATGAAAACTATCAGAATTTCTATCTGAAAACTTACAGTTTTTTGTGGTGAAATATTCAATATATTTGAATAGGCATGTTTTCGGAATGGTCCATTTTTTTTTTTTTTTTTTTTTTTTCCAGAAAATAGACTGACACATTCATGCACAACATTATCTCCTAAGGAAAGGTCACCCCTTACTTTCCGGGAAAAATAAGAAACACATTCTAAAGTGCCGTCAACTGAAATGTTAACCCGAAATAACAAGCGTTGATCGCTTCTACCGGCGAACAACGCGTCCGGGATTAGCAAAAGCGTTCTAGTTTGGCCTTATCACAGCTTGGCCCTAGTTCCAATGGCTAAATAATAACTCTCTTCATCCCCCTATAAAAACGAAGGCTTAATATTTATCAGTTTCGGTATTTGTTTTGAACACATTCTGTAGACACTTTTGCACAAAAATTTTGCAATATCCTCAAGGCTACAGGCTACTATTGACTTTCCTTATATATTTTTATACATTTTTGCAAATCTTATACAGCCCACAATTTGTAGTTTTAATAAGTCAAGTAATTAGCTTCCGCCTCTTCGAAGACACAGACACAGAGATCTTGTAGTAGTTTTATTGTGTTGAGGTTTAACGACACGTCAACCCTTGTGGGTCATTTTATGTCGTCTCCCAGAGAAAGGGAAAATATAGATAGATAGAAGAGATAGTAGAGGAGACGAAAGAGAGGGACGGGGGAGAAAGATGATAATGAATGAAAATGAAGAAGCAGAAGAAATAATAACATTCCTCCTCTACCCTTACCTGCTGCAAGGATAGCAGGCCTTGCCCAGCTGTAAGCCAATATCAGCTGCACGCCCTGGTGACGCAAGATACACGACACTTTTGCCTCACCCAACCACCCCCAGATCTTGTAAGTCACAGACGGTGCCAGGGTAAGTAACTCAAATGATTTTCTACTTGCAACCATCGCAAAATACTGCAGAAATGCCTGTATTATACATTTTGACTAATTCGAAGCAGGCAAAAACAGCTTTAGAAACAGGCAAACAATTTGGAACTATATTTAATGTGGAAGTATCTTCGTATGGAGCCAAACCGGTTCACTGTAAATTAGAGCAGTCCATGAAAACAACGCGACTGAAGTGACAATGTATCTTTTGGATACCCAAAAAACGGCCTATGCTTTGAAAAAGGAAAATGAGATGAAATCAAAAGTCCAATTTAATAATCTGATGAGAAACACAGGAAAATGGCCCTTATGGCATATGCAAACAATGTTCGCCCCGATCAGCCTGCGCGAAAATGTCTCATGTGGCACTGTCGGACAACGAACGGTCCCGATTAGTCTGCGCTAAAATGTTCATTATGGCATGTGCGGATAACGAAGGCCTAGATCAGCCTCCGCACTAGCGCAGGCTGATCAGGGCCTTCGTTATCCGCTCATGGAATCAATAAATACTGTAGACCATGTCGGCGAACAGAGAAGACCCTGGTTATACTAGTACACTTTTTCACTGGGTTTACACAATATTTTTTAATGTGTACTAACAATGAAAGATAAATTTTCGAAGACAGAAAGATAATTTCGATAACACAAGTACATCCAAGATCTTTCTTTTATGAAGTGGCATTATTCCAAATCTTTGCAGTGTTTGATGTCAATGCTAATAAACCAGGGGACTTCGTTTGGGCTTTTCTTTTTGTGTGTTACAGGATGAACGAGAATATTGAATAATTTGAGCGTTTCAAGAGAAAACGGTGTCTTCAATCATTTGCGCATAGCGCAGATGCAGTTTATCCGGTGCGTTCGCGCGGTTTTTGTCATCCGGGTCTTATCGGGCCTTTATTGCACATTGACATATCGTATTAACCCTACTTATTAGGAAACCTGAATTTCTTACCGTCTTTGTCTTAAATTTTTCAACAAGCCTATTACCTGGCGACAGGCCTGAAACTGCTGGATGAGTGGCTAATAATGTAGACCCTGATCAGACGCCGTTCTATGGCGTCTGATCAGGGTCTACACCGTTTGCTCGGACAAGCCTATCTCAGTACTAAGAAGTACGAGTATTACGGTATTGCCGAACAGACATTTACTCTTTAGTGGGCAGCAGAGGCTCTGATCAAAGTTACGGATACCTAGGCTGATCTAGGTCTTCGCTGTCACCAGCGGGGGACGACGTTTATACAATGTCGTATTAACATCGAAGCAACGTCGTCGCATCGATGTTAATACGTTGTATAAATGGGTCGTATTTGCATCCAAAACTCAAATTCAACTGACGCGCCCCCTACTATGTCCCTAAAGGGGTCATCGTAATGATTAAGTATTATCGACACGGTGCGAATTGACTGTTTGTCGTCTCAATATTTATCTTACGAAATCAAACCGTTGCTGGGCAAAATAAAAGTTGAGCGATGATTAAATATATGCATGAAAATTCAAATATACAACTAATTAATATTAAATATAGCCTTATTTAAACAATGTTCCTGTGATAACACAAATTAGCATATTATCCAAAAGGCCTGATAAAGGGAGTATTCGGACTATGATAATGGGGAAGTTTGGCTCCAGCTCCTGTGACAAAATATTTACTCTTGTAATCCTGTTTGATACATCAACTAAAATAAAACTAAAATAATATCATCATTATAAATGCTGATCACTATTGATTTCAGCATCAGAGAGGAAAAAAAATAGTTTCATTTGATTCTATAGCTACAGATAATGTTTTTTTTTTTTGCGGTCTATATTAGGCTTGCACCAAATATATGACTTGTGGTACTCATTGAAATCGATTCGACGATCTCATCACCAGGGTCGATTATTGTTAATTAATATATTTATTTTATGGATTCTATAATAATGCAAAAGTTAAATGAAAATAATAATCATAATTAGTCATGAAAAACTGTTTGAAAAGTTTCTTATTGTATTTTCTAAAAATAAAAAAAAAGTCTGTTCAAAATCATGACATTTTTAATATTTAAAACCTATATGGACAAAATCTTTTTGTCCAAGAAATTAAAACTAAAAACTTCTTTGTATGCTTCTGCGCCTTGGATTGAATGAAATACTGTAAACCTAGAAAACATATGTGTAGGACTCTTATTAAAACTGTTAAATTATTTAATTACCGAATGTGGTTCTAAAACATTGGAATGGAAGAATCTCCCCAGTTCTCCTTCAAATGATGAGCAACGTGAGGAAGCTGTCCTTGTATTACATGCGAATAGCACAGGTCCAGATCAGACTGCGCGTCCATCCATTGATCTACACTATCCAAAGAGACTGTCAGCGAACTGATCAGACTGGGATTTTTTTTTTTTTTTTTTTTTTGTTTATGCAAATGTTACTCCACGTAATAAGTCTCGGAAATTGTTCGGCGATTCAAAGAAACAGGTTACAGTATTTACCCTAAATATTCGGACACTTTCTAGCCTTACCATACTGAATATACATGCCTGAATTTTGAACCAGTCCAATTACCACTAAGCACTGCTGACGAGTGGCAAACAGTGTAAACCCAGATCAGACGCCGCGTTCTGCGGCGTCTGATCTGGGTCTACGCTGTTTGCTTAGGCAAGCCTATCGGATTAGAATAGATATGATAGGGTCCAGTTAATATGTAAATAAATTAATTGCAAATTAATTGGTCATTAGCTCAGCAGTGCAATATGGGGCAAGTCTGGTATTGCACACTTCATAGGAATTTTTGACCCTGTTAATCATACATATTATTATGTATTATAGTTCAAACAGAGTAATTAGCATACCGCAGAAACAGGCCAGTGCAGCCTCAGATGTCCCGTGGGATAACCAAAACGCAAGGTGGTTCTCAAATTGGTTCGTGCTGAGTAACAGATGAGTAATAACAATAATAATTATAATAACTTAAAATGCTAGATGTCCTGTTGTTTTTTCATTACCTGCATTTATAGAACAGCAACGGGCGGACGGACGTACATCGAAGACCTGTATTGACTGTGTGGATGCTAAAGCTGGTTTGATTTTCTCTGTTCTGTAAATACTGGTATGGAAAAATGACTCGACATAACGTTTTTAATTGGTTTTGGTTATTTTTAATTATTAAATAGGTGTTATTACTCGTCTGTTACCCAGCACAGAACTATTTGAGAACCCCTTGCGTTTTTGTTGGGCACTGTTGATTTAGTTGTTATTCGCCGTTTTATTATTACTATTACTATTATTATTATTATTATTATTATTATTATTATTATTATTATTATTATGTACTTACATTTATTTATTTATTTATCTATTACAACAAAGAATATTGTGAAATAAACTTGTTGTAATGATGTCACTTCTGTAGTTAGACATAACAAGCGAATACAGAGGTCTAAAAAGAGAGAATTTTATGGATTTCAAGCACTATTTTTCTGAAGAAAAAAAAATAGAAATATGATCGTCTACTGAATTTGTCCAGAGTACGCTTATGTTACGATAATGAAACTTAGTTTATTTATTTCATTTAATTATATTTTTAATCTATTTTTATTGTACAACATTTAACTGGTGAGTACTCATCTGAAGAGCGACAGGGGTTGTGCCTGTTATGGTTTCGTACCCTTGGACCCCCTGCACTGAAGCATAAAATGAATCAACAACAACAATCAGAAGCGTGAAAAAAAAAAGCGCAGAATTATCATCAAACACTCGTCCTTAAACGTTTATACAACGTCGCCTCAACGTCGATGCAACGTCATGACGTTGTATCGACGTTGAGGCGACGTTGTATAAACGTTTAAGGCTCCATATCCCCATCAAAAAAAAAACAAAAAAAAACAATAGACATATTTTATCCAAGAAAGGTTTAATAAATTGATAATAGTATTATTTGATCATATAATGGGGCATCTGATAGCTTGTAAAATTCCAGTTAGTCTCTCATTTTTTGAACGGGATCAAAAATGAAATGATTTTTATCGCATCTCTGAATTAATGTTGGCAACATTTATTCAAATATAGGATAAAAAAAAAATCATTTCATTCCAAGAACAAGAGAGACTAACTGAAATTTTACAGGCTGTCAGATGCTACATTTTAATAAGATTGTGTTAATACTTTGTATCAATTAATTAAACCTTTCTTGGATAATAAAGTGTCTATTTTTTAGGAACACGGAGCCTTCAACATCTCTGAAGTCCATTTTTGCGATCTGTTTATGTATCTAAAATGCTGAATAAGTAGCTAACAGTGCAGACCCTCATCAGTTTAGCGGCGTCTGATCGGGGTCTGCACTGTTTGCTAAAGCCTGTTTGTCCGAGTAATTTTGGTAAAATACGGTTGGCATGGATTATGCGATTGGATTCAGTTAATCGGACATATCCTAGAGTCGTTAGTCATGCAATTAACACCTGTCAGTGAAAAGAAACTCCTCGTGTGATTTATGTAATACTGGGATACAACAGAGACCCTGTTGTCTCTGATCTCTTTCCTCCCCACTCCCTATTTCGAACCATTTTGCAACGCAGAGGAGCAGATCCACGCAGATTGATCACGGTTGTTGAGCCTAAACACAACGCTATTCTGCATGCTACAGATTATGTAGAGCATGTCCACACAGCGAATGCACAGAAAACCCGGAAGTGGAAAGCTAAGAGACAAAAACTCTCTTTTCTTCCCATTCCGGCTTTAAAAAAGTCTTTTCTTCCCACTTCCTTTTCTGGGCCTTCGTTGTGCGCATGTGCCCTAAATAATCTATAGGCATTGCTCAGACCATTATTCAAAACATGTGCCACTGGTCTTTCCAATATTATTTATTTATTTATTTATTACATGTATCTATATAATATGTATTACAAAAAGAGCTTATTGCAGTAAAAAAAAAAAACTGTACCTTCGGACATGTGCACCCAACGAAGACTCAGATTAGCATGCGCATTCGCGCAGTCTGATCAGTCTTCTCTGCTCGACTGAAACAAATCTAATCATTGCCTCTCCAGCGTCCAGTGAAGGCTCTGATCAGATCGCGCGCATGTGCAGGCTGATAGAGAGCGTGGTAGCTCAGTGGTGAGCGCACTGGCCTCTTGAGCTAAAGTACCGGGATCGATCCCAGGCTTAGGCAGGGGAATTTTCGGTGTCCAAACACGCTTTCATTCGTGTCATTTGCAGGTATGACATGAAAACAGTGCGCCGTCCTTCGGATCGGGACGTTAACTGGAGGCCCCCTGTGCAGGGAAAGTCATACCCTGTGCAGGTTAAAGAACCCTACGGTAATTCGAAATGGTTACTTGTAGGCCTTCATCCTGCAACCCGGAGTGTACAATGTACACCTGCCTAGAATGTCCGAGAGGGCGTATGGCAGTATGTAGAGAAAAAATATGAGTTTTCGATGAGTGCATATGTTCGAAAGTATATTTTCTCACGCTGTGCGTTTATTTTATGTTCATAAAATAAACTTTAGCACGCAGAATAGCGTTATGTTTAGGCTTAACAACCATGATCAAACTGCGTGGATGCACAGTCTAAACTAGACTGGCTCCAATCTCCAGTGACTTTTTTTTTCTTATAATCCTATTTGATAATCCACTGAAGTAAAACCAAAATAATATCATGACTATAAAGGCTGGTCACTAGTGACCAGCCTTTATAGTCATGATATTATTTTGGTTTTATTTTAATGGATTATAAAACGGGATTAAAAGAAAAAAATATTTAATCGCTGGAGACTGGAGCCAGTCTATGTCTAACCTGACTGTATTATCCGTAACCCCAAATCCGCTAGGCTCAACCAATCTTAGACTGGCTCTAGTAGGTTATGCTATTGTTTTTATTTATTTATTTATTTATTTATTTATTTATTTATTTATTTCATTTTATTTTATTTTGCTTTTTTTGCCATTCTTTATCACTTCTTGTCGCTGTATGTTTTTTTCTTTAATCCCATTTCACAGTTTTACTACTCTTTTCCACTAAGGGACATAATTTATTGAATCATTATAAGCTGTACTTAAGTGTACACCGTTGAAAAGAAAAGAGAAAAAGATGGAAAAGATACAGTCTGGAGACAGTCTAAACCAATCTGAGTATTTGTTGTCGTTTTCGTCCTTTCGCAAGTTGACGTTATAAGTTTCATTTACCTACTTCTAAAAGTAATGAATCGCCTAAGCTTTCGGCGCGACTTTTCATGTCTTGGGCTTTTGTTGTTTTGAATAGGCCAATGATTTCGACATCTGAGGTGTAAAAAATTGTCTATCTCTCTATCTATCTTATGTAATCTTTTCGTAACTAAGTAATTTACAATAGAATGCGGGCAGAAGACCCTATTTTTCATTAAAGATCAATTTAAACACAGATTTACCATTCGGCATATGCGGTCATCTTAGCAGAGGTGTTAGTTTCATTTGTGGATTTGTTAACTTTGACGCCGTTTCGGTTATTATCCGAACAATGAGTTTAGTTTGTAGGTGAAATGTAATAAAAGATATTCCATAGTATAAACCGCAACGTCCGAAAATATACCTTTGAATATGTGCGCCCAGCGAAGATTCAGATCAGCCTGCGCATTCGCGCAGTCTGATCAGAATCCTCCCTGGGCGCATTCTGATAGCCTAGGATGCTAAGTGCTTTCATGAGGACCACGAAGCCTCTGATCTGACTGCGGGGACGCGCAGGCGGATTCGGGTTTTCGTTGGGCGCACATGTCGAAAGGTAGGTTTTCTCACGATGCGGGTCATATTGGCAAAGGTATGACTGTCTATCCACTAGGTTTTATACGTTTGTTTGATTTTTATAAGCGATTAGATCATTCTGTTATCCAACCTTTCGAAAATTAGTAAGGATTGTCCAGATTTCGTTTGATCTTTGCAAGAATTTTTCTTTCAAATACATATACAGTCGACTCTCGTTATCTCGAATTCCAAGGGACTCTCTGAAATACTTCGAGATATCCGTAGTTCGACATATCAGGTTTGCAGAATTGAGGAAAAAATAATTTGATTAACCACATTAAACAAACTGATAGGTAATTGGACTTTTGAAGTTAGAGATATATTGAAAATATTGTGGAAAAGAGGAGAAATTGCTCCTTAGGAGCAATTTCTCCTCTTTTCTACAATATTTTCCATCTGTTGTTAGGTTTTCATGTATAGGCAGGGACCAGATTTTCACTTCGAGATAAGGGGTTATTCGAGATAAGCGAGGTCGAGATAACGAGAGTCAACTGTATAGTAATTAAAGTGAAAGTCAGAACTGAGAACTAAAAAAATATATTTCCAAATGTTTTTTTCTTTTTTTTTTTTTTTTTTTTTTTTTTTTGTTTCATGTATGCATGTAGAACAAAACGTACATTATGTCAAATTTGCTGGATTTATTTATTTATTTATTTATTTACTATTATTTAAAGTGTCTTAATTTATAAAGAAAATAAGGGAATCATAATCTGAATGAATCATCGTTTCCCTGGTAAATAAGAAAAAGATGACACTCATCTTCAGCCAAAAAACACTGCTCAAGGGCCAGACTAAAACAGGGCCTTTCTTACACATTCTGCTCGTTAAGGATTCTTTACAACAGCAAATTCATTTTAATGTTAACGTAACGCCTTTTCGTTGTAACGAGGGCTCAATGTATATATAAAAGATAATGGCAGTTTTGATTATACCAGGAAATGTCTATTTTTGATAACCTTAGACTATTTCGTATGAATATGAACGCTTTAAAAAGTTAATTTAAACCCGATGTAATATCTAATAAAGTAAAAGTGTAAACAAAAACAAAAGAAATGAAGAATTTTATCTTAGCGGTTATTACCATCTTCAAAGGGATTTCACCTTTACAGCTCCCTGGGCTAATTCAGCAGACGACAAACTGGTGATATTTTTCTTGTTTTTCCCAGAAAACAGGATTTGACATTTGCAAATTGTCTTCATTGGAGTCAATTTGCACGAACTGTCAGATTCCATTGTCTGGGAAAAGTAAGAAAAATATTTTCAAAATGTCGTCTGCTGAATTTTTTACCCAGAGTGCTAACCGTTAGCAATCCAATGGTTTGCACCTTTATTTAGCCGGTAAAGGATTTGATGTTAGAATTGTTTTATTGTTTTTACCACATTTCCGTTTTCTCTCGCACTATACATCGACGCGACAACACGGGCGTGAACAGAGAACTTGTTAAGGTGGAGTATTTGATGATAATTCAGGGATAATTTTCTCCAGTTCGCCCAAAAAGCTATGTTGTGGGTACTAGCAAGAATCACCTCACAGAGGCGCTTCAAATGAGTGCCCAAAACATGTTTTTTACGGAGGAATAAGGAAAAATTATCCCTGCATTATCATCAATACTCCTCCTAAACAAGTTCTCTGCATGGATTCCGTGATTGTTCAACGGCCTCTTATGTCCGAGACTTTTTACCTACATAAAATTACAAGAAAAATGGTATTTAAGAAAAGAAAAAATGTAACCAAAAAGGTCTAAACATCATGAAATAGTAACTAGAAACCAGCCTCTACAATCATGCTATTATTTTTGGTTTCATTTTAGTGGATGATTAAACAGGATTATCAGAAAAAAATATTTAGTCACTGGAGACTGGAATCAGTCTACATTTCCTACAAGATTGAATGTGCGTCCAACTAGACACAGATCCCCACAGGCTGATCACAGTCTTCCTTGTTCGTCTGAAGACACTTCGGACTTTTTCTTGAATGTTTTATTTTATTTTTTTTTATTGCACCCCTTTTAACACATATCCCTGGATATTTAATGCTTTCGGACAAAGTCATTATGGTTTCTTCTTTGTACTGAATTCCGAGTTTTTACTTTGGGGTATTTGCCGTTATTCGAACATAGATGCCAGAACAGTGTAGACCTTGATACCCCACAGAGCAGTTTGATCCAGGTCTACACTGTTTGTCATCCTTGTATGATATTGGTGAAATGGTCAGGCAAATGGACTCAAATCATTTGCAGCCATGGAGATCGAAACAAGTTCTCATGCAAACAGTGACAAGCTTTCTCATTAAGATATATACTGTTTGCTATTCATTTTTGATGAAACTCTTAATTGCTTAAATGTATTTTTATGTTCTGTTTAATTATTATTATTATTATTATTTAAATTGTCCGACTATTTAGAGTAAA
Source organism: Anodontia alba (assembly GCA_964016985.1). Lineage (NCBI taxonomy): Eukaryota > Metazoa > Mollusca > Bivalvia > Lucinida > Lucinidae > Anodontia > Anodontia alba. Next base: position 88,695,355 of record OZ024826.1, read on the forward strand.
TATGGAATAAATGGATGGACGTCTCTGTTAACCCTTAAAGCACCAACCACAACTGCAGCAGACGACTTTGGATTTTGTTTGATTTTCAGAGAAAATATAGCCTAGCAAACGATTCACATGAAATATCATGCTATATTTTCTTTGAAAACTATAAATACGTCTTCTGGTTTAATGTTCGCATATACCCCGAATACGCCTTTTTACCATCACGAAAACATGTCTATATAACTTTGACCCCCTTAAACCACATTTTTATATAGTAAAACTGGGATTTACAGGAGTAATCATTATGTTTCTTATTTCTGCTCAAAAACATAGATTGTAGGTACTCGTTAGAACCGCCTCGCCGAGGCGGTTCTAACGAGTACCCACAATCTATGTTTTGAGCAGAAATATGAAAAATATCAGCGTTTTTTTATCTGAAAATTTTCAGTTTTTGGAAGTGAAATTTTCTATATATTTGAAAAGGCGTGTTTTCGTAATGTAGGTCCAAATAGGCGTATTCAGAGGAATGTTTTGTTGTTGTTGTTGTTTTTTTTTTTTTCTTTTTTTTTTTTTTGTTTTGTTTTTTTTGTTTATCACTTAACATGTTTTGTACCAAACCATATCTTGTGCGGTCTTACTTGAATCGCATCTCCAATGAGTACTCACAGGGTATGATTTAGTGTAATATAAAACAAAATAGAAATAATCCTTAATTATCAGAAGAATTATCAAATTATCTGAACAAGCGTCTTGCTGTGGGCGTAAGGCATTAGTATCTCGCCAAATTTGCCCTAAAATTTGAAGACATCTGATGTAACTGTCTGTTGATGTGTCTCATCTGCTTGATGAGTGTCAAACAGTGTAGACCCTGATCAGACGCCGCGTTCTGCGGCGTCTGATCTGGGTCCACAATGTTTGCTCAAGCCGGTAATTCAGATCATTTAGGGTAATGAATGCTTATTGAGGTTCTAAATGATTAAAATTTGAAATAGAATCGTTTTTCTGACAGAAACCGGTGCGGTTTTCGAGCAAATTCAAAACATGCCAAGGGAAGAAGCTACATACCCTATTCGTATGGTACATTTTCGTACGGAATGGCTCAGGTAGGAATCACCAACAGGCCGAAGACATTACAAGGTAATTATCCATCAGACCACAGTGACAAAAATTAACATAAATGAAACCAGCATTCATAAATAAGATATGAGATGACAAAATTATTGCATGTACGAAGAATAGGAAACGGAATCGATCAACAACCTGCTAATTGTGTAACAGTAGACAGATCTGTTAGGGAATATAATATTAAATAGCTCTATTATAATGAACAAATCTTATGAGAATCTAATATTAGACAACTCTTATGAGAATATAATATTAAACAAATCTTAAGGGAATATAATAAAGAATGAACAAAAAGAGCTTATGAAAATAAATAAATAAATAAATAAATAAATAAATAAATAAATAAATAAATAAATAAATAAATAAATAAATAAATAAATAAAAACAGAATCCAGGGGCGCTCTTATATGACCCTGAAAGAAGGAAATAAATAAAATCCCGCATATTACCCAAATTATTCGGACTCACAGGTCTGAGCAAACGGTGTAGAACCAGATCAGACACCTCTGATCAGGGTCTTCATTCTGCGACTATCCAGCAGTTTTAGACTCACCAACAGGTAGTATGATGGACCTACAATTTCTGGGATAAGTATGGTTAGATGATACATGTATTGTGTCTAAATTTTTACCGTAAATGCGATATACAAACGGACATATAGACAGACGATTTAGTATAACAGCATATTTACCTGCAACTGGGGCACTCTGGTAGGCAGCCTTCTTCATCCAGTCATAGGGGGGACGGAGTTGCTTGTTTGTTGGTGATCCAGAACTCGAACTAGATGAGCTGGTGTTCCCTGGAGAATCCATAGTAAGTGATGTCATACCGCCCTGGCCGCCTTGGCTGTAGTCGATGCCCATAGTCCCTGTGCGATAATGATAGGATCCCATCCCCGGGGGAGACGCCGAAGAGCTGGTAGGCGTGCCGTAACCCCATTCATCTACACGACCACCGTACATAGCATTATACCATGCTTGTTGGACGCTGGTGTCTGTCATGGGAAACTGGTTATAGTCCTGAGGATGTTGAGAACCCGGGTAGCCATAGCCGAACCCGGAGAACCCAGAGTTGGCTGGTGGGGAGGGGTATCTCTGAAACATCGCCGGAGTGGAGTTGTTCTCCTGGCACATCACCATAGTTGACATTATTCAAGTTCTTTTTTCACACACACAGAGAATAATTTATTGTAAAACGTCCACAAAACAAGTCAATTTCACTTTCCACCAAGTCTGTCAACAATACCGGTAAAATACACAACACAACAAATTCTAAAAATTTCCAAGTCAAATAAAATATTGAACCAACAGAATAATTAAGTTGTATATACGTCCATAAAACAGGTTTACAATCTTGAAACAATTTGTCATTGAATGAAAGAATTGGGATATCCACTAAGTTTTATTGCATGGAACCTTGACAGAAAAGTGGGCGTGTCAGTAAAGAGATAACAGAATCACCTTATTAATATTCATGACGTATCACTACACACCGGGTAGATTACCCGGTGTAGTGATACGTCATGAATATTAATGAGGTGATTCGACCATTTTTTCCTATGTGGTTATGTAATGGCTGACGTTGTGAAGGTTTGGATTGGCTAGTAAATATGTCATCACCTTTCGAATTAACATAGTGTCAAGATGCTGGGTGATTTACTGTAAATGGTTGGTTAAAATATGACACTTACAATTGTATATTCAGTTTTGTGCGATATGGCATTTGGTCATCTCGCACGACACTGAATATACAATTCGTCTTAAAAAAAAAAAATTAATTCATTTATCCATTCGTTCGTTCGTTCGTTGTCGTTTAATTGTCCGTTCATTCAATTTGAAGTTATACGTTTTCATTCTTTCTTTTTATGCACAAATTATTTGTGGATATGCTTTGCACTGAACTGGGCGCTTTTGTTTTAAGTTCTACAGGGTATTTTTAAATAATTTCAATACAGACTTGGCAAATATCGAATAAAGAGCATTTTTATTTTATTTTATTTTTTATTAAAAGTTCTAAACGGGATTTAAAAAATATATTGCAGATACACAAATCTCAAAGAACAAAAAAATGGATGTACGTACGTATGTATGTATTTTTGATTTAGCACAGATCTAGATAAGAGTGAGTAAATAGTTTTATTATATCTCGACGAAAAGATATGTTGTGGGTACTCATTAGAAGCGCATCGGTGAGGCGCTTCTAATGAGTAAGTATCCACAACATATCTTTTCGTCGAGAAATATGAAAAAATAAAGATATTTTTTCGTTGAAAAAAAACCCCGACTTATCAATAGCTATGTTTAGTTAAGATTTTAGGAGACACCCGACAGACAGTAAAATGGACCAGTGGGTTCCGCATTGGTTCGGTTGGCACCCATTGTAGACTGAATGAACTCCCCCACACTATGTACTGGAAGATTCCAATTTCGATTTAAGTTATGGCAGGCTATGTGTGATTTAGATATTCCTTGAGAAAAATGGTTGAACTAATTGCAAAAAGTGGAGACCCTGATCAGACGCCGCGTTTGCGGCGTCTGATCTGGGTCTGCACTGTTTGCCAATTACCCTTTTAGGGGTCTCCAGACTACAATGGCTTGATAGGTTTCATAAATTATTTGAGAGGTTCTAACACAACTATAGCAACAATAAATGCTTCATGCATTCAGAATTCAGATACCAGCCGCACCCCCTACCCAGACCCCACCTCCATGCAACTTTATGTAGTCGAATGGGAATCATATATACTACCCAATCCAAACCTTCACATTATGGGAAAGTTCGCGTGATGTGACATATTTTAACCGTTCAACTGTCTGGGAAATTTTAACAGACAACAAATTGATAATATTTTTGTTAGGAGCCAATTTGCATGAAATGGCAATTCCTGTTTACTGGGGGAAAAAAAGAAATGTATACAGTCGAATCTCAATAACTCGAACATCTTTGGGACCATGTAACTTGTTCTAGACAAGGATAGTTCGAGCCACTGAGGGTTAATCATAACGCCAGGTCAGGAGGCAAATGGATATAATTTATGGATGTCTTTTCGATCTATATAATAATGGTATGTTGAGAGTACTCATTAGAATCGACTCGATGAGGCGATTCAAATGAGTACACGCAACATACATTTCATGATACAGAAAGAAAATGTCCCTAAAATATCCATAAATATTTGCTTTCTTGGGCTATCAAGAAATTATCTAGGGACTCAAAAACGTGTTCGAAATAGCCGTGGTAAACGAGTCATTGGGGTTCGAGTCATTTAAGTTTTACTGTAAATATATTTTAAGATATTATCTGGTGATTTTTTCCTAGACTGTTTAGCATTAATCACTGTGCCATGTTTGTCCTAAAATTTGATAAAAAAAAAAAAAAAAAAAAACTCATCTTACTACTTGTTGACGTGTCTAAAACTGCTGGACAAGAGGAAAAATAGATCCTGGTCAGACGCCGCGTTATTAGGTCGAAGTTGGCCTGTGTATGTCATATAGTTATGACGCGATATTATCAACAGTATGAAAAATATGTTTTCTCCCTCAGATTTTTAGAAGCCATCGTTTGGATCTCTTTGATGTATTCATGAAAATTTTATCTGAACCCAAATCTTTCACTCGAAGTTATTCTTGAAAAGCTGCTCGGACACTCGATTGTCCGAAAATCTTCCATGCATATCGATATCAACCCCGAAACACAGAATCATGAGTATACATCACGAAAACACCCCTATATAGTTTCGACCCCCTTAAACCCCACTTTTATATAGTAAAACTGGGGTTTACAGGGGTATACATTATTTTACTTACTTCTGCTCAAAAACATAGATTGTGGGTACTCGTTAGAACCGCCTCGCCGAGGCGGTTCTAACGAGTACCCACAATCTTTGTTTTCAGCAGAAATATGAAAAATATCAGAGGTTTTTTATCTGAAAATTTTCAATTTTCTGAGATAAACTTTTCTATATATTTGAATAGGCGTGTTTTCGTAATGCACGTTAATATCCTCATTTCTGAAACCCAAAATCCCACCTTTTTACTGTATAAAGAGGCGAATTGGGGTGAGGGGGTGGGGAGCGAAAACCCTGAAATCCCACTTTTTATCTACAAAAGGGTGAATTTGAGTTTGGGATTTGTTCTATTTTTAATAAAGGAAGCATGTGTGTCTATGGTTGTTTTTAAAACCTTAGCAATAAAGTAAGAGACTTTTTGTTAAACCGCTTTGTGTAACAGGACTCGAGTTTAACTAACTGCAAGCACATTAAAGAGTTCAAAACTTGAAAACAACAGCAATAATAATAATAATAACAGTAATAATAATTTATTATTATTATTGTTATAATATTATTATTATTATTATTATAACCGAAGAGTATTCTGATGTATTTAGTTAAGACATATTTCCTCTAATGATATGCAAAGGAAAAATAAAAATAAAATCAGACACCTTTATAAGGTCTGAGTACAACCTCTCTTACACGGGTCTTTACTAATCAGACTATCTCTTTAAAAGTGTGCGTGCGTGCATTGTGTGTGTCAGAAAGATCCTTTGTGTTTGCATCACACACAATAAAAGATCTGCGTTGTCTTCTGGTCAGGCAGAGTTCCAGAAACTTATAAACTACAATAGCATTTAAAGTGTACTGATTCAGGGGCAATTTCAGAGGAGGTTTGTGGGGTCATCAACCCCCTCTTTGACACAAAATTTCATTTTCATGGAAATTTTGGATAAATTTGATAAACTTGGGACACTTTTCCTTATAATTCTCTTCAACAAGTCCATTTGCTGCCTATGAGTGTGTGTAAAATTGCAGAATGAGTTGCAAACAGTATAGACCTTGATCAGACGCCGCAAAATGCGGCGTCTGATCTGGGTCTACACTGTTTGCTCAGGCCTGTCTGTCCGAATACATAGGGTAATTACGGTAATTTTATCAAATCGATCCCCCTCAGAAATCATCCTGGATCCGCCCCTCTGATTCGTTCTTCATATTATTATCATTACCATTATCATTATTTATTATTATTATTATTATTATTATTATTACTACTACTATTATTATTATTTTATAATAATAATTATTATTATTATTATTATTATTTATTTATTTATTCATTTTTATACATTTTACTATTGTTTTTATTGTTATCATCATCATCATCAGCAGCAGCAGCAGCATTCTCATCATCATCATTATCATCTTCAACATTATTATTAAAATATTCGTTCGATAAGAAATTGACATCATTCAACATCGTGATAATAATCTTGTGAAATACTTTGTTTCTTTTGTCACAAACCTGTCAAAATCCATGTTGACTGTCTTTGATGTTTTTTCTTTAAATCGCATAAACATTTGTATCTGTACATATTTCCATAACTCTCCGTCGATATGATCGCCGATTATATGGTAATCGATGCTATCATCTCAGACATGGTCATTTTGATCGACATCATCATTACTTACATGTATTTCTTTGATTTTATTTATTTACAACTAGGAGTTATCATTGTAGCAAATAAATGGTTGATTCGTTTTATGCTACGATATCACAGCGACGATTTTGCAAGACAATAACAGACAAGCGAATTTTAGCAGGGGCACAGCATTCCTACAATATTGCATGTGCGCCCAGCCAAGACTCTGATCAGCCTGCGCATCCGCGCAGGCTGATCAGAGTCTTCGCTGGGCGCTTGAAGACGCTTCGAATCATTACCCAGCAAACATGTATATATGGGACCCATATGGGCAGAATCTGGGCATTTATCCCATTCGGGTCCTGTATGGGCCCCATATAGGCTTTTTTGCCCATATAAGACCTATATAGGTCCCATATTGGTAAACTTTGACCTGCAAACACGTATATATGGGAACCATATGGGCAGATTCGGGGCATTTATCCCATTTGGGTCCTACTTGGGCCCCATATAGGCTTTTTTGCCCATATAAGACCCTTATAGGTCCCATATTGGTAAAATTTGATAACTATAAAAATACATTCTAATATATGGGACCCCCGAGATAAAATTGAAATAATCCTGGAAAAGTGATATTTTCTAGATACATAATTGGGGCCCAAATGGCTCCCATGTGATACAGATATTGGACCTCTATGGTTCCAATGTTGACCTCCCATTACTGTATGGGACCCATATGGGTTCAATATGGGTATTAAGGGGAACAACTCTACCACTATTTAAACATAATATCAAAAACTAGTAAATTTCCTGATATAAATGCAAATAATAATGATAATAATAAAATAAAAATAATAGTTTGTTCATTACAAAATGAAAGTATCTATTAAATTTATCTTAACTATTTTCCCGGCATGGACGTCGATTCATGGTCATATTTTTATTTTAACTCGTATATTATTTTTAAAATTGAGAGGTATATATAAATACGCGTGATGCCTACATTTCCAACTATTAAAAAAGACGCCTATATCTTTAAAGCAATAACTTGCACACGCACATAGGTCTCTATCGGTTGGGATCTTACCAGTTCATCAAATGGGCAGGGAAAGGGGACTTATAATCATTTGTGTAAAAATGTGAAAAAAATTGTTTTTCTGGAAGATAAATGTGGGTTGATTTTTCCTATACTGGACCCATATAGTTCCCACATGGCTTTGCCCATGTGGGTCCAACATGTAAACCTGTTGCAAATCCCTCATGAGTCCCTTATGGGTTGCCCATGTAGGATCCATATAAATACCCATTTAGGGCCAATGTGGGTCCTATATTTTTTGCTTGCTGGGTAGCTACCATAGAGTGCAACGTGAAGATTCTGATTTTGTTTGTGTTGAGGTTTTACGGCCCAGTCAACACAATGGGGTCATGTCGAGCGCGGTCAGTTTACCTAACCACACGTTTACTGGGCAGGCTTAGTCCTCTAAGCGGTTAACCAGTATTGTGCACATTCTTTCGCCAGAAACTGACAACTGCCCTTCTTGAATCAGCGGAAGGGAGAGAATGACCGTAGAAAATATTTCATGATCAATCTCCACGAAAGAATTTGCCGACCTCGGCGGGGGTTGAACCCGCGACCTCCTGGTCTCCACTCGGACGGCGCATCCAACTGAGCCACCGAGGTCGGCACGAAGATTCTGATCAGACTGTGCGGATGCGCAGGCTGATCAGAGTCTTCGCTGAACGTACATGCAATCTTGAATGAAATGCTGAGCCCCGGCTCATTATTTTAAAGTACTGACTTGTTTTTACAAAATGCGGGTGAATCTGGTTTATGTTCAATATAACAAGAGTTTACTCGTGGTAACTTCCCATTTCGTCCATTTTCATTTGGTCTACTGTTTTTATTTACTCCATTTCTGAGGGCAATTCCCATTTCGTCTACTTTTTATTGTTCTATATAATGACCAAGATCTGGACCAAAACTGCTTAGATATACTTTATATGATTAATAGTTCTCAAGTCTGATTTGAGTCTACACTGGTTGATGTGCCTGAGTGTCATGCTTTCCATACGAAATAGATGATGACGGATAGTAAGTGAAATATACACACCAGCAGAGTAGAACCAGAATAACGTCCTTAAGTCTGACCTGAGCATTACGAAAACACGCCTATTCACATATATTGAAAATTTTACCACCATAAAGATTGAAAATTTTCAGATAACAAATCCTGATATTTATCATATTTCTGCTCAAAATATAGATTGTGGGTACTCGCCGAGGCGGTTCTAACGAGTACCCACAATCTATGTTTTGAGCAGAAATAAGAAAAATAATGTATACCCCTGTAAGCCCCAGTTTTACTATATAAAAGTGGGGTTTAAGAAGGTCAAAATTATATAGGCATGTTTTCGTGATGGTCTACGCTAGTTGCTTTCCTGATTGCCACGTTTTCCACACAAAATATTATATAGCTTTATACCACCATTGTGAATTTTAGTAAGCTGCATAGATGTGAAAATATCCCAGTAGACGAAATGGGAATGTGCGAGTAGACGAAATGGGAAAAATTGTCAAAACAGTAGACAAAATGGGAATAGACGAAATGAAAATAAACCTTACTCGTATTCTAGAATCATAAAAGCGGAAAAAGATTCTAAAAGGAATACCCTTGAAAGCAAGGAACTCACTCACAAAACTAGACTGGCTCTAGTCTCCAGTGACTAAATATTCTTCTCATTTTCCGTTTTGATAATCCACTAAAATAAAACCAAAAAATATCATGACTATAAAGGCTGGTCACTCTAGTGACCAGCCTTTATAGTCTTGACATTACTTTGGTTTTGTTTTAGTGGATTATTAAACCGATTATAAGAAAAAAATAGTCACTGGAGACTGGAGCCAGTCTATCACAAAACTGAAAACAGCTGAACTATCAAGTTTTCAGTTTATTCCCATAATGTATATTCCCATCTCGTCTATTGCCATTTCATCTACTATTTTTTATTTATTTTTTTTTTATTTTATTTTATTTTATTATTATTTTTTTCATTTTGTCTACTCACATTCTCATTCCGTCTACTGGGGGTATTTTGCACACCTAAGCAACCCACTCAAGATCACAGTGGTGGTATCAACCTATATTATAGATTTTGTACGAAAAAAAAAAATGGCAATGAGGCAAGGGAAACCAGCGTAGACCGGGATCAGACTTAAAGAAGTTGGTCTAGTTCTAGCTTTTTTTTGTGTGTACTTGTGTCCCTTGTTATCCACCTGCATTTATTGTGTATGGAAAACGTGGCAATCAGGCAAACCAACCCTTGTAGACTCTGATCTTAATTATTAATCAGTATTTCAACGGTCAATATTAATCATATAAATTGTATCTCAACAGTTTTGGTCATTATGTAGAAAAATAAAAAGTAGACGAAATGGGAATTACCCTCAGAAATTGAGTAGGCAAAATGGGAATAAAAGCTGTAGACGGAATGGGTATAGACGAAATGGGAAGTTACCAAGTTTTCTATGCCATGCTACATGTAGAGTTTCGGTAAATTAAGCCTCATCAGTGACCCTGATGTAAAATTTTCAAAGACCTGCGACAAACTGTGCGCATCAGGCTGGAGTTCACCTTAGAAGATACTGTATTCACTCTAAAATAGACAGACCTGGACAAACAGTGTAGACCCAAGATCAGACGCCACATTCTGTGGCGTCTGATCTAGGGTCTACACTGTTTGCCACGAATTTCGCAATTTTAGACACATCAACAGATATTAAAATGCATCTGTTCAAAGTTAAAAAAACAAGTATGGTAAGGTGTAAAAAAACTGTTCGAATATTTAGGGTAAATACAAATTCGAATATTTAGGGCAAATACAAATACAGTCGACTCTCGTTATCTCAAAGTACAAGAGACTCTCTGAAATCCTTCGCGATATCCGTACCTTGGCCTAATTACTAGGCGTTAAAATGAATAGTATGGATACAAAATCATCTATTTGCATTAAAATGAACAGTATAATCGTTTTATAGATAGTCTAGTCCCCTTTCTCAATTTTACTTAGCCAAGATATGTATTGGAGACTCTACCAAATAGACTTGCTATTGTTAACAAGTTGATATACCTTATTAACAAAAATAAATAGACTTTTATTATCAGACTAGCAGCTAGTCTATCCGTAGCTCGACATATCAGATGTGTAGAATTGAGGAGAAAATTAATCTAACAACCAGATTTCACAAATTAATATGTAATTTGACTCTTAAGGTTAGAGATATATTGAAAATATTGTGGAAAAGAGGAGAAATTGCACCTTAGGAGCAATTTCTCCTCTCTTCCACAATATTTTGCTACCTCCCAGTAGGCACACAACGTTAAAATGACGTCGTATCAACGTCGATGCGACGCGATCACGTCGCATCGACGTTGATACGACGTCATTTTGATGTTGTGTGCCTGCTGGGCTGTTGTTAGATTTCCATGTTAAAACAGGGACCAGATTTTCACTTCGATATAAGCGATTATACTTGTCACTAGATTGAATTCAGTATCAGAGAGAAAAGTTTAGTATCATTTTTATGCTGTCATCATTTAGTTCAATAGACTTATGCCAGTCTAGGGTCATTCTCTATTCAATTATACAGGCATCTTATGCATCACAGCTCGGACCTAATAATACCCGGACTTGTCACTAACGGAACTGCCAAAATATGTTGTCGTGGCTTGCTTTTAGCGCTATTTTACAACACTATATATGGTCATTAAAAATTATTTTGGATAATAACTAAAGTTGTAATAAATTGTTTTTAATAGGTTTGGTTAAAAAATGTTAAATCACAGTTATATTGGGTCCAAGATCACAGCGATAGAGGATAAGACTTCATCATGAGTGTCCATGTTGGTTAGGGAAATCTCACCCGAGGGGTAGGAATTTCAACCAGGGACGAGGTTTGCCAAGTCCCAGTCTGAAATTCCTACCCTGAGGGTGAGATTTACCTATCCAGCATGGACTGGCTTATGATGGATTCTTTTTCTCCCAGATTATTTTGTTCCTAGGAACAGCATGGTCATATGAGATTGAAGTTTCTCGCATGGGCAAAAAGCCTATTTCATATAGGCAAAGGTGGGAGAAAGATGTGATTCTACAGAGCCAGTTTAGAAAAGAAAAAAAAAAGATGTTATTCGTCATGATGTGTCATTACGAAAACACGCCTATGCAAATATGTAGAAAATTTCACCTCCAAAAATGGAAAATTTTCAGATAAAAACCTCTGATATTTTTTCATATTTCTGCTCAAACAGATAGATTGTGGTACTCGTTAGAACCGCCTCACCGAGGCGGTTCTAACGAGTACCCACAATCTATGTTTTTGAGCAGAAATAAGAAAAATAATGTATACCCCTGTAAACCCCAGTTTTACTATATAAAAGTGGGGTTTAAAGGAGTCAAAATTATATAGGCATGTTCTCGTGATGTTTAACTCCTTTCCATACTTCTAAATTTTGAATTTTGTATGGCCATTTTACTACCGGTACATGTGTCTAAAACAACGGTGGTATGAGTGGCGATGTAGATCCGGATCATTTCTGCGGCTTCTGATCTGGGTCCTCAATAGCTGCTCAGGTCTAGATGTCCGAATAGGAAAATTCTGTATATATCTTTATTTACTATAATTTATCCTGTTTTAACATTCGAGCTGGGATGTAGCATTTCCTGCAATATTACATTCCCGCAAAGCAATGACTCAGACCAGCCTGCGCATTTCAGATACGAATGTGCAGGCTGTTCAGTGTCATTGTTTTGTGTTCTGTAGGCACCCAAACATCTGAGCTTCTATTTGACGGACGACAGAGGTTCTGCTTTGAACGTGTGGATGGTAGGTTGATCAAAGTCTTCGCTTAACTCTCTCTCTCTCTCTCTCTCTCTCTCTCTCTCTCTCTCTCTCTCTCTTCGTTATATGTACATGTATATTGGTTTGAACTCAAATTTGGAAGCATCACTCATAGTTATTTCTTTGTAAATGTCACCGGTTGATTGTAATTTTATGTTATATTGGAAAACAGATTCGTATAAGCCTTTTGGCTTCTTTCTGAATCTCATTACTTATTCTCAATATTTTATGAATATATGTAGAATTTATTGAAATAAATATGTTTAAACCAAAGTCTTCGCTGGGCGCACAAGGAAATTCTGTGCACGGCTCAAGTTTTGTTGTCTTAAGATGCGTTGTATGGTAACTGGGTATTGGATACATACTAGACTGGTTCCAGTCTCCAGTGACTAAATAGTCACTAGACCAGCCTTTATAGTCATGATATTATTTTGGTTTTATTTTGATTATCAAATACGATTATATGAAAAAATATTCAGCACTGGATACTGGAGCCAGTCTTTATACATACGAATATTGCATTTTTTTAAAGTATATTAGAACTAATTTGAAACAGGAAATTAAGAAAACTGGAAGCGAATTTGCCAGAGTGTATATTGCACAGGTGACATTTCTTATCAAAACAAAAGTGGATAAAGGTGTGAAAACAGTATCGCACACAAGTGTCAGCTGCCGTATACCTTGACACCGAGAAGCGATGCTTCATGACAATTTTATAACCCTATTAAACTAACTCTATTTTTTTTTTTCTTCATCTTTTCCATTTTTAGGTATGAAAATAAAAATAAATATGATGATTATGTATTTCATTTTTATCTCTTCGACCAGCATAAACGTTTGTTTTGCAACGCAACGTTAGAAAACATACCATCAGATATGTGCGCCCAGCGAAGATTCAGATCAGCCTGCGCATTCGCGCAGTCTGATCCGAATCTTCACTGGGCGCATTTCAGATAGCCAAGAATGCAACGTTTCTTCATGCGAACAACGAAGACTCTGATCAGATTTCGCGGACACGCAGGACCAGCGTTGTCCGCAAATTGAATGAGGGCCCTTTACGTGCGTTGAGCATTATTTTTACTCTCAAGTAGCAATTAAACAATATCACCACATATTATTAATAATGATGATGCTAACAATAATAACAACGCAAATGGCTCATGTCCACGTAATAATAATAATAATAATAGTCTACTAGCAAAAGACAGATTGACACAAATTTGGATTACGCAACAATGCAGTGGTTATTTCTGAGATATGCAGAGATACTTCCAGATGTGTGGACAAACTTCAACCATTCATTTCTGAAACTCGATTTATTAATTTATTTATTTTATTTTATTTTATTTACGCCAGTGAAGACCTTGGTCAAACTGCGCAAGATTTTGTCCACATTTATTTATGTATTTTGTGGATTAATCTGTTACAACTGATGGAGTAAAGGTGCCGTGTAATTTTCGCCACTAGGTCGTAGTACTTACATGGTCCAGATAAAAAGTGGGGAGGGGTGGCAATCTACATATTGGTTTGCTTATGTTGTGGGTTCTCATCAGAAAAGGTCGTTTTGCAGATTCCTTTCGTTTGTGTGGCTTGTTCGTGATTTCATACAGCTGCTTACAGCGCTAGCTCAGAACGTTTTATATGACTCGTCGAATAATAATAATAATAATAACATTATTATTATTATTATTATTATTATTATTATTATTATTAAGAAGAAGACCTGGTCAGACAGCACATGTGCTCTCTGGTCTGCGCATGTCCATGTGTGTATATTCAAGGGAAACAACTCGTCATTTACACCAGTAATTATTGGTATTATACTTACTTCCCTTGATACATATCAGTGCACCATTCGCGAAGTTGAGTTGAATAAAAACGGGAAAAAGGGGTGGGGGTTCGATACGAGTCCCCATCCCGTATTTCCCTTTTTACAATACAAAATGGTGATATAGGGCTTGCCAGGATTCTGAATATATGAAGTGTTTATTCTTATCATTGTGCTGTTTAAAATCCTATACCCCGTTTATATGCATAAGTTTGCCCCTTGGGGCAAATTTACCCCTAGGGGTAAAATTCGTCATGTGAACGCATTTGCCCCTAGGGGTAAAATTTGCCCACGTGGGTAAAATATCCCTGCTATCATGTTCATCCTGCCTAATTACTTTTCTTTTTTTATCTGACATCTACAAGAACACTTGTTTTCATTTATACCTGTAATCTGGTCAAATTAAATTTTGACTGTTACAAGTATTGTGACAAATGAATCCTGTGAAGAACCTTATTTGTGAAAAGAAATAGAGCCGATTAGAATTAGCAGGCGTGCAGGCTGATTAAGGACATGTCTGCTGTGATGTAAATTGTGTAGTTTTACTTATTACTTGACTCATGTCACAAAATCATCAGAGTTGAGCTTTTCCATGACCCTATAATATATATGTCAGCAGTACTTGTGTGACCCGAATTATACAGCAGCAGCAAGTATTTTATTTTTTGTATATATCATATCATTGTTTTCCTGTTTCTTGATAATTTCTAATAATTAGTTCTGTTACAAATAGTTTCTGTTTTTTTTTTTGTTTTTTTTTGTTGTTTTTTTTTTTTTTTTTTTTTTTTTTTTTTTTTGTTGTTTTTTGGTCCATACAATACAATATAGCTTTAACTGGAAAAATATAAAACATGGTTTACAAAACATTAGTTATATATCAGCATGGTATGTGCTGAACTTGTCTGTGTGCAATATCTGTGCTTTTGCTGCTGCTGCTGCAACTGTTGATTATTATTGTTGTTGTTATTATTATTATTATTTAAAGTAATGCACATTTACCCCTTCTTTCAATGTCCCATATAAACGCAACCGTTTACCCACATGGGTATTTCACAAGGAGGGGCAAATATTTACCCCAAGGGGCAAATATACCCCTAGGGGTAAACTTCATGCATATAAACGGGGCTCTAGAAACAATTTATAAAACTTATAAATTGCCCCCTGAAATGGGGCGGAGCCTGGTTTCTGCAAGCACATTAGAGAGATAGAGAGTATTAACCTTGAACCTGCAAACTATAAATAAAGCAGACAACAGTTAGTATTTATTTTTCACAGAAAATTAGATTTGACATTTCATTCAAATTGTCTTCAGAGACAATCTGAATGAAAAGTCTAGCCTTATTTTCTGTGAAAAATTAGAAAAATATCGTCAACTGTAATCTGATGAGTAGACTTACAGAGTGCTAAAGCTTAAAATGTATGCATAATATATATACTAAAACGGTTGCTGAATATGTCGATTTCGTATATTAAAATGTGTCCGATTTTCAGTGCTCAAGACCACACACGCACACGCACAAGAAAAGCAAACAGTGGGATGGGAGAAGGGAGTTGGGGGAGGGGTTTGCTAATTCTGCCTACATATAAGGAGATATCATTACTCGTTCAGCTTTTTAATCAGATAATCAAAAGGTATTTCTGTCTTTTATTTTGAAATCCTCCTTCAGTTAAAACGCTTTCAACTCTGGATAAAATTTTCTGGTTACGACATACTGAAATATATTTTTTTTTCTTATTTTCCCCTGATAAGAGGTTTGGACATTTCATGCAAATTGTCTCCTTTGCATGAAATGTCAACGTCTATTTTCTGGAAAAAAATAAGAAAAATCAATTTGTCGTCTGCTGAATATGCCTAGAGTGGTAAAGGTTAAAAAATATGGCTGATTTTGCCTTGTAAGCTGACACATCTGCACGTATAAAATTTAATAGAATCGACTGAATTTAAATGTCAGCTTATGACATTTTGAAATATTTTCTCCAGAAAATGACTTTTCATTTCATTCAACTTGTCTGAATGAATTCGCGTCGCCATTTCCTTTGGAAAAATAAGTATACACTTTGAATGAAATGTCTGTTATTGTCTGAGGAAATGATAAGAAAAATGTCAAAGATTTGTCATCTGCTAATTTCTAACAGAGACTGCTAAAGGCTCATCTTTTATATTGTAGCAATGCATAAATGGGTCGCGCCAAGCGAAAAGGTGTTTTTGAACATGTGTAAAATGCACAGATTCAGATTCATACCGCGCATGCGCAAAGTCTCAACCGGACATTTGCTCTCCATTGATGCATTCTATCGTGCCTAATGATTCTTTTAGCGGACAACGAAGGCTGATCTGGGACTTCGCTGTCCGCATATACCCAAAGATTCATTTTCGCTTGGCGCGGCCCAAAATGAAATTAGTTCATTTCTTTTACTTGTATCCCAATCAATAAAGCAGGCACGTTTCCCGGATAATTTTGGCTTTCTTACAGCATGACTTTTAATCTAAACATCAACATTAGCATATCAAAGCTGTTTTCTGGATACAGTTAGGAAATAACAGTACAATATTGCTTGAATCAGCATCGATTACAGTAAAAAACTAGTTACAAATGTAGCTGTTAGCCTTGCAAAGGTTTAGAAATATATATTTTTATAAGCAATGTCATATTGATAAAATATTCTTTCATATAAAATTTCTTATTTTTGATGGCTACTCGGTTGTATTGGTGCTAAGTTCTAATGCTTAAGGCTTAGAATAGACTGGCTCCATTCATTTTTGCGCTTGTCTTTTTGTCACTCTTTCTATCACATCCATAGCTTTATATGTCTCTTTTATCCCAGCTCAGTGTTTTACCGAAGAACAGTCTTTTGAACTAAGGGACTTAACTGATAAGAAAATTTTAAGCCACACTGGATTGTATACCTTGAAAGAAAAGATAGACTCTGAGGACAGATTGTGCTTAGAAATATTATACTTTTTATAAGCTTTTTATAAGCAAAGCCATACTGACAAAACAGCCTTTCATATAAAATCACTTCTTAGCTCGCCTGGACGATGTCCAGGAAGAGCTATTGAACTACCCCCGGCGTCGGCGTCCCCATTTACGTTATTTTTTTAAGAGCTTATATTTTCCAGACCATTTGATAGATTTGATTCATGTTTGGTATGATGATAGATATTGTTCCAAAGTTTTATTCAGCAATACATCAGCCTATTACCTCAAGGTCAAGGTCATGGACTTAAAAAATTCTGATGTTTCATATTTTCCAAACTATATGATGGATTTTGTTCATATTAGGTATGATGATAGATACAGTTCCAAAGTTTTATTCAGCAAGACCCTGCCCATGCCTATGACCGCAAGGTCAAGGTCACAGACTTAAATAAATTATGTTAAAGAGCTCATATTTTCCAAACCATACGAAGGATTTTGTTCATATTTGGTATGATGATAGATACAGGCCCAAAGTTTTATTCAGCAATACCCCCCTGCCCATGCCCATGGCTTCAAAAAGTTTTATATTAAAGTGTTTTAAGAGCTCATATTTTCCAAACCATATGATAGATTTGGTTCAATCCCTGATAATGACAAATTTATGGCTACAAATGACCAAACCATGGCACAAGAAATTCTATCTAGAGCTAAAATGCCATAATATGTCCTCTTACCGTATTTGAGTTAGACATGTATTACCCTGACACTCCATATCTCCCCATTTCCAGGCGAGCTATGCCGTCTGCTGACAGCTCTTGTTTTGATGGCTTCTCTGTTGGACTGGCGCTGAATCAGCACAAGGTGTGAAAACTACTGTATGTTGTTATTAAATTAAACCAAGCAATTCTACACTATCTATTTCTAAGCCTTGGGTAAGACCAGGGGCGGATTAAGAGGGGTGGGGGTGCGGGGGGGGGGGGGGGAGGGTTCGTGGGTTCAGTCGAACCAGTCTTTGACTCAAAATATCATTTTCATGGGAAATTTGAAAAAAAAAAAATGATACATTTGGGATACTTTTCCTCAAACTTCTCTTCAACAAGTCAATTTCACTACCTGTGAATATGTGTAAAAATGCTGGGTGAGTGGCAAACAGTGTAGACCCTGATCAGACGCCGCATTCTGCGGCGTCTGATCTGGGTCTACACTGTTTGCCCAGTCTGTCTGTCCAAATACGTAGAATAAGTACGGTAATATGATTAACTAGAACCCCCTCAGAAATCCCCACCCCTGGATCCGTCCCTGTAAGGCTACGTAACTGTGAGCCATCATACCGTATGGGCCTTATGTATTCGGACAAGCAGATCTCAGTAAACAGTGTAGAACTATTTTGACTATCGTACTTAACCTTGAATATTCGGAAGCCTCATTTCCTTATCATATCCTAAATTGCGAACAAGTCCATCTGACTACCAATTGTTGTGTCTGTTCTAGAACTGCTAGGCGAATGGCAAACAGTGCAGACTGATCAGACGCCGCGTCTTGCAGCGTCTGATCTGAATAGCTACCAAATATGAATGGTTGCAACTCCAATGTAGCTGGAAGCTAGCCATATTCAAAACTGGTTGGAAGCGACAGTTACTATACAACTTGGAAGAAGCGCTGGAATACAGCTAAGAAACAACAGCTTTAGTGTAGCTAGGAACAGACACGTACAATATATAGCTAAGAACAAAAGCTACAATAGAGATGGACGCCTTGGTGAAATGATATTGGCTTACAATTGGGCAAGGCTTGCTATCCTTGTAGCAGATAAGGGTAGAGGGGGAAGGTTTTTTATTTCTTTTGTTTCTCCAATGTCATTCCTGTTTCTCTTTCTTCCCTGTCCCTCTCTTTCACCTCCTCTACTATGTCCCTCTCTTTCACCTTTTCTCTTTTCTCCCTTTCTCTGGGAGACGACACAAAATGACCCACAAGGGTTGACGTGTCGTTAAACCTCAACACATTCAATCAAATGCTTCATAACCCTTGCCATGCTGAATGACTTAAGATGCCACACCAACATCCAAATGTAACAAATGACACAAGTCAGAAAACTGATCTGGATCTACTCTGTTTGCAAAGGCAGGGCATATCCAGGCTCAGCAGGACCAGGGTTAAATTACTTTTGGAGTAGATTTTATGGCAGTATGCCACATGAAGAAACATAAATTACAGCAAGTGTTTAGCAAATACTCAGATCAGCCTGTGTATTTGTGGCCACCATAACCCTTGCCAAGCTGAATAAATTAAGATGTCACACCCACATCTAACTGTCAGCCAATCAGAAAACTTGATCCAGGTTGTTGCTACAAAGTCACATACTTAATGCCAGTGCCATCTACACTGTTTGCACCCCACATTCCACCTTCGTACTCCGAGGTGTGAACATCGTTAGAATAACCAACCAACCATGTCTGATTTATTGCCTGCAGTACTTCTCAACGCCTTGAGACAGTACAAGTTCGATGGGTCCCCATTATGGAGAATGGCGGACGGGGAAGATCACGTCAAGATTGAAGTGACTTTCCGAAAACCAACTAACCAACGTATCGACAAGAAGGGGGCTGAAAGTAGGAGGTGGCCTACACCCCCTGCTGGCGAGTAGCCTCGCCAGCCCGCTCCAGCCAGACGTCCGACAACCAGACCAGACCAGAGCCTCCAGCAAGCCAACTACGCCGGAGAAGGAGACAACACCGCCAGCACCGCAGACACTACAGATCGACAGAGCTACCATCACAGTGCAAATACCACCGAAGACAGCACAGATCACACCTTCACCTATCATACAGAGACCAGCTACACCGCCTCCTTCTCCAGAATCACCGCCGACAAAGAAACAAAGAACAAAGTCGCCGACGACGAACACTGCACCCACGCAGTACTTCCATGTCGACATTGAGGAAGAATACCCTCTACATGAGAAGTACGACCTCCAGGATGTCACCTCTACAAAGTTCAAGGCCACTGCTAAAGCTCAGAGACTACCAAGAGACGACGAAGAAATCAACGTCGACCTGCCTGTCTATTTCGTCTACCATAGAGACAACCAACACTGGACTCTAATCAAGGGACCTACTTCAAAGTTCTACGACGAGATCTGGTATGAGTACATCGAAGAGCTTTACAAGAGAGGCACCAAACAACGGAACTCAACCTACTGGTACGACACCCTGGAGCAATCGTGCAGTGACCCCTTAGGGGGAGGTGGAGGACCACCACTTCTTCGTCTGGTGCCGCCAAGTTACCTTGGTACGACTTACTCCTAAGTAGGTCAAACTTGCGGCACGCGGACGGGTGAGGACACCCAATAGACTTTTGGGTGAGGACACCCTCTCGGCTCCTGGGTGAGGACACCCCCTCTGCTCCTGGGTGAGGACACCCACCTTGCATCCTTTCCGGCGTCTGACCGACCGACATGTGGCTAGTGAGTGCACCTTACTCTCGACTAGCGCTGTGCGCCTAATGCATTCTGCAGTCGAAATTGACACGCATTAGGTACGAGATTAAAAGCTCAAACTTTTTGGCCGATCGTCAAAATTCTGCAACTTACAGGCTGGACTACTACTCTCGCACGAGGTCTGGACACGCACGAGGTCTGGACGTGCACGCACTCCGTGTCTGGGCGAGGTGACCTAGTTATGAATTATAACTAGGCACCGTTTCAAGCCAACCCAGCAGTCCAGTAAAACTAATCCAGATTTATCTGGCGCTGCCTCTATGTGACTCAGTTGCCTGGCAGCGTTAAAAATCTGAAAACTGAAACTAACACTGTTTGCAAAGGCAGGGCCTATCCGGGTTCAGCAGGACCCGAGTTAAACTTTGAACAAGTCCATTTGCCTAATGCACCTGCAGATGTGTCTAAACAGGGTGAAATGCAGAGCAAGTTTTAGCCTGCTTTGACTCAGATTTCATTTTCATGGAACAGTTTGATAAGTTTGATATTGGATATGTTATTTACCCTGGACCTTACTCCTTACCTTGTACTTAAAAAAAAAAATGAACAAGTCCATTTTACTACCTAATATGAATTTAATATGTGCTACCTATATCCGTGCGTCCAAATTATCATCACATGCTTCATAGGTGGGTTGGACAGATCTGACTGAATTTGATTTCACACCACGCTTGACTTCTAATCCACGGCATGAATTGCGATATAATGTCCAAGTCAACAATATTTCAGTAGTTCAGAGATAGTGCCTCCAAATTTGTGGGGATTTTACCCGATCATATGAATTCGGGTCCTGCTTAGTTACTAGCAGCTCTGCCATGGAGGCTTTAGTCAGCCCATCTATTTCGCGGTCCCCGAAGGGCGAGGGCCATGCTTTCCGAATACCGAAAACTAGGGTATGCCGATGACAGGTACAACGACAATATACTATCGTTCGCTTACCGGTGTCAAAGTTGTTTTTTTTTTTTTTTTTTTTTTTTTTTTTTTTAAGATTATCACGTTAAAAGAGCGTAAAGTCTATGTGCTATCTAAAAAGCTACATCAATGTGTACCCTATGCACAAAACGAATCATGCTTAGCTTGTAAGTAGACGGAGAATGGATAGAAATAAAATTCGAAGTGGAGATAATTCAAAATGGCGGCGACCGCAAATTTTGCAGGCTGACGTCATATTCTCGAGATTCAACCCCTTGCAATTGGAATACTTGGCCTTATTGGCTGTTTGATGCTATTATCGGCACGGCCGCTGTTTCAATAATCTCTGCCGAATCACGGAACGCTTATTGTTTTTTTTTTTTTTTCAGGATAAGCATCGAACCACCCAAGCGTTTGTTGGACCATCACATTTTTGGTCACACATCACCATGATCACTGGTTACATAGGGCGTCTGCACGCCGAACCGCTCATCTGGGTCTACACTGTATGCTAATGCATGTGTGCTCTAATGTTTATGATACTATGTTTGCCCTTACTCCTTAACACACTTACCCCTTGGACCCAATATACAAACATTTTTTGTGAACATCAACAAGAAACCTAGGTACCCATTTGAGCTATTTTCGGCACTTTTTGCAGAAATTCATCAGAAATTCACCCAAAATGATGGTATAACTTCTTTTATCAGTTGTGACTGAACATTTTTCCTATATTAACTAGAGCTGGTGTTTGTAAAACACTATGCCCCCAACTGCCTGACTCTAACACTGTTTGACTCCAACACTGCTTAGCCATGACGGTAACAACAGTACAAATATATGATTTCAATGCTATTTTATCAAAGGGAAATAACTCTAAAATAGGAGATGACTGGGATAAGAAAAAAATACGGATCACCTATTTTTTCATGAGGAATCAAAACATGAAATTTCAAAACATTAGCATACATGGTTCTAAACTTATGCTATACACAATAAAGCAATGACATTAAATGGCCCGAAATTGCGAAGGGCCATAACTCCAACATTTCATTTAATTGGTTCAAAATTTATTCAGGTGATCTCCTCCTCAATCCCAATCAGTATACCAAATATCATGGCTCTAGCTTAAATACTTTTTGAGACATCTTGCTGAAAAAGTCAAAATGCCTAGAACTACAAAGGGCCATAACTACATCAATTTTTCATGGAATTCCCTAAAAAACAAACCAGGTAATCTCCACATCATCCCCAATCAGCATATAATATTTCAAGACCCTAGCTTAAGTGCTTTTCGAGTAATCTTGCTGACAAGGTCAAAATGAGCAGAACTGCAAAGGGCTGTAACTTTATCAATATTTTCATGGAATTCTCTCAAAATATAATCGGGTAATGTACACATCATTCCCACTCACTGTATCAAATTTCAAGAACCCAGCTTAAATACTTTTCAAGATATCTTGCTCACAAGATTTAATTCTGATTTTTTTCAAAGGGGCATAACTTTAAATAAACATGCTAGACAAGAAACAAAATATGGGTCGGCTATTTTTTCATTGGGAACCCAAATATAAAATTTCAAAACCCTAGCGTGCAGGGTTCTTAAGATATGGCATGCACAAAAAAGGCTTGATGAACGGACAAACAGTCGGATGGACAAATGAAGGCAAAATAATAGCCCCATCAATTTCATTCAAAACTGGGGGCATAATCAGGTCATCTACTCATCGCTACCAATCTATTCATCAAGTTTCAAGGCTCCAGCTTCAATAGTTTTTGAGATATTTTGTTCACAAGGGAAACATGCCCAAATTTACAAAGGGCCATTACTTATGAAATATTTTTCAGAATTTACAAAAAAATTAATCAGGTCATCTACTCATCATTACCAATCAATTCACCAAGTTTCAAGTCTCTAGCTCTAATAGTTTTTGAGATATTTTGCTGACAAGATAAAAATGCCCAAAATAACAAAGGGGCATAACTCAAGAAGTATATTTCAAAATTTCTTCAAAAGTTAATCAGGTTGTCTACTCATCACTACCAGTCTATTCATCAAGTGTCAAGGCTCTAGTTCCAACAGTTTTTGAGATATTTTGCTGACAAGGTAAAATTGCCCAAAATTACAAAGGGCCATAACTCATGAAGTATTTTTCTATTTTTCAGAATTTCTTCAAAAATTAATCAGGTCATCTACTCATCAGTACAAATCCATTTACTAAGTTTCAAGCTTTAACAGTTTTTGAGATATTTTGCTGACAAGATAAAAATGCCTAAAATTACAAAGGGGCATAACTCAAGAAGTATATTTCAAAATTTCTTCAAAAGTTTATCAGGTTGTCTACTCATCACTACCAGTCTATTCATCAAGTTTCAAGGCTCTAGCTTCAATAGTTTTTGAGATATTTTGCTGACAAGTTAAACATGCCCTAAATTACAAAGGGCCATAACTCATGAAATGTTTTTCAGAATTTCTTCAAAAGTTAATCAGGTCATCTACACATCACTACAAATCCATTTACTAAGTTTCAAGGCTCAAGCTCTAACAGTTTTTGAGATATTTTGCTGACAAGGTAAAAATGCCCAAAATTACAAAGGGCCATAACTCAAAAGGCATTTTTCAAAATTTCTTCAAAAGTTAATCAGGTTGTCTACTCATCACTACCAGTCTATTCATTAAGTTTCAAGGCTCTAGCTCCAACGGTTTTTGAGATATTTTGCTGACAAGATAAAAATGCCCAAAATTACAAAATGCCATAACTCATGAAGTATTTTTCAGAATTTCTTCAAAAGTTAATCAGGTTGTCTACTCATCACTACCAGTCTATTCATCAAGTTTCAAGGCTCTAGCTTTAATAGTTTTTGAGATATTTTGCTGACAAGATTGCATCCATATTTTTTCAAAGGGCCATAACTCAGAAAAGGGGCATAATCCCGTCAAGAAAAAAAATACGTGTCAGCTATTTTTTCATGAGGAATCCATATATGAAATTTCAAAACAGTAGCATTCACGGTTTTAAAGTTATGCTATGCATCAAAAAGCGTGACGGACGGACGGACGGACGGACGGACGAACAACCCAGAAGCAATATGCCCCTCCAACTTCTTTGAAGTTGGGGGCATAAAAACAATTTATTACAACTTCAGTTATTATCCAAAATCATTTTTAGTTAGTGACAAGTCCGGGTATTATTGGGTCCGAGCTTACCCTAAAATTTGGACAAGTTCATTTTTCTGCTTTTCTTGTGTCTAAAACAATGCTTGAAGAATGGCAAACAGAGTAGACCCTGATCAGATGCCGCATTTGCGGCATCTGATCTGGGTCTACACTGTCTCTTCGAATTCTTAGAGTAATGGCAAAAGTTCTTATCCACATAAAACAAAACAATTTCTTTTGTTTCTATCTTTATTTGCACCATAATGCAAAGAACATATCAAAACAATACAAAAATGTGATGCTTTTCACTGGTAGGAAAACAAAAAATCTTTAGCACATATTTAATACAGTAATATACATAACAAACATGTAAAATGTTTACAAGTCGCTTGACTGGCTGTAACTGACAGCTCCATCAAACATTTGGTATTACTACTTTTAACCTTTACCACTCTGGGCAAATGCAGCAGATGACAAATTGATAATATTTTTCTTATTTTTCCCCAAACACAGGATTTGACATAGAAATGTAAAAGACCTGTTTATCGGGAAAAAATGAGAAAACTATTTCAGTATGTCATCTGCTAAAAATTTTAACCAGACTGCTAAGCATTAAAGAATAAAGAGAGGTTTACTGTTGGAAAGCCATATACATGTATCATATTTACCCTAAATATTTGGACTCTTAACAAACTAGTCCAAATACTTGAAACAAAAGACCATTTTAGTACCTGCTGATATATTTAAAAATTGCTGGATGAACAAAGAGTGTAGACCCTGATCAGATGCTCATTCTGCAGCATCTGACCTGGGTTTAAACTGTTTGCCCAGGCCTGTCTATCCTAATAATAAGGGTAAATATGGTACAAACAGAAAAATATATGTGCCAGTCTTTGCATCTGCACAATTCCCTTCATAGACTGGCTCCAGTCTCCAGAGACTAAATATTTATTCTAATAACCTTGTTTGATAATCCACTTAAATAAAACCAAAATAATATCATGCCTATAAAAGCTTGTCACTAGAGTCTCTGGTGACCAGCCCTTATGGCCATGATATTTTGTGTGTGATTTTAGTGAATTATCAAACCGGATTATTATAATAAATATTTAGTCACTGGAGACTGGAGCCAGTCTATCACCTTCAGCAAGTTCACATATTTACCCTAAAGTATTTTTGTATAGTAATGTCTAAGCAAATTGTATAAGTATTGGGATACCTTAACTCCTTACCGTACTTGTCCTATAATTTGTAAAAGTCTGTTTCGCTACCTGTTAATGTTTAAAATATTGCTGGACCAGTGGCAAACAGTGTAGAACCTAATCAGATGCTGCAGAATGCAGCATCTGACCTGGGTCTACACTGTTTGCTTAGGCCTGTCTGTCCCAATACTTAGGGATATTACTGTATCCATAACTCCAGATAAAATTGCTATCCATATACATGTAAATATACTCCTTATTTCTCATAAAAGCATGTTATGAGTCCTTATCAGAAGCGCATCCATGAGATCCTTCCAATGAGTACCCACAATATATGTTTTTATGGAGAAATAAGAAAAAACATCAATACTTTTTGGCTCAGAAATGACCCAGGAGCTGTCTGACTAGGCTCTACACCATTTTCCATTCAGCCAGCATTTTCTTGATGCATTTTCTAGAGTAGTCAGACTGACATGGACCTCGCCATGCGTAAACATGTTTTCGGGCATATGCGGACAGCAAAGGCCCAGATCAGCCTGAGCATCCACGCCGTCTGATCAGAATGTTCGCTGTCTTCTAACATAATCATCTGACACTACAGAATGTATCAATGGAGAGCAAATGCCGGGATAAGATTTTGCGTATGCGCGGGATGAATATGAATCTGTGCATTTCGCATCGCTTGTAGACTTGGCCTTTGTTTTAACCCTTAAAGCGCCAATCACAACAATTGTCGTCTGCTTTGTCTTCTGCTTATGATTTTAAAAGTCATTTCTGCAAACAGTGTGGACCCAGATCAGACTGCTCCTTTAGGAGCAGTCTGATCAGGGTCCACACTGTTTGTCTGTTCGCAAAAATAGGTTTGAAAAGTTTGCAAGAATACTCAGCAGACGACATAAACAGACGACATTTTCAGATGCAGTTTTTCTTGGCGCTTTAAGGGTTAAGTGTAATATAAAGTTACATTTTCTCCATGCACTGACTAGAGTACTATAATAACCCTAAGTATTGGGACAGACAGGCATTTGCAAACAGAGTAGACCCAGATCAGATACCACAATATGGGGCATCTGATCAGGATCTACACTGTTTGCCATACATACAGCAAATTTTAGACACATCAACAGGTAGTAAAATTGACGTCTTCAAATGTCAGGACAAGTCTGATAAAATTAAGGTGTCCCATTACTTAGTATAAATAGGGTAGTCAAAATGACATGTAAACCCTTGCCATATGCTGAATAAATTGATGCCACACCCACTTCTAATTTTCAGCCAATCAGATACAAATTCATATACTTAATGACAGACAGTGTAGATCCAGAACAGTTGGCTTCTTCAGAAGCCATTTGATCTGGCTTACATTGTTTGCAAAGGCAGAGCATATCTAGGTTCAGCTGGACCAGGGTTAAGAGTACAGTAAAGAATTACAGAGTCCAAATATGAGGGTATTTACTGTAACATTGTGACCTTCAGGAATCCATATATTAAGGATATCTACTCTTTTGCTGTGAATTCATAAATATTTTCATCGAGTGTAATGGAAACATCAGTATATTTCATGAATGCAAAGCACGGGTGAAAATTTGAACGTTTTCGTTACACAAGCTGAAAGTTTTTATAGTATTCACTGAAAAAGAATGTACCCTTCTAACGTCATATCTAATACACCAAACAAAAACATGAACACCATGGCGTCGATGTTCAGTGCCTAACGTGAAGCACTGGAGGGACAAAAACAACTAGAGCTGTCAGAGGATCTGACAAAAGCCCCGCTGCAGCTTTATCAGTGTTGAAATATTTTTAATTCATCCTCAGCAGATAAAAAACTGTAGGACATGGTAACATGACATTGTAAAACCTATTTAATCCATGAGTTGTGGGCCCTTGGCCCTGATTCCTGAATACATGATACATCAACCCAAGGTCCATGAATGTACCACTTTTTCAAAGCCCCTAAGAGTGGTATAAGTTTCATCTAAGTAGGACCACAAACATAAAAGTTACTGAGCAAAATGCATTTAAATTTTTTGAAAACCTACCAAGGGATATAACTCCAAGAGTTATGGACCCTTGGCCCCCATTCTGGTATACACTTTACATCTAGTCATTGTCCATGTTAAAACGAACTTTCAGCTTTCATAGTTCCTGAGAAATCTGTTATGAAAATTTTCAAGAATGGCAAAATTTGAAAAGCTATCAAAGGACAGAAGTCCAAGAGTTATGGGCCCTAGCAGTACATACACATGGACACCAAGCAGTACATACACATGGACATCCAGCAATACATACAAATGGACATCCAGCAGTACAGTCTGCTACTATACCACCCTTACCTTAGAGAACAAGAGTGATATGTTTCATTGAAGTAGGACCACAAACATAAAATTATTGAACAGAATGCATTTTAAATTTTTTGAAAACCTACCAAGGGACATAACTCCAAGATTTATGGACCTTTGGTCCCTATTCCGGTATACACTATACATCCAGTCATTGTCCATGTTTGTATTATACAAATTTTTAGCTTTCTAGCTTTCATAGTTCCTGAAATTTAATCTGTTACAAAAATTTTCAAGAATGGCAAAATTTGAAAACCTATGAAGGGACATAACTCCAAGAGTTATGGGTCCTTGGCCACCATTCTGCCACTACACCTTCCTTACCTTAGAGACCAAGTGATATAAGTTTCATTGAAGTAGGACCACAAACATAAAAGTTATAAAGCAAAATGCATTTTAAATTTTGAAAACCTATCAAGGGACATAACTCCAAGAGTTATGGGCCCTTGGCCACTATTCTAAGACTAAACCTTACTTACCTTAGAGACCAAGTGTAGTATAAGTTCCACTAACGTAGGACCACAAACATAAAAGTTATAAAGCAAAATGCATTTTAATTTTTTGAAAACCTACCAAGGGACATGAGTTATGGACCCTTGGCCACTATTCCAGTACATACTATACATCCAGTCACTGTCCATGTTTATACTAACTTTCAGCTTTCTAGCTTTCACAGTTATTGAGAGATCTGTTATGAAAATTTTCAATGGCAAAATTTGAAAACCTATCAGGGGACAGAACTCCAAGAGTTATGGGCCCTTGGCCACCATTCTGCCACTACACCTTCCTTACCGCAGAGACCAAGTGTGGTATTAGTTTCACTGAAGTAGGAAATAATGAAAACCTACCAAGGGACATAACTCCAAGAGTTACGGGCCCTTGGCCACTATTCTGCGACTACACCTTACTTACCTCAAGACCAAGTGTAGTAGAAGTTTCATTGAAGTAGGACCATAAACATCAAAGTTATTAAGCAAAATGCATTTTAATTTTGCAGTCACGGAATCATGGAATTACGGAGTCATGGAAGGACATGGCAAATCCAGTACAGCCCCACTTTTTCAATAAAAAGTTTCAACACATCAAAATAAGCTTGCTACCAAAATGTTCCTTACATTCTAACTAGATAAATGCATATAAACACTTGATAGTTTAGTTTAGAAACAAAGAAGTTAGAGGTGTTTAAATCTGAAGTGGAGATAACATCAGCTTTTAAAACAATGAAGAAAACCGAAGACATCCAAAGTGAGGAGCGAAAATATAAATTGTATCAGTCACCAGTGAAATGATATGATACCATTTCAATAGTGATTGATACCACTTTTATTTTCACATACACCGATACATTTTTTTTTCTCAATACATCATTGTTTAGCTATTACACTGTTTTAGCTTTGTCATAAAGAGATTTGTTTATTGTGTTTTTGACCCCAGATTTTGTTTCGTTTATTTCTCCAAGAAAAGTATTTTGTTTATTTATAGAAAACGTAGGCTGTGGGTGGCATAGAATGGAAGTGCCTCAGCAAGGCAATTCTAAGCATACCATATTTACACTTTAAAAGCATGGCTATATAACAAATATCTTCACTTTCAAGACTGTTTTTGTCCTTAACTTGTACACACAGTATTAACCATCCACATTTCAGAAAAGGGGCTTTACAACATATACAGTGAAGGTCACATCCAGCAACATCCAGCAGTATACACACAAGGACACCCAGCAGTACATAAAAATGGACATCCAGCAGTACATACACATGGACATCCAATGATACATACACATGGACATCCAGCAGTACATACACATGGACATCCAGCAGTACATACACATGGACACCAAGCAGTACATACAAATGGACATCCAGCAGTACATACACATGGACATCCAGCAGTACATACACATGGACATCCAGCAGTACATACAAATGGACATCCAGCAGTACATACAAATGGACATCCAGCAGTACATACACATGGACATCCAGCAATACATACAAATGGACATCCAGCAGTACATACACATGGACATCCAGCAGTACATACACATGGACATCCAGCAGTACATACAAATGGACATCCAGCAGTACATACACATGGACATCCAGTAGTACATACACATGGACACCAAGCAGTACATACACATGGACATCCAACAATACATACAAATGGACATCCAGCAGTACATACACATGGACATCCAGCAGTACATACACATGGACATCCAGCAATACATACAAATGGACATCCAGCAGTACATACACATGGACATCCAGCAATACATACAAATGGACATCCAGCAGTACATACACATGGACATCCAGCAGTACATACACATGGACATCCAGCAGTACATACAAATGGACATCCAGCAGTACATACACATGGACATCCAGCAATACATACACATGGACACCAAGCAGTACATACACATGGACACCAAGCAGTACATACACATGGACATCCAGCAATACATACAAATGGACATCCAGCAGTACATACACATGAATATCCAGCCATACATACACATGGACATCCAGCAATACATATGGACATCCAGCTGCAGTGCTCCAGCTAGCCCTATATGGATGGGCGGGCTGCCCCTCTTGCCCTTTCCTGCCTTCCTTCTGCCCTTCTTAAGCCGCCTTCTGTCTTATTTCAATTCCAGACATAAAACCCTACATTTTGGTGAAATGTTCATGGAAATTGTACCAAACTTAATGATGTTATCAATGTTTAAAGGTCAGTGTTATGTGTACTCTATTTTTGAGGTATTTATTGTGGAATGGGATTATACTTTGTAACATGTCTTGATACTAAGCACATTGCATGACACATGGTGCCCTCATTATTGTATGACCATGCAAAAAGTGCCCTACTCGGTGCCCCTCTGCCCTAAAAATCCTAGCTGGAGCACTGAGCAGTATATAAACATGGACATCCAGCAGTACATACACATGGACATCCAGCAGTACATACACATGGACATTCAGCAGGAAAGCATAATACCCCACCACTATCACATGGTGGGCTATAAAAATTGCAATAACATTACGAAAACATGCCTATTCAAATATATTGAAAATTTTACCACCAAAAAAAATGAAATTTTTCAGATAAAAAATCTGCTATTTTTCATATTTCTGCTCAAAACATAGATTGTGGGTACTCGTTAGAACCGCCTCGGCGAGGCGGTTCTAACGAGTACCCAAAATCTATGTGTTAGAGCAGAAATAAGGAAAATAATGTCTACCCCTGTAAACCCCAGTTTTACTATATAAAAGTGGGGTTTAAGGGGGTCAAAATTATATAGGCATGTTTTCGTGATGATTGAACATTGGAATAGATAAGAATTTTACATGTATTTATCACAAATATGACTAGAAAAAGGTTTTGTCAGTATAAACCAATATAACATCAAAAGTATTCTACACAGCTCAGGTGATAATTGAGGTGATAATTTAGGGTATTTTTTTCCATAATAAGTATTTTTTTGGCACAGCTCCGGATAAGGCTCTTTTTTCAACTGAAAAGTACCGATATTTTTCTTATTTTTCCATGAAAACATATGTTGTAGGTACTCATTAGAAGCACCTCACTGCATGAGGCACTTCTAATGAGTACCCACAACATGTTTTCATGGAGAAATAAGAAAAATAATAGGTGGATATCCCTCTTATCTGGAGTTATGTTTTGGTATTCTCTGAAATTGCCTTTGTGAGACGATTCCAATAAATACCAACAAAATACTTTTTAAGCAAAAATAATGCATACAAGATATGGTTTCATTCAAAATGACCAAAAATATACCCATTGGCCAATAAGACCTTAGACAGTAACAGAAAGTATGAATGGTAACAGTACATAATTATTCCAAATATTCAGACATGGTATTACTCCTTACAAAACTTGCCCAAAATTTCAGGGGTACTGATACACTTTCAGGGGAAGTAATTCTTCCAAAATTGTAATTAACTCCTTCTTTATAGGGGTCTACACTAAACAGGAAGGATCTGCTCCCAAATTTAAAGTAGACCACTTTTCAGAAGGGGTTCTGAATGCAGGAGAGCAAATAGGAAATGCAAAAAGTTGTCTCCCTTGTTAAAAAAAACTGTGAAAAATGTATCAAGTACATACAGTTGCCTTCACCTATTTTAGTCAGGACACCCCCAAAAGGGTAACTGGCAAACAGTGCTGTGCAGACCCAGATCAGACACCGAACAGCAGGAATTTCTAATTAAAACTAACCAGTCACCCTGCTGTTGGAAATAGACTGGTCAAAAGAATTGTGGTATAAGAGTTCTCTCGACTTAAATCGGTTAAACAACTCTCAAGTAATCTAAATGCCTGGTGATGAGTCTAAATAATTCAGGTTAAACAGAGCATTCTGGTCAGGAATGTCTGTCTGAACTAATAGGGTAAATACAGAAATGGGAAGAAAATAAAAATTAATTATTGGGCCACATCAAGTGAAAACATCACCAAAACATGCCTATATAATTTTGACCCCCTTAAACCCCACTTTTATATAGTAAAACTGGGGTTTACAGGGGTATACATTATTTTTCTTATTTCTGCTCGAAAACATAGATTGTGGGTACTCGTTAGAACCGCCTCATCAAGGCGGTTCTAACGAGTACCCACAATCTATGTCGTGAGTACTCGTTAGAACTGCCTCGTCGAGGCGGTTCTAACGAGTACCCACAATCTATGTCTTGAGCAGAAATATGAAAAAATATCAGTTTTTTTATCTGAAAATTTTCAGTTCTTGGAGGTGGAATTTTCTATGTATTTGAATAGGCATGTTTTCGTAATGAAGCGTCTTCGAACATGCGCAAAATACACCGATGCAGATCATCCTGGGCATGTGCAAAGTATCATCTAGGCCTTTGTTCTCTATTCATACATTCTGTGGTATCCAATGATTCAGTTAGCAGAAAATGAAGGCCCTGATCAGACTGTGTGGATGTGCAAGCTGATCTGGGCCTTCAGTGTCCGCATATATGCCCAAAGACATGTTGTGGCATGGCGCGGCCCATTTCAAAATGTGATCAGCTGATTTTTTTACCCATAATGCTACTTACAGCATTAAAACAGCAGATGAAGGACATAACACAAACTGAGGGGCACTACAAACCAATCCGAGCTTAACCCTTGTCATGCTGAATAAATTGAGATGCCATTCCCACTTCCAATTTTCAGCCAATCAGATTACTTGATCCAGGTTGTTGATATAAATTTACATACTGACTGACAAACAGTGCAGATCCAGATCAGTTGGCTTCTTCAGAAGCCAAATGATCTGGATCTACAATGTTTGCAAAGGCAGGGCATATCTGGGTTCAGCAGGACAAGGGTTAATTAAGGGAGAACTGTGAAAAGTGAAAGCCAGCAGGAAAATGTTGTCCGCTAATATTTAATTAAATTCTGCAGGCTAAAATATATCTAGATTTTCTGTTTTATCTCTGCAATACAAAAGTAACAAAGCCATCCCCATATTGGAATTCATTATCGGAAATTTAATCAGACTGAATGACATACCGATACTCATTTTAGCATATTGTATATGTTACAAGATCACTATTAAACTGTAATGCTCTCTTGAGCTAAATCAGCAAATAAATTTACTCACATTGTATGCATCTAAGAAAAAAAGGTGTGAAATTTCATTCAAATTGTCTCCAGAGGAGACAATATGATTGCTATGTCAATCCTTTTTCTTAGAAAAATGAAAAAAAAAAAAAATATTTCAAATATTGTCAGCTGATAATTAAATTCAGCAGGTTAAAGGTTAAAGAGGCCCCACATGGGGGAAAACTTACAGGAACAGTAAAGACCCATTAAGCACAGTCCAGCCAGTCGTTGCTGTTCCCCTAGACAATAACTGGATCTGCAAGACTGTATAATAGCAAATACAGCCTAGCCAAGCTGAACAGATGTGATCTTGGTCTTTAACCTTTAGCACTCTTTGGGCAAAATTCAACAGACAAAAAGTTTATACTGAGGGTTTATATTTTTCTTTCTTTTTTTTTTTTTGATCAGTAAAATGTCAAAACTGTCTCCTACAGAGACAATTAATGAAATGGCAAGCCCCATGTTCTGGGAAAGAAAGATGAATTCTTTGAAATGTCACTTGCTAATGCTATTTATATCTGCAGCAAGTGAAAGGTTAAATTTGCTCATTAATTTTTAGCATGCCCTGGGCAAATTAAGCAGACAAGTTTATGATATTTTTCTTATTTTTTTCCCCCCCCCCCCCCCCCCCCGAGAAAATAGGCTTTGACATTTCATGCAAATTGTCTCCTCAATTTGCATGAAATTTCAAAGCCTATTTTCTAGGAAAAATAAAAAATATTACAAAGCGTCATCTGCTGAAATTTTTACCCAGCATGCTAAGAGTTAATATCCTATCAGGTTTCCAGCATTAAAAGACAAATTACAAAATCAATATTTTCAAACAATAACAGTTTTTCATTAAAAATACCCCCCAAAAACCTTCAGGCATTCAAATATATGATACATCATCAGAAACTAGTAAGGTGTTGTTTTCAACCAGAACCTAATAATATTTTTCAGTTAACCATTAAAGCGCCAATCACAAAAGCAGACATTTTTATCTTTTATTTATTGTTTTATTCATAGAAAATAAGTTGACATTTCATGTGAATCATCTGTTTGCCAGACAATTCACATGGACTGTCAGGACTTATTTTCTTTGAAAAATAAGAGAAAAAAAAAAAAAAAAAAAAATGCTATAAATTTTGCTTGTGGCTTTAAATGATTTGTTTAAACAAGGGAGAAAATTCAAAATGCACTTAAAATAATCTGCTGACAATATTACATATTACATCCCTTATATTGCAAAAAAAAAAAAAAAAAAACAAGAGGGGAAAGTAAGTTAATATTAATTTTCTAATGCATTTTTCTCAAATTTCTCAAGTCATTAAAACAATATTTGGCTCTAGCTGTTACTGTACTCAAAACCATCCTCTGTCTTCTTAGTTTTCAACAAAAAGAAGTATTTTATTTCAGTGAGCTCACAAAAATTTGACTATTAATACGCGAGCACACATATTTCACATTTGTCAGCCTGCAGCTTTCACGTATCTTTCATGTACAGTAAAACTTCAATGACTTGACATTACGAAAACATGCCTATTCAAATATATTGAAAATTTCACCATAAAAAAAAACTGAAAGTTTTCAGATAAAAATTCTGATATTTTTCATATTTCTGCTCAAAACATAAATTTTTGGTTCTCAATAGAACCGCCTTGCTGAGGCAGTTCTTACTAGTACCCACAATCTATGTTTTTGAACAGAAATAAGAAAAATGATCCTCTATAAACCCCAATTTTACTATATAAAAGTGGGGTTTAAGGGGGTCAAAATTATATAGGTATGTTTTCACGATGAACACCGATTGCTCATTTACCACTGCTGCCGGATTCAAACTCGTTTTTGAGTCCCTAGGAAAGTCTCAGGAAACCAAATATTTAGTGATATTTTATTTTAGGGAAATTTACTTAAGATTTTGGACAACTATGGTACGACAGGTTAATGACTTTAACCTCCGTTCATAAATCTGAAATATGAAAAAAAAGAAATACAAGTGATAAATTTCTGGAAGAAAACTGACCTTGAACTGCTTATGCAACCCAATATTGATGCTGATCAGCCTGCATATACATCCAGGGAACTGGGTCTACACAGGCTGATCAAAGAATCGCTAAGACCAGTAAACAGGCTTTGATCAGACTGTAGACTGATCTTTTTCTAAAATGGTCCTAAGGTAATGTCAGTTTCTGTTTGAAAGGAGTTCAAGTGTTCATTACATCTGTACCCTTGTAAAAACATCAGTATCACATTTTGACATGTGTCAATAATATTTCGTATGCTGCTTACCATAAGTGCCCCAAATATTCTCATAGCTGACCAGATAAGAAGCTTGTTTCAACCAAAAAATACTGATATTTTTCTTATTTCTCCACGAAAGTGTATGTTGTAGGTACTCATTAGAAGCACCTCTTCTAGGTGCTTCTAATGAGTACCCACAACATGATGATTTGGTGTTTTACAGCCCTTTCAACTTTACTTAAGTCATATTGAGACAATGTAAGGGTGGTAATGGACCAAAATGATATCATGACTATAAAGGCTGGTCACTAGAGTCTCTAGTGACCAGCCTTTATAGTCATGATATTATTTTGGTTTTATTTTAGTGGATTATCAAACAGGATCTATTTATTCTTATAGAATAAATATTTAGTCACTGGAGACTGGAGCCAGTCTAAATCATCCTCCAGCTGGATGATTCTGTGACCTTGTGATCCAAAGTCTGGGCCCAATTGTTCAAAGCTAACGACGTTGTTAGTTAACGATTCGTTAAAATTTACATCGAGTGATATGCAAATATGCTGAACTTTTTTGCTGAAAAAATGTGAGTAGCTTTTGCAGTGCAAAAGCTACTCACATTTTTTCAGCAAAAAATTTCAGAATAGTGTGTATTGAATCCGCTAAAACAGTTAACGAAATGACCCTTATCGAGCTCATTAAGCTAATGACGCTTTGACGAACTGGGCCCTGGAGTATTAAATACTCCGCCACCCAGACACTTCAGTACCCACCACATACATTTTCATGGAGAAACTAGAGCAAGTGCCCAGAGGGTCATGAATACCCCCTGGCCAGCACCATTTCTTAATTGTAAAAAAATATTTTTAAGTCAATGACAATGATATAAGGAAGAAATCAATGGACCATGAAATATAGGTCATTGACCCATATATAGTGTACAAGGTCAGTCTCAGAGTGACACTGATCTATCATACCAAGTACAACTTTTCTGGAGTAAATAGTCTTCAAGACATGAAGCAAAAATCACTGGACCATAAAATATAGGTCACTGACCTATATATACTTGAGAGGTCAATCTGATGTGTCACATTGATGCATTATACCAACTATGATGTTAATCCATTGAATAATCTAGAAGATATTAAGCAAAATCACTAGCCAATGAAATATAGGTCATGCTAATTTATATATACTTTGAGGTCAAAGTTTGGGTCACATTGTGTTATTATATCTAAATATGACACTAAGGCATCAAATGGTGGAAGATATAAGACAAAATCACAGGGCTATGAAATATAGGTCACATCATCCCAAACTATGAGTCATACACCAAGTTGTCTTCAAGATGTAACATAAAATCACTGGACCATGAAATATAGGTCACAGTGACCTACATTTACTTTCAGGTCAACTGTTAGATCATATCATCCCTATTTCAAATAATGATGTTCATACATCAAATAACATTCAAGGTATAAGGCCAAAATCACTGGACCATGAAATATAGGTCAAGGTGACCTACATTTATTATGATGTCAATCATGGTATCACACAGAACCAATATCCCAAGTATCAGATTAATCCATGAAATAGTCTTTAAAATATAAGGCAAAATTGCTGGAGCATGAAAATAAGGTCACAATGACCTTGACCTTTTTACACTGAATGTTGATGTGATAAACATGTCTAATGCCCATCCTTCTTTATTCAGAAGTTGTTTCTATAAACAAACTGCAATATACTACTTTATTGAGGCATCCTAGATTTTGACCTCAAGCCTCACCCTGGGGCATGCCCCAGGGGTCCATAGATGTAGAATGGAAGAGAACCCTCCCAGGTATCACCATACCAAATATGAATAGTTTCTGATAAGTGGCTGCAGATATATACATAATCAAAAAACTTTGAAGTAAAACTTGGTTATAGCAATATACTACTTAATTGAGGCATCCTAGATTTTGACCTCTAGCCCCGTCCCTGGGCATGACCCAGGGGTCCACAGATGAACCCTCCCAGGTACCCCATACCAAATATGAATAGTTTCTGATGTGGCTGCAGAGATATACCTAATCAAAAAACTTCGAAGTAAAACTTGGTTATAGCAGGTGTTAATGGATGGAAGGATGGAAGGGCAGACAGACGAATGGGTGGACGGAACAGACGAAAACTGTATACCCCTTCAGCATACTTCATATGCCGGGGGTATAATAAGACAAAAATTATGCGGATACACGTCTTATCTCAATTAGTCTTATCTCAATTATATATTCTGACACAATACCATACTCACCCTTAAATTTGAAGGTCTAATCTAGGTGTGTGCAAAAACTGCTCACTGAATGACAATGTTGACTTAGGAGCAGTTTGATTTGGGTCAACAATGCTTGCTCTGTATATAGGTTCGCCAGAATATTTAGGGAAAATATGGTATATCTATATTCCTGTATTTAGGCAAAGTATTAACCCTAGTCCTGCTGAACCCGGATATACCCTGACTTTGCAAACAGTGTAGATCCAGATCAGTTGGCTTCTGAAGAAGCCAACTGATCTGGATCTGCACTGTTTTCCATTAAGTATGTGAATTTATATCAACAATCTGGATCAAGTGATCTGATTTGCTTAAAATTAGAAATGGGTGTGATATCTTAATTTATTCAGCAGGACAAGGGTTAAGACATTATAACTCCTTCCATACTTCTAAATTTTGAAGAAATCCATTTTAGTATCTGAAGATGCGTCTACAAATCGCTGAGTGACAAACAAGGTTCGACCCTAATAAAAACTGCATTCTGTAGCAAATGGTCTGGGTTGACACTGTTTGCTTAAGCCAGTCTCAAAAAACACTCAGGATAAGTATGGTAAAATAGGATGGACCAGTTGAGAAGAGACTGTTAAAAATTTATTCTCAAGTGTACCGAGTTTTGATATTAGTCTAGCAAGGCAATTTATTAATGTTTTAGAAATACTATATCATACAGTGTTCTCTAACCCTTAAAGTGCCAATCACAATTGCAGCAGACAACATTTTGAAATTTTGAATTTTTTTTTTTTTTTTTTTCAAAGAAAATAAGTCTTGACATTTCATGTGAATTGTCTGCTTAGCAGACAATGCCCATGAAACGTCAAGACCAACAACAAAAATATAGAACGTCTTCTACTATCAATTTTGCTTGGCACTTCAAGGGTTAAAATTCTGTTTCAGTAACAGCTTCTGGGAACTTTTCATTCCTGGTACATTATATACTTGTCATGTAAGATTCCCAAGGTTTCAGTGCTAATAATTCAATTAAGTTAAAAGTGCTTTTTTTGTCTGTTTATTTTTGTATTTTCAAAAGATAAAAAAAAAAAAAAAAAAGAGTAAAAAAATTCTGTTCCCAAATCTGAAGTCAGATCAGCATGTTTAGAAAACCATTATCGGATAATACCAGGGCCCGGTTGTTCAAAGCGTTGTTAGCTTAACCAGCTCGTTAAGGGTCATTTCGTTAACTGTTTTAGCCGATTCAATACACAATATTATTTTTTGCTGAAAATATGTGAGTAGCTTTTGCACTGCAAAAGCTACTCACATTTTTTCAGCAAAACATTTCAGCATATTTGCGTATCACTTGATGTAAATTTTAACGAATCATTAACTAACAATGTTATTAGCTTTGAACAACTGGGCCCAGGTCTTTAACATTTTAAGCATACTGGGTAAAAGTTTCAGCAGACGACATACTGAAATAATTTTCTTATTCTTTCAA
The DNA here is from genome assembly GCA_964016985.1 of Anodontia alba. NCBI lineage: Eukaryota > Metazoa > Mollusca > Bivalvia > Lucinida > Lucinidae > Anodontia > Anodontia alba. The sequence continues at coordinate 88,735,228 of OZ024826.1, forward strand.
GAAAACTGGTTTTAAAAATTTCATGCAAATTGTCTCCAACTGAGACAATTTGCATGAAATGTCAAATCCTGTTTTCTGAGAAAAATCTCATCAATTTGTCGTCTGCTGAATTAGCCCAAAATAGTGGTGAAGGTTAAGCTGCAAGACAATCGGCAAAGAATTTCTCTTCAGACATGTGCATCAAGCAAAGACTCAGATAAGCCTGTCAATCCATGCAGTCTGATCAGAATCTACTAGGTGCTCTTGGGATAGTTGGATTTCTTCAGGTCAACAACAAAGACTCTGATCAGGCTGTACAAATAAGCAGTGATCAAAGTCTTTGCTGAGCACACATGTCCAAAGGCACATTTTTCCATGTTATCACTCAATTCTTTACCCTTAAAGCGCCAAGCAAAATTTGTAGCAGACGACATTCAAATTTTTTTTTTTTTTTCAGAGAAAACAAGTCTTGACATTTCATGTGAATCATCTGCAAAGCAGATGATTCACATGAAATGTCAAGACTTGTTTTCTCTGAAAAATAAAAAAATAAAATAAAAAAAATTGTTGTCTGCTGCAGTTGTGATTGGCGCCTTAATGGTCAAGAAAACAGTATCAAAACTCTTAAAGTGCCAAGCTAATTTGTAGCAGATGACAATCTAAAATTTTTCATTAATTTTTTGGAGAAAATAAGGCTTGACTTTTCATGTGAATCATCAGCCTGTAAATCTTCTGCTAGGCAAATGATTCATATGAACAGTCAAGCCTTATTTTCTCTGAAGAATTAATTGGAAATGTTGTCAGCTGCACGTGACTGGCACTTAAGAGTTAATTCTGTTTCACAAGAGATAAACAAAATTCTACACATATTTGCTATCACAGCACTGCCAGGAAATGCCAGAACATGTACCACTTGCCAGTCTGATCCAAAATTTATCAAGAAATTCTGTTCATTCTGCTGAACCATATTTGCATAACTTCTTGTAAGTCAAGCCTGTAAGTGCTTGCAAACTGGTTTTCCTTTTGGCAAAGGTAAATCACAGTGACCTACTTTTGCAGTAAATGACTCAAGTGTTGAAGTTAAAGTACTGAATCAGAAGTGTGATTTACACAAGAGCAGGTTATTATGACCTTGATTCATGAGAAAAGATATGGGAAGATAGATGTGTGCAGTGAAGTCAGTGGAGAGGGAAAGTGTGGTTGGTGCGTGCGTGAGGGGAGCTTGTATGCAAATGGGAGCAATGATATGTATGTGACCCTGAAAACCTGACCAGGTTAGTTTTTGTAAAAGTAGGTTATGGTGACCTAGTTTTGACCAAAATGATTTGAAGTGGTAAGGTGAATGCAATGGTGAAGTCTGAGGTATCAGCGGGTACTGAAAAACATCAGGGATTGATTTATAAAAGTTGGTAATTGTGACCTATTTTTATGGGATGTGACCATGGGTAGACGTAAAGTATGCTTTGTTTGTGTTGGGGTTTAATGACACATCAACCCTTCTGGGTCATTTTGAGTCATCTCCAGAGAAAGGGAGAAGAGAGACAGAAGAGACAGTAGAGGAGATGAAAGAGAGGAACAGGAGAGAAAGAGGAAAATGAATGAAAATGAAGAAACAGAAATAAAAACATTCCCCCACTACCCCTACCTGCTGCAAAGATAGCAGGCCTTGCCCAACTGTATGCCAATATCATTTGGATGCCCCAGTGATGCAAGATGCATGACACCTTTATCTCACGCAACCGCTCGCAGGTAAAGCATGCAGTGTAAGAGGTCACCTGCACATGAGAATGGAAGTAATGAGAATGGACAGATGGTTACACAACACCAAATGCTTGAATAATTTGACTCACACTGCCAGAGGGCTTGACAAAAATTAATGTCACAGGTATGGATAAAGGGAGCATTCAGAAACTTAACTGATGGCTGCAATTAGTGCAAGTAAACTTTAGAAATTTTTCTTGTGGGTGCTCCTTAGAACTGTCACAGAAGCACAATTCTAATGACAATGCTCCAGATTTTAAGGAACCAAAAAGTAGTGACAGTTTTCTTATTTCTCACAAAAACATACGTTGTGGGTACTCATTAGAAGCACCTCACTGAGGCGCTTCTAATGAATACCCACAACATATGTTATTGTGGAGTTATATTAAGAAAAATAATTATTGGAAAACCCTCTCATCCAGACTTATGCAATAACCCATATTAGGTATAAAGTATATTTTAGTGCATAAAATAACAAGATAATCCTAACTTGTCACCATTATCAGGTTGTTGGAGCTATTTCTGTAAATCTGAGCCAGAGGATTTCTTAGGAGGAGTATTGTGATAATTCTGGGATATTTTTTTTTTTTTTTTTATTTCTCCATAAAAACATAATAATGTTGTGGGTACTCATTAGAAGGGCCTTGGTGAGGGCCTTGTATGTTTTTTGTGAAGAAATGGAGAAAATTATCCTAGAATTATCACCAAATACTCCTCTTAAACAAGTAGAGGACTTGTTAAGGATCTATATTAGGTGATAATTCTGGGATAATTTTTCTTACTTCTCCATAAAAACATATGTTGTGGGTACTCATTAGAAGCGCCTCATCAAGGCGCTTCTAATGAGTACCCACAACATATGTTTTTATAGAGAACTTTTATTTGTGTCGAGGTTTTACGGCCCAGTCAACCCAATGGGTCATGTCGAGCATGGTCAGTTTACCTAACCACACGTTTACTGGGCAGGCTTAGTCCTCTAAGCAGTTAACCAGTATTGTGCACATTCTTTTGCCAGAAACTGACAACTGCCCTTCTTGAATCAGCGGAAGGGAGAGAATGACCATAGAAAATATTTCATGATCAATCTCCACGAAAGAATGTTGCCGACCTCGGCGAGGTTGAACCCGCGACCTCCTGGTCTCTTATGGAGAACTGGAGAAAATTATCCCAGAATTATGATCAAGTATTCCTTCTTAACAAGTCCTCTGGAATCTATCTCCTTGAATAATAGCAGCAGTACTAAAACAGAAGAAATAACTAAGCAATTACAAACCAAGAACCAAGACAAAACCCATTGATTTCCTAATTTTATGGTGAACAGGTTAATCCTTGGCATGCTGACAATAAAATAAGAAGGCAGCAAATGAACGCCATTCTTCTTAATTCTCCCAGAAAGTAGGCTATCCATTTGATGCAAATATTGCAAGACTAGCAGAAAATCTGAAACACATTTTTCCTTTTTTTTTCCTTTTTTTTTTTTTTTTTGGAGAGGGGGTGGGGGGGGGGGTGGGGGGGGGGGTGGGGGGGGGGGGGGGAAAGGGGGAGGTAAAGAAAGTTATTTTAAGAATATTGACTGTTAATACATGTATTCAAATTTTCAAATTTAGCAGGTTAAGAGTAAAAGGCAAACTACTGTAAACCTATCTTTTTTGACTTTCATTACTTTTACTGAATTTCCTTTTTTTTTTGCGCCCACATACTACACTGACTGCTTTGTTGTCAGGGTATTAGACTAAGTATTTACCCTAAACAGACATTTCGAAGCAAATAGTGTTTGTTATCCCCCCACTTTAGCAATGGGATATTGTCCGTCTGTCAGTTCCTCATGCTATCTCCTCCTAACCCACTGGGTGGAATTTAACCAAACTTGCTACATGACCTTCCCGTGTGGTAAGGGAGTATGAGAGCAGCTTTATTTTTCACTCTGCCCCATGTGACCTTTGTGTGGGGTCTGTCTGTTCATTAAGCTATCTCCTCCTAAGTCACTGGGTGGAATTTAACCAAACTTGCTACATGATAAGGGTATGCGAGAGTCTGTCTGGCTGTCCTTCCATCCATCGGTCATGTTATTAGCAATATTAGCACCAAGCAAGGGGATTTTGTGATGGTATGCCATTGACTGCACAATCTAAATTTATTTGGGATCAACACTAAAAAGATCATGTTGAGCCAACCAGATAACCTACTCACTTTTCCTGTGCAGGCTTAGTCTTTTAAGTTGCTAACCAATCTTTTGTGCTCATACTTTAGCTAGTAACTGACCTTCCTCTTGAATCTACAGAAAGGGGAGAATGATTGAAGAAATTATTTCATGATCAATCTCCATGGAAGTTATGTGGCCATTACATAGCTACAAATAAGAGGGGGTATCCACATAATATTTTTCCTATTTTTCCACGAAAATATATGTTGTGGGAACTCATTAGAAGCGCCTCGGCAAGGCGCTTCTAATGAGTACCCACAACATATGTTTTCATGGAGAAATAAGAAAGATATCAGCAATTTTCTGATGAAAAAAGTGCCTTATCTGTTGCTATGTGGCCAAGCTGAGATTCTAACTTGTCAGCCCTAAATCTGCAAAGCAAACAGTGTAGCTGAAGGAGCAATTTGATTAGGATCTACTGTACTGATCGACTTCCATTAATGCTTAGCACTCTTGAGTAAAATTTTCAGTAGAGGACATTATGTAACTCAAATATTTTCTTATTTTTTCCTGAAATCAGGATTCAACATTTCATGCAAACTGTCTCCATCCAATGGAGACAAGCTGCATGAAATGTCAAATCCTGTTTCCTGGGAAAAATAAGAAAAACATCACCTTTGTCCTCCAATGAATTAGCCCAGAGAGTGATGAAGGTAAAGCTAGCATTTTTTGACCTAAGTACACTAGTCTGTAGCCTTGCCCTGGCTGAATAATTTAGCTAACATCAATAGACCAATCAAACCTAATAGTTATCCATAAATAGCTGCAGTAACTTGAGTGAAAACAGTCCAGGATTCTGATTTTGTAAATAAATGATACATCAAATCCCCAAGGAAGTTTCAGGTTGCCCAACTATAAACAACTCGAATGCCAATAACTGAGGTGCAGTCCTGCTGTGCCGAAAAACAAAACAAAACAAGAGGCCCACGGGCCACGGTTCGCTCACCTGAGTGACATAGCTACTGCAGACATGCAGATGCTCCCAATAATATATGCAAAGATTCAGCCATAAGGCATCCTCGGTTTTGGAGAATAAGATTTTTAAATGTTTTTTCCCATACAAATGCATAGGGAAGCAAACTTGTATGACCATTATTTTAGCAACTTTGGTAGACCCCCTGTCCCCGATGATTTAAGCAAAGATTCAGTCCCAAGGCGTCCTCGGTTCTGGAGGAGAAGATTTTTAAAGGTTTTTACCATATATGGGCATGGCGGCCATCTTGGTCAACGAACCGCGACCATTTTAGCAATCTTTCATTCCCCCAACCTAAGGAGGCTCCATATGAAATTTGTGCAAAATTGGCCCAGAGGCTCCAGAGGAGAAGTCGTTTGAAATTCTGAATATTTTTCCCATACAAATGCATAAGGAAGCAAAATTGACCTCATGGTAAAAAGGTCAAATGTCAATGTACGACCATTATTTTAGCAACTTTGGCAGACCTCCAGTTTCTGATGACATATGTAAAGATTCAGCCACAAGGCATCCTCGGTTTTGGAGAACAAGATTTTTAAAGGTTTTTCCCATACAAATGCATAGGGAAGCAAACTTGTTTGTGTTGAGGTTTTACGGCCCAGTCAACCCAATGGGGTCATGTCGAGCACGGTCAGTTTACCTAACCACACGTTTACTGGGCAGGCTTAGTCCTCTAAGCGGTTAACCAGTATTGTGCACATTCTTTCGTCAGAAGCAAACTTGACCTTGCTGTAAAAAGGTCAAATATCAATATACAGCATTTATTTTAGCAATTTTGGTAGACCTCCTGTCCCAATGACTTATGCAAAGATTCAGCCCCAAGGCATCCTCGGTTCTGGAGAAGAAGATTTTTAAAGGTTTTTACCATATGTGGGCATGGCGGCCATCTTGGTCAACGAACCGTGACCATTTTAGCAATCTGTCATTCCCCCAACCTAAGGAGGCTCCATATGAAATTTGAGCAAAATTGGCCCAGAGGCTCCAGAGAAGAAGTCGTTTGAAATTCTGAACATTTTCCCATACAAATGCATAAGGAAGCAAAATTGACCTTACCATAAAAAGGTCCAATGTCAATGTACGACCATTATTTTAGCAACTTTGGTAGACCTCCAGTTTCCGATGATATATGTAAAGGTTCAGCCATAAGGCATCCTCGGTTTTGGAGAACAAGATGTTTAACGGTTTTCCCCATACAAATGCACAGGGAAGCAAACTTGACCTTGCCGTAAAAAGGTCAAATGTCAATATACAACCTTTATTTTAGAAATTTTGGTAGACCTCCCGTCCCCAATGAGTTATGCAAAGATTCAGCCCCAAGGCATCCTCAGTTCTGGAGAAGAAGATTTTTAAAGGTTTTTACCATATATGGGCATGGCGGCTATCTTGGTCAATGGACCGCGACCATTTTAGCAATTTTTCGTTCCCTCAACCTAAGGAGGCTCCATATGAAATTTGAGCAAAATTGGCTCAGGGGCTTCAGAAAATGTTAACGGACGGACGGACACACAGACGGACGCAAGGATGGATGCACGGACGGTCGACGGACAAAAAGTGATCACAATAGCTCATCCTGAGCATAGCTCAGGTGAGCTAAAAAAAAAAAAACAACAACAAAAAACAAGAGGGCCATGATGGCCCTTTAACATTCACCTGAGTATCCTAGCGCTTTGAGAATCTGACCTAGAACTGATCAAGGCAAACATTCTGATTAAAATTCATTATGATTATATTAAAAGAAAGACAATGTAGCATGTCTAATGGACTGTGAAACAGAGGTCAAGGTCAAATATGGATGACTGCACTTAAGAGGCCATGCTAAGATGTATGCATGTACTAAGTATCACTGGCTGTAGGAGCAATGGTTACTGAGAAACTGACCTAAACACAAACACTTCACAAGTACCAACTATCACTCTGTAGGACCATTAATTACTGAGAAACTGACCTAAATGGAAAAACTTAAGTCACTGGACAGTGAAATATACGTCACCTAGAAATCATCAAGATAAACATTTTGAGCAAGATTCATGATGATCACTTCAAAAATGTGACCTCTAGAGTGTCAATAAGGTTTTCCTTTGAGTTGGCCTGGTGGCCTAGTTTCTGATATCAAGTGACCCAGTTTTAAACCAGACCTAGAAATCATCAGGATGAACATTTTGAGCAATATTTATGAAGATGATTTAAAAAATGTGACCTCTGGAATGTTAACAAGGTTTTTCCCTTGATTTGGCCTGGTAACCTAGTTTCAGACCCAGTTTTAAACTAGACCTAGAAATCATCAAGACGAACATTTTGAGCAATATTAATAATGATGATTTAAAAAATGTGACCTCTGGAGTGTTAACAAGGTTTTCCCTTGATTTGGCCTGGTGACCTAGTTTTTGACCTCACGTGACCAAGTTTCAAACTTGACTTAGAAATCATCAAGACAAACATTTTGAGCAAGATTCATGATGATTGCTTCATAAATGTGACCGGTAAAGTGTTAACAAGGTTTTACACTGATGTGACCAGGTGACCTAGTTTTTGACCCCATGTGACCCACTTTCGTACTTGCCCTAGAAATCATGAAGACAAACATTTTGAGCAAGATTCATAATGATTGCTTCATAAATGTGGCCGCTAAAGTGTTAACAAGGTTTTACACTGATGTGACTAGGTGACCTAGTTTTTGACCCCATGTGACCCACTTTCGAACGCCCTAGAAATCATCAAGACAAACATTTTGAGCAAGGTTCATGACGATTGCTTCAAAAATGTGACTGCTAGTGTTAACAAGGTTTTCTGCTGATCTGGCTAGTTTTTGACCCCAAGTGACCCAGTATCGAAGCTGACCTAGAACTCATCAAGACAAACATTTTGAGCAAGATTCAGGATGACTGCTTCAAAAATGTGACCGCTAGAGTGTTAACTCACTGAGGTGCTTCTAATGAGTACCCACAACATATGTTTCCATAGAGAAATAAGAATATGAATACTTTTCAGTTGAAAAAAGTGCCTTATCTGGAGCTATGAATTTGGTCAAGGTAACTTTATTTATTAAACAGTTATTTGAATTTTCTAGAATGTAGAGTATATGGAGAAGAGAATGACCCCTGCCTAGGGTGGCAACATTCTTTCGAGGAGATTGATTGTGAAATTTTTTCTACGGTCATTCTCTCCCTTCCGCTGATTCAAGAAGGCCAGTTGTCAGTTTCTGGCGAAAGAATGTGCACAAAACTGGTTAATCGCATAAAAGACTATAAGCCTGCCCAGTAAATGTGTGGTTAGGTAAACTGACCACACTCAATATGACCCCACTGGGTTGACTGGGCCGTAAAACCTCAACACAGTGACAACACCAACCAGATTTTTGAGAATGAACAGACTGATCTATGTATTTCCTGTTCACATAAGGTATGATGTAGATTTTGCAAAGAGAGGTATCCACGTATATTTTGATCTCAGCTCCCTATAAAACATATATTGTGGGTGTTCAAAGGCAATTCCAACCAGTACCTACAACATACTGTTTTTAGAGGAAATACAAGGAACATCAAGATATTTTGGTAAAAAATGCCACCTTACCACATCTATTCTTAGTATTTAGTCAGACACACCTGAACAGTGTAGACCCTGATCAGACTATGCAGAATCATTCATAGCTCATGATAAGGCATTTTTTTTCAACCAAAAAGTATCTATATTTTTCTTATTTCTCCTCGAAAATATATGTTGTGGGTACTCAATCAAAGCGCCTCGCCGAGGCGCTTCTGTTGAGTACCAACATATGTTTTCGACGAGAAATAAAAAAAAACTATTTACCTTGTTTGTTTGTGTTGAGATTTTACAGCCCAGTCAAACCAATGGGGTCATGTCGAGCGCGGTCAATTTACCTAACCTGGTGTCATTCCTGGTCAGATTGCAAAAGACTTAGCGCGATGACGTATCATTTTTATTTTAAAAATAGTGAGCCAGTCTATGAAACTGAATATATGCAAAGTCTTAAGCAGTCTGCAGTGCAGGAAGTATTTCCCGCATATGTCCTTAACTGTCTATATAGCAAGCACAATGATGGCTAACGGGGATGAATGTATCCTGGGTTTCTCATACACAAAACAGTCAGAAAACTTTAATATTAAATTCTCAGTGTCAACCTTTTTTTTTTCTGATAACCATCACCCCCACCCCTAAAAAAAAACAAAAAAATTTAGAATATTGTATATACTGCTGTTGTGACTGCTGCTTAATAGGCTACATCGGTTCAATTACATGAACAGTCAAACAATTAATTAACCCTTGTCCTGCTGAATAAATTAAGATGCCATGCCCACTTCTAATTTTCAGCCAATCAGATCACTTGATCCGGACAGTTGCTATAAATTCACATACTTATTGGTAAACAGTGCAGATCCAGATCAGTTGGCTTCTTCAGAAGCCAACTGATCTGGATCTACACTGTTTGCAAAGGCAGGGTATATCCGGGTTCAGCAGGACATGGGTTAAATATGTATGCATTTGACCATTAGCACTATCTGGGCAAAAATTCAGCAGAGGCTAGACTGATGATGTTTCTATTATTTTATCCAGAAAATAGGGTTTGGCATTTCTAACAAATTGTCTCTTAGGGAGACAATTTGCTTGAAATGCCAAACCCTGTTTTCTTAAAAAAATAAGAAAAATATTTAAAACTATGTCAGCTAAACTTGTTACCCAGCATTGTAATTAATTGCAAATATGCAGATTTTGGAAAATAATGAATCTCCAATTCCTGATTAATCCCACTGCATGCAAATCATGCATCAAATGACCTCAGATGAAAAATTAATAATTTGAGATGTGCGAGTATGAAAAAGGGAGTTTTCCAAGCAGCACATGTGTGCAGCAAAGGCCTACCCAGGCCAGCTTAGATCAGCTTGTGTTTTGCACAGACTGATCATTACTTTCTTGCACAGAGACTTGCTAACTCAATTCAATCGTAGACAAACATAATTGAAACAGAGTTGAAATTGTAACCGCTGATAGTTGAGAGTAACTGATCATGAACTTTGCCATTTCTTGATATTTGCTTGTCTGGGTTGGGGTTTAACCCTTCTCATGCTGAATAAATTAAGATGCCACGCCCACTTCTAATTTTCAGCCAATCAGAGTGCTTGATCTGAATTGTTGCTATAAATTCACATACTTGATGGCAAACAGTGCAGATCCAGATCAGTTGGCTTCTTCAGAAGCCAACTGATCTGGATCTACACTGTTTGCTAGGACAGGGTATGTCGTGCTCAGCAAGAGAAGGGTTAACATTATTGTCAACCATCTTTCAGCCCTTTTGTGACACCACCTTGATGTAACTGTGGTAACTGATGCCCTTTTATAGTGCCGCCTCATTGAAGTATCATAATCTTGATACACAGACTTGATACTACCGTAATAAACCCAGGTAATGGGACATACAGGAATTTGCAAACAGTGTAGAACAAGATCAGATGCCGCAGAATGCAGTGTATGATCAGAGTCTACACTGTTTGCCATACATACAGCAATATTTTAGAAGCATCAAGAGGTAGTAGAATGGACTATTTCAAATTTTAGGACAAGTAAGGTAAGTAGATAAGTTGTCCAAATACTTAGGATTATTATGGTACTCCTGGTCATCTGAAAATGTCGTCTGTTTGTCGTCTGCTGAATATTCTTGCAAACTTTTCAAACCTATTTTTGCATACAGGCAAGCAGTGTGGACCCTGATCAGACTGCTCCTAGAGGAGCAGTCTGATCTGGGTCCACGCTGTTTGCAAAAATGACTTTTAAAATCACAAGCAGACGACAATTGTTTGAATTGGCAGTTAAAGGGTTAATGCTAAGTAAGCTCCAAGTGAAAGAGCAAATTGTACTAATTTTAGAAAGTCTCGGGTATGACCCGGTTGGAAATTGAACCCACAACGTCCTGATCAGAATGCAGATGCTCTACCAGCTGAGCCACTTGAACTGGTCCGATACTTGATATTATTAGTCTGTGGAATCCATGGAATCTGTTAACCCTTAAAGTGCAAACCACAACTTAGCAGACAACATTTCGATGTTTATATATATATATATATATATATATATATATATATATATATACATATATATATATATATATATATATATATATATATATATATATAAAAGCAGACTGGTACTGTACCAGCAAGTACCCTAATACTAGCAGTCTAAGTGAAATGCTTCAAGATCTAGACTGGGAACCACTAGAGTCGAAAAGGACCAAACTCCAACTTGTCATGTTGTACAAGATCATCAACGACAGTGGATATACCGGTACCTGCAGCAGCTAGGACAGTGACGGTGAGTGTCCATAGGCCTAGATAAGAGTGGGTATCAGGTTAATATTTTTCTTATTTCTTCATGAAAACATGTTGTGGGTACTCATTAGAAGTGCCTCGGTGAGGCGCCTCGGTGAGGCGCTTCTAATAAGTACCACAACATATGTTTTCGTGGAGAAATAAGGAAAATATCAATACTTTTGGACTGAAAAAAAGCGCCTTAACTAGAGCTATACGGCTGCTGCTCCATACCTAACACCCGCATCAACAAGAACAACATCAACCCATTCCAAGAAGTTGAGACAGTTCCCAGTCAGGACAGATACTTTCAAGTTCAGTTTCTTTCCTAGAACCATACCAGTTTGGAATTCTTTGCCAGCTTCTATCGCAGAGGCCCCTGATTTGGTACATTTCAAGCAGTGGTTATCTTCTCTTACAAGTTAGCATGGTAGGGGCAAGTCTGTAAATAGGTTCAGAGGGTCTTTGGAGCTGTGCCTGTTGGGTTAACATACCCAGTAACAGTTACTGTAGCCGGATTGGTCTGATTACCCAGTGAAGAACTGAACACATGGTTTGGAAACTTCACTAATTTTCTTCTGTCTGCTATTTTTCTGACTGTCCTATTTTTCTATACTTTTTCTTTTCAACTGGCACCAGGGATGTAATATTCATAAGTGAATGAAACAAAAACAAATCTTTGTGAAGTGTAGTACTTCACTATAGTGATGATATCACTTTTTTATATTTTTCTAGTGATGATAGGGTTTTGCTGGAAGTACCTTTTTTAAAATAAGATGGGAAGAAACAGCACACACTACATTTAACCCTTAAAGCGCCAAGAAAACCTGCATCTGAAAATGCCGTCTGTTTATGTCGTCTGATGAATACTCTTGCAAACTTTTCAAACCTATTTTTGCATACAGGCAAACAGTGTGGACCCAGATCAGACTGCTTCTAGAGGAGCAGTCTGATCTGGGTCCACACTGTTTGCAAAAATGATTTTTAAAATCACAAGCAGACGACAAATCAGACGACTATTGTTGTGAATGGCAGTTTAAGGGTTAAAGCTGAGGCTCTTGGTTTCACTGGACTGTCAGACTATTATTCTGTGATTATTTTTTCACATCTGAAAATGCCGTCTGTTTATGTCATCTGATGAATACTCTTGCACACTTTTCAAACCTATTTTCACATACAGGCAAACAGTGTGGACCCAGATCAGACTGCTCCTAGAGGAGCAGTCTGATCTGGGTCCACACTGTTTGCAAAAATGATTTTTAAAATCTCAAGCAGACGACAAATCAGACGACTATTGTTGTGATTGGCAGTTTAAGTGTTAAAGCTGAGGCTCTTGGTTTCATTGGACTGTCAGACTATTATTCTGTGATTATTTTTTCACTCTTTTTTTTTTTTTTCAAGTTTTTTTTTTAGGGTATATTCAGACTTGACAGATTTTGCGTAAACAACTGATCCTGGCAGACTCGTTGTTTACACGAACTCTGTCAGGCCTTAGTGACATATTTTTTTATATCATGGAAACAGGATTTAATATCTTCTATTAATTGCATTATCTGGTGCTTTGTGTAATGTGCATGTAGCAAACATTAGCACTTCAACATTACATACACCCACAATAACCCTTGCCATGCTGAATAAATTAAGATGCCACACCCACATCTAATTTTCAGCCAATCAAGTTGCTTGATCTAGGTTGTTGATAGAAATATGCATACTTATTGACAAACAGTGCAGATCCAGATCAGCTGGCTTCTTCAGAAGCCAGCTGATCTGGATCTACACTGTTTGCAAAGACAGGGCATATCCGGGTTTAGCAGGACTAGGGTTAAGTCCCATTCCTTGTTGTATTGCTGTTCATTTCCTTTTGCTGAAAATACAGGAAATAAAAAAGAACTCTGAATTACACTTTTAAGGACAAAGAGAAAAGTGAAGCATTGCAATAAAGCTAGACTAAAGACAACTGACCATAATTCTAAATGACATTTTTTTTTCCAACCAAAATACGAGGGCTGTTCAAAAATAACATAGACTTTTGATCTCACGCAATAACTAAATAAGCTACATCAATAGAAATGGTATCTTCATGCACGGCTACATTCGTGCTATTCGATTATCCGAATTTGAGAGGGAAAATGTTCACCGATTACCTGCACGCGCCGTTTGAATTACCATAGTAACAGGTTCTCGGAGCAGGTGCAAATTTGCAGTAAAATCCAGAAATACACATGTAATAAAAGACATTTTTGCTTTACAATCAGCTTGAAATTTCGGGACCTTGCAACGTGACGTTCAGCGAACGTCAAGCGTAATTTTGACGTCATTTCAACGTTTGAGACGGAAGTAAACAAAGTTTGAACGAGCCAAGGGCATAACGCAATATGGCGTCAAAAGAGAGAACGGAAGTTCGGGCTGTTATCAAATTCTGTTGGGATATCGGGAAAACGCCCACTTATACCTACAAATTGATGAAAAGTACACCGGGAAGATCAACTGTTAGCCGTTCGCTGGTGTTTAAGTGGTTCAAATGGTTCGAAGACGGCAGAACATCGTTGCAAGAAGAAGAAGGCAGGGGCAGGAAACCTAAAATAAATCAACGTCTGGTTACGTCAGTGCACGACGCCTTGAAGGAAGACCGAAGATTGACGGTGCGCGACCTGGCAGAGAAGTTTGACATGAGCGTGGGAACTGTTCATACTATTTTGGTGGAGAAACTGAAGATGTCCAAGGTATTCCATTTAATTTAAGATTTTTTTCATTCAGCTGACCCGAAATTATCTGTCATTTTTAATATTCATATGCTGCAAGGATTCACCAAACAAATTATGGTTGTTTATGTGTGCTGATGTTATTGCGAGTTATATAGATACCATTCAATTATGTACTTAGAAAAGTTAAAATGATTGCAATAATCGATAAACGATTATTATAATTATCATTATGATTATTATTATTATTCCGCTTGAACTTTCAGGTGCACGCCAGGTGGGTCCCGCGACTCCTGAAAGACTTCGAGAAGGATCGCCGGGTGAAGGAGTCTAGGGCGTTTCTGCGGCGCTACAGGAAAGAAGGAAATGACTTCCTCGACAGGATCATAACGACCGACGAGACGTGGATGTGGTTCTACGATCCGGAAATGAAGGGCCAGTCAGCGGTTTGGAACAGATCAGGGTCCCCTCCTCCGGAGAAAGCGCGAGTGACCAAGTCGGGAGGCAAACATATGTTTATTATGTTTTGCGACAGGCGGGGTATGATTCTACAGCACGCGGTTCCAAAGGATACTACTGTTAATGCCGGGTATTATTCTAAGGTAAATATTACTCATATATAGCTTTAATTTAAAACAACATGTTATGAAAACAAAATATCCCGTAAAATATTTCTCTGAATTTTGCATGAATTGTTTATTTTTCAGGTTCTTCGTCGCGACTTGGTGTCTGCTCTGAAGAAGCGACCGGGCTTACCAATGGATTACTTTCTGCTGCACCAAGACAATGCGTCTCCCCACACCGCCGAATCAACCAGACTGGAAATCAACCTTATAGGATTTGGGACTGTTAGCCATCCCCCGTATTCACCCGACCTAGCTCCAATGGACTTCTCTGTTTTCCCAACTATCAAGAAGCAGCTGAAGGGGAGAAAATTCAAGAGTCTTTCGGGTTTGAGGGTTGCGGTAAAAACGATCGTGAGTCAGTTCGACGAGCAGTGGTACGAGAACATGTTTGACCAGTGGGTACAGCACCACCGCTGATGCATTCTGCACCGTGGGGAGTACTTTGAGAAGAAGTGAAATTGTGTACTTACGTCAGCGAGATCCGGCGAAACAAATGACATCGGCGACGTCGCCGTGGGACGCTTGCCGTGCTCCGAGACGGCGAAGGGTACTAGCTTGGATGAACGATATCTTTTTAATTACATGTGCGAATTGTTTGAAATTTACACAGAGAAAAGAAGAAAAACAGCCGTTTCATGTCATATAATTTTTGTTTTTCTGTGTCGAAAGAATTTCCTGTCAGAGCAAAAGTCCACGTTATTTTTGAACAGCCCTCGTATATATATTTTTTTCTATTTCTAAAAATAAATATAATGTTGGTACTTACTGGTTGAAACTGCCTGGCTGAAAATATATGCTTTGGGTACACTGGAACTGCACCAGTGAGGCAGTTTCAGTGAGTACCACCAACATATATTTTCACAGACATTCAGACAAACAAGAAAAATATTTATATGGCAACTCATCTTACCTGGAGCTATAAAATTTACTGTGTTTACCCTAAATATTTGGACAGACAGGCCTGTGCAGACAGTGCTGACCTAGATCAGATGCTGAGGAATGCAGCATCTCTAGGTCTACATTGCTTGCCACTGGTTGAGCATTTAACATGGCTACAGATAAGAGGGGGTATCAACATATTACTTTTCTTACTTCTCCATAAAAACATATGTTGTGGGTACTCATTAGAAGTGCCTCACTGAGGCACTTCTAATGAGGACAACATATGTTTTCGTGGAGAAATTAGAAAAATAATATTACTTTTAGGTTGAAAAACGTGCCTTAACTCGTCCTAATATTCAGTAATACACAGGGTAAAAAGGAAAATTTAAATTATCTATCAATAATGATTTTGTTTGTGTTGAGGTTTTACGGCCCAGTCAACCCAATGGGGTCATGCTGAGCGCGGTCAGTTTACCTAACCACATGTTTACTGGGCAGGCTTAGTCCTCTAAGCGGTTAACCAGTATTGTGCACATTCTTTCGCCAGAAACTGACAACTGCCCTTCTTGAATCAGCGAAGGGAGAGAATGACCGTAGAAAATATTTCATGATCGATCTCCACGAAAGAATGTTGCCGACCTCGGCGGGGGTTGAACCCGCGACCTCCTGGTCTCCAGTCGGATGGCGCATCCAACTGAGCCTACGAGGCCTTATCAATAATGAACAGTGAAAACAAAGACCAGTTTGTACAGCTATGCAGTTTGGCCAAGGTCTTTCCTAAACACCATCACAGATCAAAGACTTGATGATTTGGGGTTTCATATCGCAACATCATTTACCGTATTTATCATAAGTATTGGGACACGTTATCCACTTACCATACTTGTCCTAAAATTTGAAATAGTCCATTCTCCTACCTCTTGATGTATCTAAAATATTGCAGTATGTATAGCAAACAGTGCAGGCCCAGATCAGATGCCGCATTCTGCAGTGTCTGATCTGGGTCTACACTGTTTGCAAAGGGCTATCTGTGTCAATACTCTTCGCTTGAAAAAACAAGCATCTAGAGGTATGGTGGTAAATTACAATAACTCAAGCATGCAGTAATGCTGCATAGCCATCAGCAAAGGGTGCATTCCACAGTTTCGCACTTGTGAACCTGGGCAAAAATGTCAATAACTAGGGGTAGGGCTAGAAACCAGTCTGAAAATACTTTTTGCTGCACATTTTGACCAAAACTGAAGTTTTATGCTTGTTAGTTATTGTTAACACTGAAGAAAAAGACTTTTCTTGAGGTCACATGACCTTATTATAAAACAGTGTAGGTAAAATACGAAACTGTTGAATTCTGTCTGGTACCCGGTTTTATCTTGTCAAAAACTGTAGCATGCTTTTCTGTGCATTTTATCTTGAAAACAACATGGCTTACAGGTATTGTTCCAGGCCAGTGCGTTGTCCTGGAGTTGATGATAATCCTTCGAAAACTGCACTTTTTGTATAAAATTGGCTGCAGTTGGGGGGGGGGGGGGGGTGGGGGCGGGGTATTGTTTACATTAGTGCAACAGCAGGTTTTAGTACATTGCAGTTATTTTCATGATGATTAACTTATTATTTGGTATGTTTGCAATTTATTGATACAGTACCTAATGGACATGTACTGTTATATTTGCTGTGATTGCATTTTATTTGTGTGACGGCTGTAAACAAGAAGAAATGGAAGTCAAAACTGTGGAGTGCACCCAAAGCATTAGTCAGAGAACCAGATTGGTATCTTTCCCAAGTAGCTCCAGATGAAAGGGGAATCCAGATATCTCCCATAAACATATGCCAGTGGGGATGGGGTTCAACCCCCACTTTGACTCAAAATTTCATTTTCATGGGAAATTTTGGATACAGTTGATAAATATGAGATACCCTCTTTACCCTAAGTATTCACATCTTTAACTCTTTACCTTATACTTTTCTTCAACAAGTCCATTTTACTACCAATGAATGTGTGTAAAATTGCTAGATGGGTGGCAAATAGTGTTGACCCTGATCAGACATTGCAGAATACACTGTTTGCTCAGGCCTGCCTTTCCAAATCATAGAACTAAGTACGGTAATTTGATCAAATCGACCCCAAAAATCATCCTGGATCGCTACCCCCACCCCTCCACCTCCTTGTATGCTGTGGGCACTCATTAGAAGCGCCTCAGTGATGCCTTCTCATAAGCATCCATTACAAATGTTTTCGTGGAGAACTAAATTAGTAGAGAATCAATTAGAGAGAAAATTATCGACAGTTTTCAGTTGAGAGAAGTGCCTTATCTCGAACCTATAATGTTTTACAGTGCCCGTAACTCCAGGTAGGTGTGCGTAAAAGGGATAATTGAGGGATAATTATTCTTATTTCTCAATAAAAACATATGTTGTGGGTACTCATTAGAATCGCCTCCTCGAGGGTCTATACCGTTTGCAAAGGGGCCTCCTCGAAGCGATTCTAACGAGTACCCACCACAACATATGGTTCTTCTGAGAAATGTGGAAAATTATCTCTCAATTATCCCTTTTATGCATCCTTATCTAAAGCTAAGAGTACCCTAAACAGATACAATATCAAGGGAGATCAATCTGACAAGGAAGTATTTCATCCCTTCTCAATGTGGGGTTAATCATAAAGCAAAGGATGAATTCTTGTAAGTGATGTTTTCTGGAGAAACAAGAAAGACTAAATCTGGACAACTGTGGTATTCTGCACTACAACATACAGTGCAAAATCAATAAAAGTACGGTAAATGTCCTAAAATTTTGTACACCAAAGATCCTGATAAAATGGCATATTCAAACAGTGCAGACCTAGATCAGACTGCTCCTGAAGGAGCAGTCTGATCGGGTCTACACTGTTTGCCATTCCACCAAGCGTTTAAAGAAACAACTGCATAAAAAACAAAATTTCAGTCAAAAAAGTATGGAATAAAGTGTTCGAAATTTTAGAACATTTACTGTAATGCAAAATGATCACTCAAATTATGATCCTATCTGCAGCTATGGAAAACCTGATAAGTAATTAAGATAATGCTTTTGTTGAAAGCTGAACACCTGTATAAAACATAAATCTTTTTCCTGGCTGATCAAATAGAGTAAACTTAAGTTAAATGAGGGAAAGTGATCTGAAACTGTTTTTGATTATGTAATACACCCTTCTACCTACTGCTATTATAAAGGCCAAATAAAAAAATAAGTGTGTTTCAGGTTACATGGAATTTTAAAATCGGGATGGTAGGTTGGAAAATATTTTTATTTTGTTAAAAAGTTTTATATGGGGTTAACAGGAAAACAATATTGGGCGAATGAGGAAATCCCCACAAAGTCCTTAAAAAACTTCAGGGTCGGTGGCGAAAAATGAGGCACGGTCGGGTAACCCGAAACACACACTTTTTTAGTTTAGGCCTTATTTAATCCGGCTTGATTTTAAGGCTAAGCACTCTGGGTAAAATTTTCAGCAGACGACATATTGAAATATTATTCTTATTTTTTCCAGAAAACAGATCCATCTGTCTCCCATGGAGACATTTTGCATGAAATGACAAATTCTGTTTTCTGGGAAAAATAAGAAAATATAAATAATTTGTCATCTGCTGAATTAGCCCAGAGAATGGTAATGGTTAGTAAACAGATATGTCTAAAGAAAAGAAAAAAAAAACTCCAAGGACCTGATCAACTGACAAAAAAATTACACAATATGCGCATTTGTGCCATGCATTTGCATACAAATGGTGAAGGAAAATTTGCATGGGGGCTCATAGTTCCAGACAAGGTGCTTTTTTCAACTAAAAAATACTGCTATTTTTCTTATGTACCAGCAGAAACGTATGTTATGGGTACTTATTAGAAGCGCCTTGCCAAGGCGCTTCTAATGAGTACCCACAACATATGTTTTCATGAAGAAATAAGAAAAATATTATGTGGATACCCCTTCTTATCTGGAGCGATGGCCCTGTCGCAACTAAGGCATGTTTCTACAGGTAAACAATTTGGTCAAAGAACTTCTTTATTAACAATTAAATTAATTATAATAGCACTTTTAACTGTTGATGTTATTATTATTTTCTGAACACTGAAAAGGGCAAAGCTATTAACACAGAGCTCTAGATAAGATGTTTTTTTGTTGTTTTTTTTATTAACCAAAAAATCCCACAAAAAGTATTGACATTTTTCTTCTATCTCCACAAAAACACATGTTGTGGGTACTCAACAGAACTGCCTTTGTAGGACCTTTTGGTTTGACTGTATTTACGATGCCATAAGTTAACGTATCGTAAAAACTTTGATTATTAAATATGGCATATACGCTAATATTTTTGCTGGAAAAAAATGTGAGTAGCATTTTTTCAGCAAAAATATTTGTGAATCAGATATTGTACATACAAGAACAGTTAAAATTTTGACCACTAACAAGCTTGTTAAGCTAATGATGCTTTGAACAACTGGGCCCTGGATTAGCCCGGGTTTTCAGCTTTACTGTGAAACTGCTTATGAGGACTGGATACACTTGGTTTTGTGTTGATTTTGTGTTGAGGTTTTACGGCCAAGTCAACCCAATGGGGTCATATTGAGCGCAGTCAGTTTACCTAACCACACGTTTACTGGACAGGCTTAGTCCTCTGAGCGGTTAACCAGTATTGTGCACATTCCTTTGCCAGAAGCTGACAACTGTCCTTCTTGAATCAGCAGAAGGGAGAGAATGACCATAGAAAATATTTACTTGGTAGATTTTCTGCTATTTTACCCAAGGAAGACAACATCTGTAACTTCCTGTTTGCTGTCCTACTTGGTAGATTTTCCGCTATTTTACCCAAGGAAGACAACATCTGTAACTTCCTGTTTGCTGTCCTACACATCAAGCCCTTTCTGAAAAGGGTTCTACTCTAAAAGGAACAAATTAATTTGCTCTGAAGGGGAGCAAATGTTTGTTTGAGTTTGAGTTTACTGCCCAGTCAACCCATTAGGGTCATCTTGATGGGGGTCAGTCTACCTAACCACACTTTTTCCTGGACAGGCTTAGTCTTCTAAGCAGTTGACCAGTACTTGTGCACATTCTTTCACCAGAAACAGACAACTGCCCTTCTTGAATCAGCAGAAGGGAGTATGACCATAGAAATATTTCA
This sequence comes from Anodontia alba, assembly GCA_964016985.1. NCBI lineage: Eukaryota > Metazoa > Mollusca > Bivalvia > Lucinida > Lucinidae > Anodontia > Anodontia alba. Next base: position 88,755,827 of record OZ024826.1, read on the forward strand.
AGATCAATCCCCGCAAAAGAATGTTGCCAGACCCACTTTTCAGATGGGGGCAAAATCAATTTTGATAGCTATGCCTCCCCTGAATATGTGTATCAATGTGACCCTAACCCTTCTCTTGCTGAACATGACATGCCCTTCATAGCAAACAGTGTAGATCCAGATCAGTTGGCTTCTGAAGAAGCCAACTGATCTGGATCTGCACTGTTTGTCATTAAATATGTGAATTTCTATCAAAAACCAGGATCAAGTAATCTGATTGGCTGGAAATTAGAAGTGGGTGTGGCATCTTAATTTATTCAGCATGACAAGGGTTAAGGCAATGAAATAGCTGTGCACTCATTCAAATTTAACACCACAAATTAACCCATTTACATTGAGTGGACTGTATAGTCACAACTCTTTGGACTGGTTCATTTCCAGTATAAGGATTGTCTGGTTAGTTTTTATTGTTACCATGTTTTTTTGTAATTCTTGTTCTAAATGCAAACAGTGTAGACCCTGATCAGACATCGCATTCTGCAGCATCTGATCAGAGTCTACAGTGTTTGTTGAAGTTCATTTATTAAGATGCTAAGCATAAATGGTTGAAACTTCCTCAGTACAGTTTTTCATTAACAAAACAGAAACAGTTTTCCTGCAAAAAACATCTTCTTTAGCACTTCTTTGTTGCTGGCAATAGTGGTGTTTTCCTGAACTACAATTTCTATCTGCTGACCTTGACCTTGGCCGGTATAAATGTATGAAAATATACCTGAAAGAACAAAAGATGGTAAATGACCAAAACTTTTAAATGCCCTCGCTCAAATTTATATTTAAACACTTTATAATATTTACTATTGCCATAAACAGTTTTTAATTGAGACATCACTTTCAAAATCCATTCATTCAAGATATTAATGAAAACTGAATTTTGATGTAAACCAAGGGTCATAACTCTGTTTAGAGTCAACAATATTTTCCCATTTACAATCTCAAACCACTATTTGGCAATATTTAAGCGACGTCTCATCCAAAATCATTCTCTCATCAAGATCAGGGCCCAGTTACTCAAAGCGCCATTAGCTTAACTAGCTCGTTAAGGGTCATTTCGTTAACTATTTTAGAGGATTCAATATACAATATTCTGATATTTTTTGCTGAAAAAATGTGAGTAGCTTACTCACATTTTTTCAGCAAAAAAATTCAGCATATTTGTATATTACTTGATGTAAATTTTAATGATTCGTTAACTAACGACATCGTTAGTTTTGAACAACTGGGCCCAGATGAAGTATGAAGTAGAAAGAGAGTAGGTACAGTGTTTGTTGGGTTAGAGTTGAATGGCCCAGTCAGCATTTTTAACCCTAGTCCTGCTGAACCCGGATATGTCCTGCCTTTGCAAATAGTGTAGATCCAGATCAGTTGGCTTATGAAGAAGCCGATCAGTTGGCTTCTGAAGAAGCTAACTGATCTGGATCTGCACTGTTTGCCATTAAGTATGTGAATTTATATCAACAATCTGGATTAAGTAATCTGATTGGCTGAAAGTTAGAATTGGGATTGGCATCTTAATTTATTCAGCAGGACAGGGGTTAAGGTCATGTTGAGCCAGTCAGTTTACCTTACCACAAGCTTAGTCCTCTAAGCAGTTACATGTAATCAGTACTCGGGCACATTCTTTTACCAGAAACTGACAATTGCCCTTCTTGAATCAGCAGAAGTGAGAGAATGGCCATAGAAAATATTTACTCTCCACAAAAGAATGTTGCCAGCCCTGGTGGAGATCGAAACTGTGACCTGATCACTTGTCAGACACGCATCCAATTGAGCCGGCAGGGTACTGTGTTATTCAAGAAACTCAGTGAAAACAAAAAGAGGAATGCCATTGGCAAAGATGCCACAGACGACCACCAGGCAGACAGACAAAGTGATCCCTAATTCCCTATATCGGTAAGTGTCTGCCTTGCTGTGCAGGTGATACAAAAAATGTCTGTTAAAACAAAACTGTGTCCTCCTAATACTTACATTTAAAATCTCTACAATGGTGTTTCTTTTTTCAGTGGTAAACCATTAGGTCGAACTGGCCCATTGCCTGTTTTAGGGCCTGTCGCTGGCACATGTCCATTCGGAAGTACTCCATTACCACTGGAAATAGGAGCTCTAGTATCACAATTTTCAATTTTACTTAATTTATTGAGGTGTGAAATGGAATTTATTCCTTTTGACTTATGGAGATTGGGATTTGTCACAATTCCATTTCTTTTTCTACGCATTTCTGGTGATCTTGACATTTCTAATGCACTCTGACCCATGATTGTTTTAGATGGCTGATCTGGTGTCTTTCTACGACTTTCAATCATTGCTAAACTACTTTTTAAGTTGTTTGCATGAAATGGATTCATTTGCCATACAGCTTCTTCATTAATATCCGCATTTGGATTCATGGTAATATTAACTGTTGCCGAAGTTTTATCTGGTTTGAAATTTGCTAACTTTGCAGGAGAGGGATTGCATAGTTTTAAATTCCGAGCACTTGCTGGGGAAAATCTAGAACTGTTTGTTCCAGGGAATGTGTCCCTTGTCCCCTCAAGGGGAGACCCTAATGGAGATTGCACTGGACTTTGAGGTTCACTAACAGGGGAAAGAATTCTACTAACTGGTCTAGCACGATTACGGGACATTGAACACTGTTGCAACTGTTGTGTGAAAGTTAAGCACTCACTCTCTGTAGGTCTCGGTTGAGTTCCACTACTGAAAGCACTACTTAATGAACTCTGATTGGTTGAACTTGTAAGATTACTAGATGATTTTGAGGAGTTGTTAGACAATACTGATTTTCTACGATCAAATGTTGAGTCTGGTGATTCTGATGGTGAACTATGTAAGTGGGTTCCATTTAGAACTGCTGGTGCACCAGAGGATATTGATGCAACACAGCTAATGGTGGCATTGGCAGATACCGGGGTATTTGTATGAATGTGTGATGAAGGTTTTGTTTCATTACTAGTTGATGATGTTGATGAGGAACTTCTGCTTTTTGAACTACTGGGAACCAAAGCTCCTTTTTGCTCTAACAATCTACACACATTTATATGACCACTTTTCATTGCGACTTTCATTGGTGTTCGACCAAACTGGTCGGCATGGTTTGGATTTGCACCAAAATGAAGTAAAACTCTAACAACATTTTCATGCCCCTCCTGTGAGGCTATACAAAGAGCTGTAGCGCCTTGGTTACACATATGGTCCACTTTTGCTCCCTTTTCAATCAAAAATTGCACAACACGATCATGTCCTTGCCAGGAAGCAGACTGAAGAGCTGTTCTCCGGTCATTGTCCACTGCATCTACAACTGCTTTATACTTCACTAATACTTCTATCACTTGATAGTGTCCTTGCCAAGCTGCCACATGCAGAGCAGAGCGACCTTCCAAATCAGCACTTTCTACATCAGCATTATTTTCTAATAACATTCCTATCATTTCAAACTTGTTTTCTAATGCTAACACATAGATGGTTGATCTCCCATCGGCGTCCTTGTAACTAACACTAGCGCCGACACTGATCATATATTGCACAACCTCCTTATGGCCTTCAATAGCAGCTATCCTCAAAGCGGTCTTGCCGTCGTGTGAGCGATGATCTACAGTGGAACCATGCTCCACTAGAAGCTGTACAACAGGCAGGTGACCCTCCTGAGCAGCAAGATTCAGAGGAATTCTACCATCGTTATCAATTTCGTTCACTTTGGCGAGATGTTCTATCAGTAACTCGGCCACCTGAAAACAGAAAAAGGAACATTAACTTTTACCACTCTCCAGGCTAATTGACAGCAGACAACAAATTGATGATATTTTTCCCAGAAAACAGGACTGACATTTCATTCTATGAAATGTCAAATACTGCTTTCTGGAAAAAAAAAAGGAAAATATTTCATTATGTTGATCATCTGCTGAAAATTTTACCCATCATTCTAAGCATTAACCCTTGTCCTGCTGAACCTGGATATGCCCTGCCTTTCCTAACAGTGTAGATCCAGATCAGGTGGCTTCTGAAGAAACCAACTGATTTGGATCTGCATTGTCATTACGAATGCGAATTTGTACAAACAACTTTGATCAAGTAATCTGATTGGCTGAAAATTAAAAGTTGGCGGGGCATCTTGATTTATTCAGCATAGCAACGGTTAACAAAGAATACTGTAAATATTCAGACACCTGAAAGAGAGGAGGGTAAGGGTGCAGAAACAGAGTACACACTAACATGCCAACATCCCCAACCTGCTACAAGTACAGTTGGCCCTTAACACCACCCTAACATCCAGTGTTGGCTGACTAATACTTGCTAAAACCATGCAGTCGACTTAAAGAAAATACAGTAAAATTCTGCTATTATGACCACCAACTCCCCCGTTCAGGACCATTTTCCCAGCCTGCACTCAGAGACAATTGACCCACCTTTGTTGTCAGTGTTTTGATTTAACCCATTTATGCCGAATTGTCTCTTCTACCTTCATTTTTCTGAGAGGTCTATTTCCAGTTTAAGGGGTGTCTGGCCATGTTTTACAGAAATTCCTGTAATTAATACAAACAGCGTAGACCCTGTCAGACACTGCATTCTGCAGCATCTGATCTGGGTCTACACTGTTTGCCAATGTCCCTTTTATGGGACGCTGAGGCTTAAATGGGTTAATTGTTAACCAACTGAAGATGCGACCCCTAAAAGGGTAATTGTCAAACAGTACAGACCCAGATCAGATGCCGCAAAAGTCGGCGTCTGATCAGGGTCTACACTGTTTGCAAATAGTTCAATCATTTTTTTTTAGGAATATCTATATCATATAGCCTAAAACCAAAAATGGACTCTTCCAAAATATAGTATGGGAGAGTTTATTCATGCATTCTTAATGGGTTATAACAAACTGCTCCTTATCTGCTTTGCTATGTAAATACAGTACATATGTAAACATTACCATATGTACCCTAAGTATTGGGACACATTAACCCCTTACCATACTTGTCCTAAAACCTGAAAAAGGTCTGTTCCACTACCCACTGATATGTTTAAAATATTGCCAGACGTCTCGTGGCAAACAATGTAGACTATGATCAGATGTCTGATCTGTATCTACACTGTTTGCTCAGGCCTGTCTGTCCCAATATTTAGGGTTATTACGGTACATACCTAAACATTAATACTCATGACATTCAGTCTCAACACATTTTATTTATTGGAATTCTCTATGATAAATGTCCCAAAAGTTCTGATGAAATAGCATAATGCAAATTAACAGTGTGGACTCAGATCAGACTGCTCCTGAGGCAGTTGGAGCAGGGTCTACACTGTATGCCATTCCACCAGGTATCTTTAAAGAGACGACTACATAAAAAGCAAACTTTTGGCCAAAAAAGTATGGAATAAAGTGTTCGAGATTTTAGGACATTTACGGTATTCCTACAAGTCTGCTGACTTGGCTCTTTTGGCACTGTATATACTGCACTGTATGGCTTTGTATTGGAATTGGAAGAAAATTATACAAATTAATCTTTACACCACCCTATGTGCAAATTCAGCAGAAGACAAACTGATTCTTATTTTTCCCTGAAAACAGACTTTGACATTTCGTGCAAATTGTCTCCTGTCTCCTATGGAGACAATTTGCATGAAATATTAATACCTGTTTTCTGGGAAAAGTAAGAAAAATATTTCAAAAAGTCGTCTGCTGAATTTTTTACCCAGCATGCCAAGCAATTATACCATATAGAAAGCCCTTAATTATCAAGAACTACTTGAATCAAGCAGAGCTAGCATTTAGATGTCTTTGGGCTTTAACGCATCTGAATGAAATTTTTGCCCTTTTTTCAGAAGTAATTTTAACCATTAAAATGCCTTGAGTAAAATTGCAGCAGATGACATTTTTTCAGAGAAAATATGTCTTGACATTTGATGTGAACTGTTTGCCAAACTGATGATTCATATGAAATGTCAACTTATTTTTCTTCAAAAAAAGAAAAAAAAATATAAAAAATGTTGTCTGCAGCAGTAACTGTGATTGGCACTTTAACTAAGGGTTAAAACTAGAATGTGTGCTTGTTAAACACTATGCTGCTAACAGAACAGAACTATGCTTTTCCCAATAAATGCAAAACACAAAAAGGGGCATAACTGTCATAACTGATCATTCTTTTTTTTAAAAGTTAATCAGGTTATCTACTCCTCAGCCCCAATAAGTCAGCCGAATAGCAACACCCTAGCTGAAATGACTTCTGAGATATTTTCTACTGTGAATGGTGACTGGTGGCCACTCAGTTCGACTGTAGACATAAACAGGTACCAGGGTAGTCTTTGTTTGTGTTGAGTTACTGCCCAGTCAATCCAATGGGGTCATGTCGAGCTCGGTCAGTTACCTAACCACGTTTACTGGACCGGGTGAGGCTTAGTCCTCTAAGCGGTTAACCAGTATTGTGACATTCCTTCACCAGAAACAGACAACTGCCCTTCTTGAATCAGCAGAAGGGAGAGAATGACTGTAGAAAATATTTCAAGATCAATCTCCAGAAAAGAATGTTGCATACCTCAGCGGGGGTCGAACCCGCGATCTCCTGGTCTCCAGTTGGACGCGCATCCAACTGAGCCATCGATGCAGGCACAAGGGTAGTCAAATGAACTTGTTCCAATTTATAGGAAAAGTATGGTAAGCAATCAGGTGTCAGAGAATTTAGTGTACTGAATGGCAAACAGTGCATTTTCCATCAAACTCCTCCATTTTTTCCTCACAGGCATATGTGTATGAATATCTAACAAAAACTAAGGCCACAATAAAAGCCTCACTGACTGGATAAGTGTACAGAAGAGTGCGTATGCATAATGACAGTGTACTATAATTAGTTCATTGCACAATTATTTCAAAATGCAAGTCAGCATTAATAATATAACATGGCTTGTGTCTAGTGAAATGGGCATAAACAGTGAGTGCACACCCTGAGTTAGGGCCTAGACTGTACATGTCCACAAAATTCATGGATATGTTTAAAAACTACCAGACAAGTGGCAAACAGTGTATATCGTTATCAGATGCTACATGCCTATTCAAATACATAGGAATCTCACCTCCCAAAACTGAAAATTTTCAGATAAAAAAACTGATATTTTTTCATATTTCTGCTCAAAACATAGACTGTGGGTGCTCGTTAGAACCGCCTCACTGAGGTGCTTCTAAAGAGTACCCACAACATATGTTTCGTGGAGAAATAAGAAAACTAGTTGACTCCCGCTATCTCGAACTTGCTTATCTCGAATAACCGCTTATATCGAAGCAAAAATCTGGTCCCTGTCTAAACATGGAAATCTAACAAATTGTGGAAAAGAGGAGAAATTGCTCCTGAAGAGCAATTTCTCCTCTTTTCCACAATATTTTCAATATATATCTTCAAGAGTCCAATTTCACATATATTTGTTAAATGTGATTAACTGAATTAGTTTTTTTCCTCAATTCTGCAAATCTGATATGTCAAAGTACGGATATCTCGGATATCTCGAAGTATCTCAGAGAGTCCCTTGGAATTCGAGATAACGAGAGACAACTGTATTAACCTGATACCCACTCTTATCTTAGCCTATGTAAATGAAGAATACCCACAATCAATATTTTCATGAAAAAAAACTTTTTCACTCAAAAAAAGAGTAACTTATCTAGAGCTTAAAATTAATGTAATAAAAACATTAAACTAAAATACCCCGCCATTATCGTGTCTCGGGCAGATAACTCCATAAAAATTTGATGAAAAATTTGCCCATTAGCAATCCCAAACCAGATCTCCATATCAATGCACATACCAAGTTTGGTGAAAATCCATTAATGTTTACTCAAGTTATCATCTGGTAGCAAAAAACGGACTGATGGATGGATGGATGTATGACTGATGGATGGACAGACAGACACACGGACATCCAACGTGAAACCATAATACCCAGCCACTATCGTGTGGCAGGGTATAAAAATGTAAAAACAAAAGGTATACACTCAAGAGGTCCCTTTCCACATGCAACTTTCAACAGACATGGGTATTCAATTTATGCCTCATTAACACTAAATTGTGCAGATTTAGGTCATTAGCTTTAGTTTTCAAGCCTATCAAATAACAGACAAGGCTACATTCCACTTGTCTTACTCTATCATATTTACAGTAACAAAAAAATATGAACAAAACAAACAAACAAAAAAATACAATGCAAAATGGATCCTTCCTTAAAAGCTGCCTTTAAAGTGCTAATCACTGAACTACGGCATATAACACTTTGATATACATATTTTGCAATTTTCAGAGAAAATAAGACCTGACATTCTCTTTGCAGACAATTCATATGAAATGTCAAGTCTTGTTTTCTCTGATAAATAATAATAGTTATGATAATGAAATAAGAATGTCGACTGTCTGCGTAACACTTTATTAAAGGCTCCATAGTCCTCAAAAATAGACATTTTATTATCCAAGAAAGGTTTGATAAATTGATATATGGTATTAATACAATCATAAAATGTGGCACCTGACAGCCTGTAAAATTTCAGTTTGTCTCTCGTTCTTGAAATGAAATGATTTTTTATCATATCTCCACATTAATTTAGATACAATAAAAATTTATTTCATTTTTGATCCAGTTCAATAACGAGAGACTAACTGAAATTTTACAGGCTGTCAGGTGCGATATTTTATGATTGTATTAAATAACATATATCAATTTATTAAATCTTTCTTAGATAATAAAATGTCTATTTTTGAGGCAATGGAGCCTTTAACCCAATCTATTCGAGAGACCCATGAAAGGTTAATTGGCAAACAGTGCAGACCCAGATCAAAATGCGGTGTCTGATCAGGGTCTCCACTGTTTGCAAAAAGTTTAGACATTTTTCTCTAGGAATATCTAAATCTCATAGCCAGACATACCTAAAATTGAATTTGGACTCTTCCAATATAAAGTGTGGTAAAGTGTGGTAAAGTCTATTCAGTCTACAATGGGTTAAGGGTTACATTATGTAAACAACCAAAGTGAACCCAGCTCCATATAAGCTTATATTTGCTGAGATAATATACAATAAGCCCCAGCAGATAAGACTGGACAGACCAGGATCTCCAGATAAGTATTTTTCTTATTTCACCAAGAAAACTACGTTGTGGGTACTCATTAGAAGTGCCTCAGCACTTCTAGAAATGATTATATGTGATATTAAAAATGTACATTTATAAATAGATAAAATTATCTTCTATCTACACACAATTAGTTTATAAATAAAGAGGTTCAAGAACTATTCATGAACTGGTATTCAGGAAGTGTTTGGTCATGACTGAATAGTTCATGAACTGCCATTCTGTTATACATGGAATATTCATGAAAACAATCATTTTAAAATACTCCAAAACCATTCATTAACAACAGAATCATTCATGTATCCTGACACATTCATGATTCTGTAGCTCATGAATTATTTAATTCATGAACAATGAGTTCATGAATTATTTAATTCATGAACAATAATTAACTCATTAGATTATTCATGAACTGCCAGTTGTCCTTCAGGGACTATTCAAAAAAAGAAAAAAAAAGAAAATCATGAACAGTTCATGAACAAGTGTGCAGGGTTACTCTAAGGAGAAAACCTATGTCTTCATGAAGGCCGATACAACGCGAATGATTACCCTGCACAACTGTTTGCTTTAAATGAAGGCAATTATAACAAACACCACTAGAAAATTATAAACACATGAATACCGTATATACCATATGTATTCGGACAGACAGGCCTGAGCAAACAATGCAGACCCAGATGAGATGCCGCAGAATGTGGCATCTCATCAGGGTCTACACTGTTTGCCACTTAGACTTGCCCAAGTCCCTAAATTTTGTCCTCCTTGTTGTTGGAAATGTCACTTTAAGAGCAAAGTACTGTAACAGCCCCTTTAGTTTTTATCTCTGAATGGTGTTCATTTCGGCATATGAACACAGATATAAGACTTACTTTTTTTTTTTTTTCATCCTCAATATATAATATGAAAAATAAAAAGGAAATCAATGAACAAACTTGGGCATGTCTATTTGCCACTCTAGCATCCAGCAATTTTTAGACAAAACAATGGGTAGTAAATTGTACTTGTTCCAATTTTTGAACAAGTATGGTTTTTGTTTGTGTTGAGGTTTTACGGCCCAGTCAACCCTATGGGGTCATGACGAGCGCGGTCAGTTTACCTAACCACACATTTACTGGGCATGCTTAGTTCTCTAAGCGGTTCACCAGTATTGTGCACATTCTTTCGCCAGAAACTCACAACTGCCCTTCTTGAATCAGCGGAAGGGAGAGAATGACCTTAGAAAATATTTCATGATCAATCTCCAGGAAAGAATGTTGCCGACTTCGGCTGGGGTCGAACCCGCGACCTCCTGGTCTCCAGTCGGACGGCGCATCCAACTGCGCCACCGAGGCTGGTGAACAAGTATGGTAAGAGGTTGAGGTGTCCGAAAACGAAAACTAAGGGTAAATACGGTAAATTTTGAGTGTAAAAAGTCCTCTTGTCTAGAGTTACACTGCAAGAAAACTTGGCTGCTGCTCCCTGAGACAGCCCAAAAGTGCATCAATTACTTATAAAATATTTTACACTTATTGTTCTTGACAGCCAAGCTTCTGAAAATACATTTGAGCAGCTTCTGGTCTATTATCAGCCAGATACACAGTTGATAAAATAAAAGCTTTCAACATAATTAACCCTTAAAGCACCAATCACAACTGCAATAGACGAATTTTTTTTTTTTTTTTTTTTTTTTTTCAGAGAAAACAAGTCTTGACATTTCATGTGAATCATCTGCTTGGCAGATGATTCACATGAAATGTCAAGACTTGTTTTCTCTGAAAAATAAAAAAAAAATAAAAAATTTTTTTTGAATGTCGTCTGCTACAAATTTTGCTTGGCACTTTAAGGGTTAACAGGTGCCTTCAATAAGCAAACAATGCAGAGGAACTATACCATACTAGCTCTAAATAATCTGATGTGCCTAAGCAAGCAGTGTAGACCCTGACAAACAGCAGTCTGATCTGAGGGTCTGCGCTGTTTGCCATTCAGCCAGCTGCTTTTAAACAATAATTAACCCATTAAAGACTGCATAAACCTGTCCTACACTATATATTGGAAGAGTCTATTTTCCATTTTAGGTATATCAGGCTATATAATGTAGATATTCCTAAAGAAAAATGGTTGAACTATTAGCAAACAGTGGAGACTCTGATCAGATGTCGTGTTCTTCAGCATCTGATCTGGGTCTGCACTGTTTGCCAGTTACCGGTTTAGGGATCTCCAGTCTTCAATGGGTAAATAACAAGGATCCAGCTGTTCAAAGCATTGTTAGCTTAACAAGCGTGTTAATGACATCATTAACTGTTGTATAAGCAGCTAAGCTTTTTTAAGATACACTGATATTTTTGCTGCAAAAAATGTGAGTAGCTTCTGCAATGCAAAAGCTAACCAAATTTTTTCAGCAAAAAATATCAGTGCATAAATGCCATATTTCAAGATAGAAATCTTAACCTCACGTAACCTAGCAACTATGTTAAATTTTGAACAATTGGGCCCAGCAGTAAAACAGGGCTCAGTTGTTCAAAGCTAACGATAGTTAAAGATTCATTAAAATTTACATCGAGTGATACACAAATATACTGAAATTTTTTGCTGAAAAAATGTGAGTAGCTTTTGCATTGCAAAAGCTACTCACATTTTTTCAGCAAAAATTATCAGAATATTGTATATTGAATCCGCTAAAACAGTTAACGAAATGACCCTTAACGAGCTCGTTAAGCTAACGACGCTTTGAACAACTGGGCCCAGATTTGTAAGTACTGTAATTAGTTATGGTGTCTAAATATTTTGGATTATTTAGGGTTTTTATGGTAAGAACTTTAACTGGCATGCTTATCTTAATCCTTAAACTGCTATTCCCAACTAATGTCGTTTTGGAGGGGTAGGCCAACCCTAAAGCCTGTCATACTTACTATACACCATATGCAACCATTCAGAGCAAGTGCTCCCATATAGGAAGGAACCTGCTTTCATACAAAAACATGCCTCTCTTCATTAGAAAGTCAGGTGCTGGATTTTACCCATGCTAATAAAGAACGAGTATACCAAATATCAAGCTGCCAGCAATTTTATTTTAGGCATGTACTTTGTAATTTTTATGATGAATTTTTAGGAAAAAAACATCCTAACACCTAAATCATTTCCAGTGAGGAAGACGGAGGAATAACAGTACTAGCAAAACATATATTTAGGGTCAAGTGTACAATCCAGCCATAACTAGTGTGCAAATGCCAAAATTTCCATATGGCAGTTGTCCACATGATTATCACTGACCAATTTAATCAAACCACACATTAGACGAAATCCAAGTAACTGTTGTTTGTAGGTACACTATTCTTCTCACTGTGACAACAGAGTGCTGTTGATAGAGGGTTATCTGTAATTTTGCCTGGACTGGGACATTTGGGACATTGGCAAAAAGTGCAGACCCAGATTAGATGCCGCATTCTGCGACATCTGATCAGGGTCTGCACTGTTTGCTTAAATTACAGGAAGTTAACCCTTAAAGCGCCAATCACAACAATTGTCGTCTGCTTTGTCATCTGCTTGTGATTTTAAGTCATTTTTGCAGTGTGGACCCAGATCAGACTTCCTCTAGGAGTAGTCTGATCTGGGTCCACACTGTTTGCCTGTATGCAAAAATAGGTTTGAAAAGTTTGCAAAAATATTCAGCAGACGACATTTTCAGATGCAGGTTTTCTTGGCATTTTAAGGGTTAAGGGTTAAATGTCTGAAACAGTCTTAAGTCCCAGTTCAGGACCATATTCCCAGCCTACACTCAGAGACAGTTGACCCACCAGTGCTCTCAGTGCTTTGATTATGCAAATCTTCCTAGGCTTTCACCAGCTTCATTACGGTTTTGTAGTATACAGTTGAACCTCAATAGCTCGAACACCGATGGCTCGTTTACCATGGCTAATTCGAACTCATTTTTGAGTCCCTACGAAATTCTTCCGCTAGCTCAAGAAAACAAATATTTAGGGAAATTTTCTTATTTTATCATGAAATTGTATGTTGTGTGTACTCATTAGAATTGCCTCAAGGCCGAGGCAATTCTAATGAGTACACTCAACATAAAATTATTGTGAAGGAAATTAAAAAAAAAAATCCCTAAATTATCGCTATTTGCTTCCTGACCTGGCACCATGATTAACCCTCAGTGACTCGAACTACCCATGTCTCCAACTATTTTCTATGGTCCCAAAGATGCTCAAGCCATTGAAATTCGACTGTAGTAAGTATTTTCTGAACATTCTGAACGGCTTATTTGGATTTCAATCACTTTCAACAAGGAGCTCTGAATGCTCACTTTTAGAGTGCTGCCTCACTGACATATCATGCCCTAGACACATAAGGTGCTATTCCGAATACTGACACCGTGCTCCGACCAGGTCTGATTCTTAGTTCTACTTTCTTTATGCTGAGCAATTACCAATTTTTTAAAAGTCTTTGTGACAACTCGGCCTGGCAACCAACCAATAATGAAGCCTGACCATTACCCGAAACATTCTAAACAATGATTTATGTCACAAAATTGCAATTGACTAATAAGTCCTTATCCTAACTGCTGACATTATCAATGATAAAAATATTTACTTTAGAATTAAGAGATCAACTGTTTATCTGCCCCTTACACAACTGGGGAACTTATCTATACCTTGTAAACGAAGGACAGCCCATTCATCATACAGTCGAACTTCAATGGCTCGAACATCTTTGGGACCATAGAAAATTGTTCGAGACAAGGCTTAAGCGCGTACCACTGAGGTTTAATCATGGTGCCAGGTCAGGAAGCAAATGGCGATGATTTAGGGATTATTTTTTTTTTTATTTTCTGCACAATAATTGTTTGTTGAGTGTACTCATTAGAACTGCCTCGATGAGGCAATTCTAATGAGTACACACAATATACAATTTCATGATTAAATAAGAAAATTCACTTAATATTTGTTTTCCTGAGCTATCGGAAGAATTTTGTAGGCACTCAAAAACGAGTTCGAATTAGCCATGGTATATATAAACGAGCCATCGGTGTTCAAGCTATTGAGATTCGACTGTAATTATTATTTGTATTCACATAGCTTCAGATAAAGCATCTTTTTCTTTCCAAATGAAGTATTGACAGTTTTCTATTTCTCCATGAAAACATATGTTGTGCCTGTACTCATTAGGTCAGGTGCTTCTGAGTACCCATTACGAAAACACGGCCCTATTCAAATTTATACTGAAAATTTCACCACCAAAAACTGAATGTTTTCAGATAAAAATTCTGATATTTTTTTACATTTCTGCTCAAAACATAGATTGTGGGTACTTGTTAGAACTGCCTCACCGAGGCAGTTCTAATGAGTACCCACAATCTATATTTTTTGAGCAGAAATAAGACAAATAATGTATACCCCTGTAAACCCAGTTTTACTATATAAAAGTGGTGCTTAAGGGGGTCAAAATTACATAGGTATGTTTTCGTTGCAAAATAAGGAAAATATTATGTTGATATACCCCTCTGGTCTGAAGCTACCGTAATAACCCTAAATATTGGGTCAGACAGGCCTTTCTTTGCAAACAGAGTAGAACCAAGTAAGAAGCCGCAGAATGCTGCATCTGATCAGGGTCTACACCATTTGCTATACATACATACAGCAATATTTTAACCCTTAAAATGCCAAGAAAACCAGTGCATCTAAAAATGTTGTCAGTTTATGTCATCTGCTGAATATTCTTGCAAAACTTTTCAAACCTATTTTTGAATACAGGCAAACAGTGTGGACCCTGATCAGACTGCTCCTAAATGAGCAGTCTGATCTGGGTCCACACTGTTTGCAAAAATGACTTTAAAAATCGCAAGCAGATGACAATTCAGACGACAATTGTTGTCACTTGTGACTTGTTCAAATTTTAAAAGTTTAGTAAGTAAAGTATAACTTCAATGACTCGAACACTAATGGCTCTCACTTGAACTCATTTTTGAGTCCCTAGGAAATTCTCCAGAAAACAAATATTTAAGGATATTTTAAGGGTATTTTCTTATTTTTTACGATAATGTGCATTTTGTGTATTCATTATAATTGCTTTGAGGCGATTCATATGAGTATACACACAGCATACCATTATATTATCCCGGTGTTTTATAGAAGACAGAAAAGGCATCCCTAAATTATCCCCTTTTGCCTCCTTAAACCTGACACTATGATTAACCCTCAGTGGCTTGGACTACCCATGTCTAGAACAAATTACCACTGTCCTAAAGATGATCAAGCCATTGAAGTTTGACTGTTGTGGGTGGTTCAGGTTTCACATTTTAATATGTAGGGTAACTGCGGTATTGATTTTAATGTCTCTATGGGCAGATTCAGCAGACGACAAACTGATGATATTTTTCTTATTTTTCCTAGAAAACAGGATCTGACACTTCAAGCAAATGGAGACAATTTGCATGAAGTGTCAGACCCTATTTTCTAGGAAAAATAAGAAAAACATTCAAAATGCTGTCTGCTAAAATTTTTACCCAGCATGCAAAATGTTAATCTTGATTGTTGTTTGTGATATTAATCCTTTTGTCTGGCAACATCAATATTCAATTCATATATTGGTTTAGCTCTAGATAAATAGGGATACCCTAAAAATGCTAATAAATGCCCATGCTCTAATAAGCACCCATCCCCCAATCTGGCCCTGTCACAACCAGTGATTTTTATCCCAACAATTTTTAATAAAAAAGCAATGGGGATATTGTGAAAGCTAGTGTCTGTCTGTCCATCCGTCAGTCACATTATCTCCTATTAAACAAATGGACAGAATTTAATCAAACTTGCTACATGACTTCCCCTCATGGTAAGGGTGTGCGAGAGCAACATTATTTTTTCTGTCCATTGTTTAGCGTTGTCCATCTGTCCATCACGCTATCTCCTCCTAAACAACTGGGTGAAATTTAACCAAACTTGCTTATGATTTCCCCTCATGATTAGGGTGTGTAAGAGCCAATATATATCATCTTCGCTCCCGCATCTGTCCATACCCTCGGGCGTCCATCATGCCACTGGGTGGATATCATATAACATATCCTAATTGGATTTTTGATTAACATGCAGGTACAGGGGCAACATCCACATCAGTGGGCCCCCTTCCAGATAGCTGGCTTGCTGCACCCATGGCAGATCTCACACCAGATCTCCAGGTATGTCTATCATGAGGGTTGATAGCCGAGAGCTTCCACTCTCTGCAATCCTTCTCTGTCAGCTGCTTCCATGTCATCTTGGGCCTCCCAGGCCCACACTTTCCCTCAATCTGTATGTGAAAGGCTGTCTTGACTGCACCATTGGAGCATTCCACATGTCCATACCAGTGGAGCTTTCTCTCCTTCAGAATGAGGTCCAGATTCTCAATGCCAAGCTGCACAAGTAGCTCATTGGACCTGGTGGTGACAATGTCTTGTGGCCTGACATTGCAGATCTGTGTGATCATTGCCCTGTCATTCCGTTGCAGATGCTGGAGGTTTGGCTTTGTCAATGGCCAAGTCTCACTGGCATGGAGCATTGCCCTCCACACACAAGAGCTGTATACACGGCCACGTGCCTTGAAAGAGAGGTGGCGTGAAGACAGAACTGGTAGCAGTTCCTTGAACTTCTTCCAGGCAGTTTTCACACATGTTGTGGTTGAAAGTTCACAGCCACCTGCTGCTGAGAGCATGTCTCCTGGGTAGCAAAAGGAAGCTACCACCTCCAGCTTATCAGGTCCGACCTGGACTTCCTTCTCTGGTCTGCCGTCTAAGGGGCGTGCAGTTCTTTGGCACTGTGTAAGCTGGTCAGGGTCCTTTGTCAAGTGCTTGAGCCCACTGCATTTCTTGTGCACCCAGTGCTTGCAGCCGTTGCAGAAGATGCTGTTGTTGCCCACTCAAGTGCGACAGACAGTGCATGGAAACTAGCCTGAACTCTGCACCGTACCGCATGATCTTCGTCTTTCCAGCATGATGTAATTACTCTCAGTCCTTTCTTTTCCACTGCTTCTTTCCAAGCCACATTCCTTGAGCGATTCAGCGATGATAACAAGGTCATCGGCATAGAGGTCCTCCCAGAGGACCCCAGAGCGGAATTCTCGTGATAAGGCTTCAAGCACAATGATGAAGAGCAGCGGGCTGAGTACTGAGCCTTGGTGAACACCAAACTTCACTTCAAACTCTTCACTGTACCCCTCACCAACACAGACACGGCTTGGTACATTACAAACCACTGGGGGAATTAACCAAACTTGCTACATGACTTCCTTCCAAGGTAATTAAGGGTGTGCTAGAGTGTCAGTCTGTCCATCTATTTGTCCATCTGTCCATTCGTCATGCTATTAGCAACATTAGCACTGAGCAAGGGGATCTTTGAGGGCGTGCCATCCACTGCGCATTCTAAATTAACATTTTTCTCTGAAATGCCGTCTACCAGTTAATTTAGAAAAGAATATTTCTACTACACAACAGAAGTGTGGTTAGTTTTCGAATCTACTGTTTAATAATTAAATAAATATTAATGTCGCTTTTCTCTCTTGGTCCATTGAGTTAGGGTTTAACGACACTTTAACCCTTGTAGGTCATTCTGTGTCGTCTCCCAGAGAATGGGAGAAGAGAGAGAAGAGATAGTAGAGGAGATGAAAGAGAAGAAAGAAAGAGGAACAGGAATGAAAGTGAATTAGAAACAGAAGAAATACAAACATTCTCCCTCTACCCTTACCTGCTACAAGGACAGCAGGCCTTGCCCAAAAGTAAGCCAGTCTCAGCTGGACGCCCCGGTGACGTAAGATAGATGACACCTCTCTTGGTCCAAATAAAAGATATGAACATGGGATTATAGTCCTCTGCATGTACTACAATTCTCCTAGAGAGGCTAACATGTCTTTTGTAATGCTAAAAATGCTAATACTTTGTCATGCTAGTCTATAATCCCAGTTGCAACATCAATATGGCAGTCATCAGGAGGAAAACTTGAATAGTTCAAAGTTTTTCATACAGTTCTCAAACAGTCTGCAGCCTCTAATAAATGCCCATCTCCCCTCGCTCTTTATGAAAGTTAACCCTTTCCCCCGCTTGTGGCGACTTTTGTCGTCTGATGATAACCGTTGCAAACAGTCTGGTACCAGATCAGGACTGTCAAAATGTTGGGCCTGATCTAGATCCAAACAGTTTGACACTCCGATGGTATTCCTGAAAGATATTTTTGGAAAAAGTTGATTAAAAAAAAAATCCATAGACGACAAAAAAAGCATGCAAAATTAACCAGCATGCAAACAGTTCATGATTCTAATAAATGCCTGTGCGATAAGAATTTTTATGTTAGTTCTTGCATTTTTTAAAATTGATACTGTGGGTATTCCTTATTTAAAACTGTCTCAGTGAGGCAAATCAAAGCTCCACAGTAAGGTGCTCTTTTTTCATCTGAAAAGTGTTGATTTATTAATTATCTCCAACAAAACATAAGTTGTCGCTACTAAGACATCAGAAGCCCTCTGGAATAATTTTCAAATTTAGCAAGTACTGTGGGTACTCACTAGTTTGTTTGTGTTGAGGTTTTACGGCCCAGTCAACCCGATGGGGTCATGTCGAGCGCGGTCAGTTTACCTAACCACACGTTTACTGGGCAGGCTTAGTCCTCTAAGGGGTTAACCAGTATTGTGCACATTCTTTCACCAGAAACTGATAACTGCCCTTCTTGAATCAGCAGAAGGGAGAGAATGACCATAGAAAATATTTCATGATCAATCTATATGAAAGAATGTTGCTGACCTCGGCGGGGGTTGAACCCGCGACCTCCTGGTCTCCAGTCGGACGGCGCATCCAACTGAGCCACCGAGGCCGGCTGGTACTCACTAGTCTAAGTCCCTTAATTACCAAGGCATTTCTAATTAGTTATCTGCAATGTAGGTTTTGTGGAGAAAATAAGCAGAATTAGCCAATATACAGTATAACCTCAATGGCTCAAACCCGGATGGCTCGTTTACCGTGGATGATTCAAACTCTTTTTCAGTCCCTACAAAATACTTCCAATAGCTCATGAGAACAAATATTTAGGGATTTTTTCCTATTTTATCATGGAATTGTATGTTGTGTGTACTCATTAGAATCGTCTCATGCAATTCTAATGAGTACAGTCAACATACAATCATTGTGTAGAAAATCGAAAAGATTATCCTAAATTATCACTATTCGCTTCCTGAACTGGTGCCATGATTAACCCTCAGTGGCTCGAACTACCCATGTCTCGAACGAATTTCCATGGTCCCAAAGATGCTCGAGCCATTCAGGTTCGACTGTACTAAGGAAGTAATTTGTATAAACTGTCAAATCCTATTTTCTAAGAAAAATATTTAAAAAATGTCATCTACTGAAATTTTTACCAAGCCTGCAACCTATACATGCTAGTAAGTCCTGGATTAAGGCTTTTCCGATTATGACTGTGCACATTTTTTCCTTTGATTTTAAATGAGCTGCTTACAAAGTTACCTTGTTTTATTTGATTATGGCCACTCAAGTAATATACAATTATGCTAATTAGATTATCTACCCTATATAAGGGTAATAAAGCCCTTTAAGTACCACATATCCATTAAAAGGATCAGAAAAAGATTATAAATGGATTATCTATGTCAGTGGAATGTTGATAGTCTTAACCCTAAATAATCCTGCTGTTCACAACAACCCCTACCTTTGTAAACAGTGTAGATCCAGATCAGATGGCTTCTGAAGAAGCCATCTGATCTGGATCTACACTGTTTGTCATTCAGTTTGTGAATTTGAATGAAAAAATTATATGATGTAATCTGATTGGCTGATAGTAAGAAATGGGTGTGGCTAATTAAATTATCCAGCAGGATAAGGGTTAAGTACCAAACCTACCCAAATAAGTAATATTGGGACACTTACAATGTATTATAATTATAGACATGTTCACCTGCGCAGATAGATGATGTTTTGGTGTTTTACGTCCCTTTCAACATTACTTAAATCATATCAAGACGATAGAAGGGTGATAATGAAAGGCTCTGTCCAAGGTATTGCCATACAGTAATCAGCTGAATTCCACCTACTGTCGAGAGTCGAACCCTAGACCTATTGATCTGAAGTTGGGAGCTCTATCCCGGCTTTGCCATCTGGACGCTTCACTGTGCAGTGTACCATATTTACAGTAAGTATGTTTGGATAAACAGGTCCTAGCACACAGAATAGTCCCCAGAAATCAGATGCTGTAGAAAATGGCATCTGATCAAGGTCTGATTGTCAGATTTATATTTTTTTTTGAGTTTCCTCAAGAGTCACTGAGCCCATTCCGGTTACTTTGAAAATCGAATACCACTGGTGCTAAGGGCCGTAGGGGATGTATGAAGCCTTGCAAACTACAAACTAGTTGTATATGAAGAGGTTTGAGTCAGTGCACAACAAAACCTACAATAAGACCTGTGTGACCTTTAACCCATTGTAGTCGGGAGACCCATAAAAGGGTAATTGGCAAACAGTGCAGACCCAGATCAGACGCCGCAGAATGTGGTGTCTGATCAGGGTCTCCACTGTTTGCAAATAGTCAGGGATTCAGTTTGACGTCGGCCATCGGCCATAGTCCGCCAAAATTTCCAGATGTCCGAAACTTTTCTGACCTGGTTGGACACATTGTCCGATTGCCATTTTTTGGCTTAGTAATATATGGATTTCTACTGTTGTTTTTAGTTTATTTTCGATGCCGATCTTTATCTTGTAAGACGACCGATGATTGGTGAAACTAAGATGTACTGGACTGCTTATCAAATATTATTGATTTTTTGTGATGTTCGGTAATGCCCATTAGTTTCGCGTCTGCAAAGCGAGTAAACCAGCCTAATTTGTTTGGCCGAAACGTAGATAAGGCCGAATCCTGTTTTAGTTACTTCCCTTGATCTCATCGGATTTGTTTACATGTGTCACCGTGCGAGGCGAAATCTTACACTCCTGATTTTGTAAAGGGTTGGACATAACATCGCACGGAAATGCCCCCTAGAAAGCAACAAAATATTTAATGCTGAAATCCAGTAGTGACCAAGTGGAATCTCTGCTAGGGAAATGGCGATAACGACGCCAGTCCCCACCCATTACTGAATCCACAGTCAAGCGATTTTCTAGCTTTTATAATTTGTCCAAGAAAATGTCAAAATGTCCGGAAGAACCAGCTACCATTTGGACAAAATGTCCGGAACTGATTTTGGTCTAGCTGAATTACTGATAGTTTAGCCATTTTTCCTTAGGGATATGTAAATCTCATAGCCGGATGTCACCTAAAATTGAAATTGGACTCTTCCAATATATAGTGTGGGAGAATCTAATCAGTATACAATGGGTTAAGCAAGGCTTAGATCAGCCTATACATCCACCCTGTAAGGCAAGGGTTCTTGTTTATCCCTCCTTCAAGGATAGCCTGGAGGCTGTAGAAGGTAAATGTGACAGCAGAGATTCTGATTAGACTGAGCCACTGTGCAGGCTGATCTGAGTCTTTACTGGTCTTACAAGGCTTATTGTAGGTTTTGGCATGCGCTGGCTCATTTAAAACAGAGTCTCTGATTTTTGTTCTTATCAGTGTTCTTTGTGTTTTTTTTTTGTTTTTGTTTTTTTTTGTTTCTTTTTTTATTTTTTAACCTTTTAGATTTTCTTTTTACTTCACTGCGGCTGGTGTTAAGTGCCAAGTGGTGACTATAAAATGTCTTCCTGTACTTCACTATATAGCACAGATTATATTTTTGTTTCCTTTGGAATCATTGAGCCCAATCTGGTTACTTTAAAAATTGAATACCACTTAAGCCAGTGCAAAGGTGCCTATACAGGCTGATAAGGCTGGCACGATTAATTGGATAATCGATTAATTGATCGATAAATTCCACAAAAATGACTATCATTACAGATTTGCTAATAATGGATCATTTGATTTCTGTGTTTGTTACTTTACCGTATTTTACCCCAGAAACCTCAACACATTACCATACTTCATATAAAATTTGAACAAGTCCAATTTACTACCTACTGTTGTGTCTTAAATAGCTGGGTGAGTGGCAAACAGTGTAGACCCTGATGAGACGCTGCATTTGCGGCGTCTCATCTGGGTCTACACTGTTTGCTCAGGTCTGTCTGACAAAAAAAAAATACATACAAAAACGTATAACATATGAAAGGGTCATGCTCAAAAAGGTAAGATTATGATCAAATCTTCAGCGATTACTAATCGATTATCTATCACAATGGCAGGACTGATAATCGATCATCTTTTCAGCTCTGATTAGCCAGCCTTACAGGCTGACCACCCTCACAAACTTCATAGCTGTATAATTATGAAGAGACTTAATACATGTTGCTTGCAAAATTCATTCACATAATTGCTGCTAATGCAATAAATGGTCTACAGGTCCCAAACCCAGTCTTCATCTTCATTGCTGCCCCTGATTTACTGGAGTTGAGAATTAATTAAACCCTCAGTCTCCAATTTTCATTCTTTTGTGTTCTTTGTTTCTAAAGCAACCTTTTAGATGTTCATTTCTACGAAGCTGTATACTCGCACAAAATTTTTATAGCCGAGTCATCAACAGGTATCAAAATGGACGTTCAAACAGGACAAGAAATGCAGTGGCATACCACAGAAACACACTGAATAGCAATTCTAAGCATGGCCATACCTTCATGTGGTTTAATCAGGGTCTTAGATCTGACTGTGCTAAGAGACCAAAATTGATCCTAAAGGGGACATTCAGACATGACGATGTAAAATAATGTATGCAGTACCATGGGCGTTATTTCATTCCAAAAGTATTAACCCTTGTCCTGCTGAACCCGGATATACCCTGCCTTTGCAAACAGTGTAGATTCAGATCAGTTGGCTTCTGAAGAAGCCAACTGATCTGGATCTGCACTGTTTGCCATTAAGTATGTGAATTTATAGCAACAATCCGGATCAAGTAATCTGATTGGCTGAAAATTAGAAGTGGGTGTGGTGTCTTAATTTATTCAGCAGGACAAGGGTTAATTAATATATTTCTTACTTCTCCATAAAGGTTGCAACATTACTACCAAATAAGGGTCAAACTGGATAGAGTTGTACTTTCAAATTAAAGGATGGATGATATCAACAGATGCCTAGACAAACACACTTAATTGCTAACTATACATACTTTCTCTTTAAATCAGTTTATCTTTAGTTACTCAGACATGATTTCGACAAGTTTCTGACCAAATGTCACATTTGCATAAATGTCTTATTTGCCTAACTGATGCATTCAACACCATCTTACTTGATAATTAAATTGGTGTAGTCCAAGTGATGGTTTTGCAACAAATTGTCATAACAAGCCACAACAGTCATCAGTTTACCCTATAAAATCCCAAGGATGGCATTCAGTTAACCCACTGTATACTGAATAGACTCTCCCACACTATATATCAGAAGAGTCCAATTTCAATTTTAGGTATGTCCAGCTATGAGATTTACATATGCCTAGAGAAAAATGGTTAAACTATATGCAAACAGCTGAGACCCTGATCAGATGCCGTATTCTGCAGCATCTGATCTTGGTCTGCATTGTTTGCCAATTACCCTTTACGGGTCTCCCGACTACAATGGGTTAAAGGCTTAGCAATTTGCTGGCATACTGAAATATTTTTCCTCTTTTTTCCTAGAAAAAAAAATGTTTTTGATATTTCAAGCAAATTTTCTCCAATGGAGACAATTTGCCTGAAATGTCAAATCCTGTTTTCTTATTTTTTTTTAAAAAATATGGAGACAATTTACATGAGATATCAAAGTCTATATTCTGGGAAAAATTAGAAACATATTCCAAAATGTCGTCTGCTGAAATCTTAACCCAGCATGCAGAGCTTGATACAGGGCCTGGCTTTTAACCCTTGTCCTGCTGAGCCCGGATATTCCTTACCTTTGCAAATAGTGTAGATCCAGATCAGTTGGCTTCTGAAGAAGCCAACTGATCTGGATCTGCACTGTTTGCCATCAAGTATGTGAATTTATAGCAAAAATTCAGATCAAGCAATATGATTGGCTGAAAATTAGAAGTGGGTGTGGCATCTTAATTTATTCAGCAGGACAAGGGTTAAACATTTGATTGATCTGCACAAGAACAATAATCATTAGCAATGCCATCAGGAGACAAATAAATAACCATTAATAATAGATACAGTATTTCATCAAGTCATAACCACATCATAGTACCTCATTAGCAGACATCAATGTAAATGTATATGTCTCAGGATCAAGTCCATCTACCTGGTCTGTTAAATAGGAGAAAGCAGTCAGTTAACTCCCTTGATTATTTTCTGTAAATAACCAGGTCCAATTAATTGGATTCCTCTGCTTTTATCATTAGTGTTTCCATTAAGTATCACTTCCTTTCCCTTAATAAATCTAATTTTAACAAGGTCATATGCCAATATAGCTTCCAAAATATTTTGAAGAAATATTTTCTGTGCAATGAAATATATAATATTAATTAATCTTCCATGTGGATATGGAGAAATGTAAAGTTAAGAATTTGTTTAATTCCACTGATGACCTATGATAAAAGCAGAGGATTCCAATTAGAAGGACCTGGTTAGTATTTGATCTACCTTGGACTTTACCTGTCAAGGGAGATAATAGAAATACTGCTGCTATCTCTCATTGCAAAATGTAGATATTTCCACATTTTGCATTGATAGATGGAATAGTTACATTTCAGAGACCTACTTATGGTACACAACATATTATCATCACTAGATGTACCTAACTACAAACCAAATTTGGTAAGCTAAGGCATACAATACAGGCCAGGAAATTTTGTTTGAGTTGGGAGTTTTATGGCCCAGTCTGAAGACTATTAATTAACCCTTGTCCTGCTGAACCCAGATATACTTGCATTTGCAAACAGTGTAGCTCCAGATCAGTTGGCTTCTGAAGAAGCCAACTGATCTGGATCTGCACTGTTTGCAATTAAGTTTGTGATTATAACAACGATTCGGATCAAGAAATATGTTTGGCTAAAAATTAGAAATGGGTGTGGCATCTTAATTTATTCAGCAGGACAAGGGTTAAGATCAGTAAACCTACTCAGCATTGTTGTTACAAAGGGAAAGGCAATATAGAAAGAGAGTACTGGGTGTGTTTATCAGGATAGAACTTTCCAAGCCAAAAAGTTTGATATAAGTTTGATCAAACTTGACCAACAAATAAGTAGCATTGGAGTTTAAATATTTGAAAACCAACTGCCATGGAGGCCACCTGAGTTTTAGGCTTTGTGAAGTCACTAAGTCCTATAATCAAATATGCATAATTCAAATATATATAGAATATAGATGGATATTTTGTCTTAATGTTTCTGAATATGTTATCCTTAAGTGACAGGTAAGCAACTTATTTTCTAAAACAAATGTGTTGGTTATAAAAATAATGCGAAATTAGTTTAAAAGATTCTTGAAATCTCACTAAATTATTCAAAATGATGGCGCTAATATTGGCCATGTTAACCCTTATCTTGCCTTTCGCGACAATAGTCGCGCTGGGGGGGTCTGCCAGCTCAAAAGCCCGTCATACTTACAATATACCACATGCAACCATTCAGAGCAAGTGTTCTCATACAGGAGTGAACCTACTTTCATACAAACACGCCACTTTTCATTAGATAGTCAGGTGCTGGATTTTACCCACACTAAAATAGACCGAGAATACCAAATTTCAAGCTGCCATTAATTTCAGCACTCACTTCAACAGATTGATCAGGCTTTTCTGGAAAAAAAGCCCATAACACCTGAATCATTTCCAGTGAGGAATAAGTAGGAATAACAGTAGAACCTATGTATGTCACTCGTTTCATTCACAATAGTACACAGTAGGCGCTGGGCTCTTGTAATTATTTTTTTTTTTTTTTTTTTTTTTTTTTTAAGTGTCTTAAACGGTTCCCGGTTTACACATGACTGTCACGTGACTTTCTAGTCACGTGACCATTCTTTCTCCGGTAAAATGGCCACCTAGGATCGGCAAATTATACGTGAAAATTTCATGAAAATTGAGGTAAAATTCAGGGGGTAATGACTTCTCAAGTAGAGGTACCCCCTCTTACAGGACTGATTCATTTTAATTCCGGCAAGAGAAGGGTTAAAGCCTTCAAACAATAATAACTTCTTAATCTCTTGGGATTTTGATAAAACTTGTATCATTTTTTTTACGGTTTGTAAGCTCTTCATTGTAAAATATATTTTATATTTGGGTTATGTATTCCCCTTTAAGGTCAGGAAGGACAGACAGACAGACAGACAATGGACAACTCAAGATGCAAATTTTTAACAACAGCTTATCCCAAGACTATGGCTAATTGACTCCTCCGTCAGAAGCCTATAGCCACGCCCATGCGTAAATCCTTAGACAAACAATATCGTGATACCTGTATTTGTCAATGAAAACTGTATTCGTACCTGTATTTATCAATGAAAAAGTACATAGGTAATATTGTTTGTCTAAGCAATAACATTAACCGTTAACTGGTAAGCAATTTTGGTTGGTCAGATTTTGATGTCATTTACTGGTCAGGTGATTTCACGGAGGACTCAATTAGAGAGCTTTTAAAACTACATGTACAATCATGCAAAACTCTTCAGAAGCAAGGTAAAGCCTGACCAATGAGCTCTAGAAGAGGGCTATACCGAGAAGTATGTATCTGCACAAAAATATATAATCTGCTCTGGGTGAATTTATTAAAAGCACATACCACAGTGAAGCACTTTTATAATGAGTACCCACAACAGTCATACTACTTTGGTGGAGACTGGAGAAATAAAAAAAAATGAATGGTTTAACCCATTGTAGACTGAACAGACTCTCCCACACAATATATTGGAAGAATCCAATTTCAATTTTAGGTTACGTCCAGCTATGAGATTTAGAAATTCCTAGAGGAAAATGGCTAAACTATTTGCAAACAGTGGAGACCCTGATCAGACGCCGCATTCTGCGGCATCTGATCTGGGTCTGCACTGTTTGCCAATTACCCTTTTACGGGTCTCCCGAATACAATGGGTTAAAATAGCTCATTATTAAATCCAAAGCTGAAAGTCTACAAAGCTGTGGTGCTGCCAACACTATTGTATGCATGCGAAACGTGGACAGTTTACCAACGGCACGTCAAGAGACTGAACCACTTCCATACAAGCTGCCTTAGAAAACTTTTAAAGATTAAGTGGCAAGACAGGATTCCAGACATAGAGTGTACATACTCTTCTGAAACTGGCACAGTTAAGATGGACAGGCCATGTTACCAGGATGCCTGAGGAACGTTTGCCAAAGAAAATCCTCTATGGAGAACTAGAAATGGGCAAATGCTCCCATGGTGGTCAGAAGATGCGATACAAAGACACCCTCAAAGCCTCCCTCAAAGATTTCAACATTCCAACAGAGTCGTGGAAACGAATTGCACAGGACCGAGCAAAGTGGCAAATCCTCATCAGAAGAGGTACTAGTGAATATGAGGCAAAAAGAATCAGCGAAGCCAAGCAGAAACGTGCACAGCGCAAAGCCAGAGCTAAGGCATCACTAACAGAGCTGTCTTGATTATGACCTCTGTTGTTCTATTTGCAACAGTGACAGTTTAGAGCTAGAACTGGTCTAATCAGCCATCTTAGAACACACATACAAACAGTAGCATTTTTCGCATGTGATTAAGACTGGTCATTGTCAGTAATGACAGATGAACTATTATTATTAAATCCAGAACATTTCCGACACCCAAGCAATGAAGCAGTGACAATTCTTTCATATGCAAATATCAGAAAACCAACAAAATGATGACTTTAGCAATAAATAAAGACTGTTATCAACATGCAGCACAATCATTTAACCATTACCACTCTCTGGGCTGTAACTTCAGCAGACAACACTTTGAAATGTTTTTCTTATTTTCCCAGAAAACAGGTTGACATTTCATGCAATTTGCATGAAATGTAAAATCCTGTTTTCTGGGAAAAATTATAAAAAATATTTCAATTTGTCGTCTGCTTAAAATTTTACCCAGAGTGCTAAGGGTTAAAGCAATGCATCTTGGGATGTTTTCCTCTTGAAAGGAGACTCCAAGTCTGATATTGATTAATACTAATTTTTTGCCAATTCATAGAACATCGGCTGCCAGCTTTGCTGCTTAGCATGGTGGGTAACATTTCTGTAGCAAACATTCTAAAAGGTTCATTATTATTATTATTTTTTTTTTTTTTCTTTTCTTAAGAAAATAGGTTTTGAAATTTTATACAAATCATCTCTTAAGGAGACAATCTGCATGAGAAATAAATCCTATTTTCCCGGAAAATAAGGAAAATATCAACATTCTGCCATCTGCTAAATTGACAAATAGAGTGCTAAATGTTAAATGAACCTTTTATAAGCCCTGAGAGAAAGGGTCTTTATGCCATGCAGGAATTACGAAGGAAGGTCAGAAGAAAGGTCGAGACCAATGTCTCTGTAGACTGGCATCAGCTGATCCAAGCCTTCACCCTCACCTTCATCACCAAAACATTCTACAGAGCCAGTCATACCTCTAAATATCAACCTATTGTAGTCTGAATAGACTCTCCCACAATATATATTGGAAGAGTCCAATTCAATTTTAGATACGTCCAGCTATGACATTTACATATTCCTAGAGAATAAACATACTCCCTATACATTTCTGTAGAATTAGGGCTCGAAAAAAGTCTAAGTTAAAAATGAAAAAAATGTGATAAAAAATAAATTCAGGATTCTGAAAAAACAATATGCATATCTTCAGACCATCCTAAAAGCGCCTGTAAAGTTTGAAAAGGATTGGCCTAAAACTGTAGGAGGAGTTGCGGGCACACAAATGGTGGGGGCGCTGACGGATGGACGGACGGACACACGGACGGACGACGGACGAAAAGTGATCACAATAGCTCATCCTGAGCAGAGCTCAGGTGAGCTAAAAAATCCTACCTGATGCAGAGCTAAAAATAGTAACAAACTCCGTGCACTTAGTCATTTGGTCAGGTGGATTCCCCACACTGCATATGACATGATAACAATTTACAGGATTTGTATAATGTCAATTAAGCAAAAATGCAGGAATTGTTATGGTGCAGTATGGTATTTGGTGATAATTATTGAATGATTTTCTCCAGTTCTCCATCCCTAAAAATACATATGTTGTGGGTACTCATTAGAAGCACCTAATGAGTAACCATAACATATTCAATGGAGAAATAAGACAAAATTCTCCCAGAATAATATCACTAAATACTCCTTCTTAACATTTAGTCCTCTGCTAGGTTTGTGAGCCAAAAGATGGAATAATACTATTTTTGGCACGGAAAATCATATTGACTTTGGTTAGCACCAAAACCCTACTTTTCTTTCTTTATTTTTTTTTTATTTATTTATTTTATTTTATTTTTTTTTTTTTTTTTTTGTTTTACATAAATACATGTTCCTGACCCTCACTATACTGGTATTGTGTGGTCCAAAAGTTCACGCCTGAGGGAGCCCTAGGTCATAAACATGATTTGTTTGTGTTGAGGTTTTACGGTCCAGTCAACCCAATGGGGTCATGTCGAGCGCGGTCAGTTTACCTAACCACACATTTACTGGGCAGGCTTAGTCCTCTAAGCGGTTAACCAGTATTGTGCACATTCTTTCGCCAGAAAATCATAGACATGAACTTGGAAATTTCATGTATCACATTTAAGTAAAATTTAAGAGTTCTTATTTTTCCAACCCTAATTTGGAGTTTTGTTTATATCTAGCATGATAACAGATGTTCATCTGTAACACCTGGGGGCAACACAGAGTTGAGTCGAGTTCCCGACCTGGATGTTTCATGATAACCCTTGTCCTGCTGAATAAATTAAGAAGTCACACCCACTTTTATTTTCAGCTAATCAGATTACTTGATCAAGGTTGCTGATATAAATTAAATTCACATACTTAATGGCAAACAGCGCAGATCCAGATCAGTTTGCTTCTTCAGAAGCCAACTAATCTGTATCTACACTGTTTGCAAAGGCAGGGTATATCTGGGTTCAGCAGGACAAGGGTTAAAGTTTTGCAAAAAAACAAAAAAAAATGTCAAGGGTTCATTTTCCTTACATGATGAAAACTTCTGATCAAAACTTTCAATTAATACACTCCAACCACTGGAGATGACACAAAGGTCAAGGTCTGAAAGTCTGTTGCAGCACAGCTATGTTACTGCAGTCGTATGATTAAAGCATGTTTGTTTGTTTGTTTGTGTTGAGGTTTTACAGCCCAGTCAACCCAATGGGGTCATGTCCAGCGCGTCAGTTACCTAACCACACATTTACTGGGCAGGCTTTGTCCTCTAAACGGTTAACCAGTATTGTGCACATTCTTTCGCCAGAAACTGACAACTGCCCTTCTTTTGAATCAGCGGAAGGGAAATGACTGTAGAAAATATTTCATGATCAATCTCCACAAAAGAATGTTGCCGACCTTGGTGGGGGTCCAACCCGCGACCTCCTGGTCTCCAGTCGGACGCACATCCAACTGAGCCACCGAGGCCGGCAATTAAAGCATGTTCCACCACTTCTAACGTAGTTTGCAGCATAATCTAAGCAGATTTCCAGCATCATGCTATATGCTGCCATTGCAGCAGTTTTAACATTTGGTTTCAGTAAGGGTATCTTACAGCCTTAAGCTTACAGCAATTATGAGGGGCAGACTAACTGGAGTTAGAGCTACTCAGCCCACTGTGTCTTGGGCTACAGCATACATGAAACTGTGGGGCTCCTTTTTCTGCATTTAACCCATTTGCTGTTGGCAGTCTGAGCTGGGCTCCAACCTGCAATCTTTAATGCTGCAGTCAAATGTTCTAGCCACTCAGCTATAGCAAAGTTGCAGTAAATTAATGCATAAATGAAACTGGTGCATTTGCCATAGCTCCAAATAAAAAGCTTTTTTTCAAACAAAAATGTACAAATATTTTTTCTGATTCCTGCTCAAAAACATATGTTGTACTCATTAGAAGCATCTCAATTAGGCACTTCTAATGAGTACCCACAACATATATTTTCATGAAGAAACAAGAAAAATATTTACCCCACATCCCCTCTTATCTGGAGCTCAGATTTGTATGTTTTGCTACTGATATAATCTCTGCAAGATGAAAGAGCTGTATTAAAGCAAAATTTGTTGCAGAGACATTAAAAAATTTTCAGAGAAAACAAGTCTTGACATTTCATGTGAATCGTCTGCCAACCAGACGATTCACATGAAATGTCAAGACGTGTTTTCTCTGAAAAATAAAAAAAATAATAAAAAAATTGCCGTCTGCTGCAGTTGTGATTGGCACTTTAAGGGTTAATGCAAAAGCATCCTTTGTCTGTTTTGACCCTTAAAGTGCCAATAAATTTGCAGCAGCTGACATTCTTATATTTCTTTTTTATTGTCTTTCAGAGAAAAAGATTTAATATTTCATGTGAATCATCTGCTAGATGATCCGCTAGATGATTCACATGAAATGTAAAGTCTTATTTACTCTGAAAAAAAAAACATAAAAACAAATAATCAAAATGTTATCTGCTGTTGTCTTGATTGGCGCATTTAAAGGTTCAAACCCTTAAAATGCGAATATTTAATCTCAACTACAAGAGATGACACCTTGAAATATTTTTATTTTTTTTAGCAAAACTAAGACTTGGCATCTCATGCATACCGTCTGCCTTGCCGCAGATGATTCACATGGAATGTCTTATTTCTCTGAAAAATAACGATGTCAATTTTAAAATGTTGTCTGCTACAAGGGTTAACCCCTTAATTAAGCCGATCCTTTATGTCATTTTTGTATGTTTGTGTTGTACATATTATATTCAATAAACTATTGTTTAAACCAATTAAGCTTGTTTCAGGTTAATTGTTGATTGTTGCCCATGAAATTATTATTCTAAACAATCACAACTGCAGTAGACGACAGTGTTTTTCTTTTAAAATATTTTTCATAAGAAATAAGTCTTGATATTTCATGTGAATCGTGAAAGGTCAAGACTTATTTTCTATGAAAAACAACAACAAAAAAACAAAACAAAACAAAACAGTGTTTTCAGAGGAAAACGTATTCCCCCACCAGTTTAAATAGACCTATCACTGAAAAAGTTGTATCTATAATTTATCTTTTTTTTTTTTTGCATGTGTGTGGTCGATGAGGCCATTCTCCAAAATTTAAGCCCTAGTGTGACCTTGAAAATGGGGTCAAGGTCACCAAACCCTAATCAGTTCTTGTCCCTGTCTCAACAATATAGCTGTATAAGTTTGGTCAAAATCCATCCATTCATTCTGGAGATAGGGTGCAGAAAAGCCATTTTCCAACAATCTGAACCCTCCTGTGACCTTAAAAATGGGGTCAAGGTCACCAAAATCTAATCAGTTCTTTTTCATGTCACAACAATATAGTTGTGCAAGTTTGGTCGAAATCCATCCATTCCTTCATTAGATAGGGTGCAGACAAGCCATTTTTCAACAATCTAAGCCCTTGTATGACCTTGAATATAAGGTCAGGGTCACCAAAATCTAAACAGTTCTTTTCCATGTCACAACAGTATAGATGTACAAGTTTAGTCAAAATCCATCCATTCATTCTGGAGATAGGGTGCAGACAAGCTATTTTCCAACAATCTCAGCCCCCCTGTGACCTTGAAAATGGGGTCAAGGTCACCAAAATCTAATCAGTTCTTTTCCCTGTCTCAAGAATATAGCTGTACAAGTTTGGTCAAAATCCATCCATTCATTCTGGAGACAGGATGCAGACAAGCCAATTTCCAACAATCTAAGCCCTTGTGTGACCTTGAAAATGGGGTCAAGGTCACCAAAATCTAATCAGTTCTTTTTTATGTCACAACAATAGAGATGTACAAGTTAAGTCCAAAGCCACCCATTCATTCTGGAGATTGGGTGCAGACAAGCCATTTTCCAACAATCTGAGCCCTCCTGTGACCTTGAAAATGGTGTCAAGGTCACCAAAATCTAATCAGTTCTTTTCCATGTCTCAACAATATAGACGTACAAGTTTGGTAAAAATCTATCCATTCATTCAGGAGATAGTGTGCAGACAAGCCATTTTCCAACAACCTAAGCTATCATGTAACCTTGAAAATGAGGTCAAGGTCTCCAAAATCTAATCAGTTCTTTTAAAGAATCCCAGCAATCTAGATGCACAGGTATGGTCAAAATCCATTTGTTCCTTCAGGCGATAGGGTGCAGACAAGCAATTTTCCAGCCTTTTCCAACAATCTAAGTCCTGGTGTGACCTTGAAAATGGGGTCAAGGTCATCAAAATCTAATCAGCATTTTTCCCCCACCCAATGATAAATTTGTGTAAGTTTGGCCAAAATCTGTCCATTCATTAAGGAGATAGAGTGCAGACAAGAGGCTACGCTGACGCCAACAGAATCCGCACTAAAAACAGTATGTCCCGGGGGACATAATTAAGAATTTTGTCTGCTAAAATTTTGCTTGGTTCTTTAACCCTTAAAGCGCCAATATAATCACAACTGCAGCAGACGACATTTTGAAATATTTGTTTTTAATTTTTCAAAGAAAACAAGTCTTGATATTTCATGTGAATCGTCTGCTTGGCAGACGATTCACATGAACTATCAATTGAGACTTGTTTTCTTTGAAAAATTAAAAAAAAAAAATAAAAATAAAATGTTGCCTGCTACAAACTTTGCTTGGCACTTTAAGGGTTAAAAGTACAGGAACGAAAGGGATATTTTTTCAAAGTCCTGCTCAAATGGAGAATCTATTATTGAAGATCTTTCATTAGTCTCCTGATAAAGTAATTTGCATCACTCCAAGGTTAAACAATTCCATAGCTCATCCAATCTTACAGAAATGGGTTTGTTATGCAATTAATCAATTTTTCTTATATGGAAGCTTAGGGAGTGAGCTGTATTGTGTTCTCCAGTTTTAACCCTTGTCCTGCTGAATAAATTAAGATGCCATGCCCTTTTCAAATTTTCAGCCAATCAGATTACTTGATCCAGATTGTTGATATAAATTCACATACTGAATGACAAACAGTGTAGATCCAGATCAGTTGGCTTCTTAGAAGCCAACTGATCTGGATCTACACTGTTTGCAAAGGCAGGGTATATCCGGGTTCAGCAGGACAAGGGTTAAGACATTCTCCGAACTATCAAGTTATACCTTTCACCTCTGAAAGCTGGGACCCTTCTTTGTTTGAATTTTGACATCATCATCATCATCATCATCATCATCATCATCATCATCATCATCATCATCATCATCATCAATACATCATCACTCTCTACTGTTGCAAATACATGTAGAATGTATAGGGAGTAAGTCAAAAAGCTAAAACAGGATGGCATTAAGCAGTGTAGATCCTTGAAATGTTACAAGCCATCTGGTCTGGATTTACAGTATTTACAAAAACATTAAATTTCAGTTTTAACCTGTTTCATACCAACAATCCATACAATGAAAAAAATAGTAATGAAAATTTGACTGGCATGAAATCTTCCCTCAAGCTGCGACAGTCAATCAGAAATTATGAAAGAATATTGTATTTAATATTTCAAGAATAATATAATATTTGTTAGAACTGCCTCACATTTAAGACAATTAACATGAAATGTAAAGACTTGTTTTCTCTGAAAAACAAGAAATTACCAATAAGCAGTGCTTATTGACCCTTAAAGCGCCAAGAAAAACTGCATCTGAAAATGTCGTCTGTTTATGTCGTCTGCTGAATATTCTTGCAAACTTTTCAAACCTATTTTTGCATACAGGCAAACAGTGTGGACCCAGATCAGAAAGGAGCAGTCTGATCTGGGTCCACACTGTTTGCAGAAAGGATTTTTAAAGTAACTGGCAGAAAACAAAGCAGACGACAATAGTTGTGATTGGCGCTTTAAGGACCAAAATGTAAAGATTATTGCAAATTTAAATATGTTTTGTGAACCTAGCTGTATCTAGACAATAGGGGTAATCTGCTGCAGATAACTACATAATCTGCTGCAGATAACTACACATTTTTTTTTTATTTCTTCATAAAAGCAACTGTCCCAAGTACACATGCATTGCAATCCCCTGATCAGTGAGGCAATTCCAATTAACCCTTAAAGTGCCAAGCAATATTTGTAGCAGACGACATTTATTTTTATTTTTTTAATTTTTCCGAGAAAACAAGTCTTGATATTTCATGTGAATCGTATCGTCTGCTAAGCAGACGATTAGCAGATGACTCACATGAAATATCAAGACTTTTTTTCCTTGAAAAATTAAAACAAAATATTTCAAAATATCGTCTGCTGCAGTTGCGATTAGAGTTTTAAGGGTTAAAGTGTTACCCAGAACAACAATTTTTGTAGAGGAGTATATATTGAAGGAAAATATCCGTACTTTTAGGTTGACAAAAAGCATACCAGCATGTTATTCAAATGAAATGTTCTAATAGTTTTCTTTTATTATAATTTCTCCACAAAAACATATATGTTAATTGTGGTACTCATTAACCCTTAAAGCGCCAATCACAATTGTCGTCTGCTTTGTCTTCTGCTTGTGATTTTAAAAGTCATTTCTACAAACAGTGTGGACCCAGATCAGACTGCTCCTTTAGGAGGAGTCTGATCTGGGTCCACACTGTTTGCCGGTATGCAAAAAATAGCTTTGAGAAGTTTACAAGAATATTCAGCAGACGACATAAACAGACGACATTTTCAGATGCAGTCTTTCTTGGCGCTTTAAGGGTTAAAAGCTCCTTGCTGAGGCCCCTCTTATAGTGAGTACCAACAATATATGTTTTCCTGAAGAAAAATATTATGTGGATACCACCTCAAAAAGGTGTCTGTAATTATCTAGAGCAATAAACTCAGTCCGAGGGTAATTATACAGCTAGGAATGCCCATTTCATTAAAGCAATACCACTACAGAATAATTCTTTTTCTATCTCATCTTGTGTTCCACTGACAAAACCACTTTGCATTTTTTCTCCATAGTATGGAAGCAAACTCCCCAAGAAATAACAGGAGCAATTGCCCAAAACCACTTAGCATTTCTCTCCACTGTTGTGAAGCAAACTCTCCTAGACATAACAGGAACCCTACAGCTCGAGATTCGGAATTTTTTTCAAGTGAAAAGTATTGATATTTTTCTTATTTCTCCACAAAAACATATGTTATGGGTACTCATTAGAAGTGCCTCAGCGAGGCACTTCTAATGAGTACCCACAACATATGTTTTCGTCGAGAAATAAGAAAAATATTATATGGATACTCTCTCTTATTTGGAGCTATGAGGAGCACTTGCCAGATGTTAAAGTAATTATCTAAAATTTAATTTCCACTGTCTGTAGACAGAATTACCAGACTAATTATTGTTCACAATTTGCTCCAGAATCCAGAATTCAGAAGACTGCAGTATGAATTGAAGTTTTATAGCCCAGTCAACACTGTTAGGGTCATGTTGAGCAGGTCAGTTAATTAACCTACTCACTTCTTTTTCCTAGGCAGATTTTGTCTTCTAAGCAGTTAACCAGTACCGTAAAATCTCTATTAGACGCCCAGGCTCTAATAAACGCCCACCCCCCCGATTTGGATGTTAAAAATGGCGATTTTTTTGGACAATTCTCGAAAAATTACAGCCTCTATTAAACGCCCACTGGAAAAAAAAAGACCTTACCTTATGCTGAAAGTTTCCAAATTTGTTGCTTGATCGCCGAACGCAAAAATCTTTTTCTCTTGTGGTCCAAATTAAATCGTAAATACAGGGAATTTCCAGTCCTCCGCCTTGAACAAAAGTCCCTTCTGCAGCGGAGTAATTTCGGAAGTGATATGAACAATACTGCCCTCCTTGTGCAACTGTGTCAAAGACTGACATAAACCTTCCGGAATATGTCCGACAGTATTATTGCCTTTCCTTACAATGATCGCACTGTCACTATGCTGATTATCAGGCTCAAAGAAACAATCCAAGTTTGTCCCACAAGAATAAGTAATCCGGTAAACATGGTGACCTTTAATAACACATTTGACCGACACGATCTTGCTGACCGCCATCGTGTGTTTGACGCGTGTCTTCCTAACATCAAAGGCGGCACCGCAGCATTTTCCCGCGGAAAGTTTTAGAGCCAGCATCCATAAACACGTGGTCGATTAGGGTTGATCAATAAACAATGAGCTACAACTACACAGAAAATTAAATTTGATTACACTACACTGCATAATAAGTTGAAAAAATATTAGTCAACCATTGGAAGTATCCAGCCAATATACGGTATGCCTAGCGGGACATTGGCAAACAGTGTAGACCCAGATCAGACGCCGCATCGACCACCGCGGCATCTGATCATGGTCTACACTGTTTGCTTAAAGTTCACACGTTTCTGTTAATTTTACCATAAACAAAACAAATCTATTACTGCAAAAGGAGTGCTCAAAACTTATTAGGCGGAACAAGGACGTAAATAATACAATTTTATACGTCTTTGGGTGGAAGATTCCATTGTCATATAAAGGGTTAAATCTTCAATAAATTCAGCTGATTTAATGTCAGTACACACGTTTGACTGCCCCTCGCAAATTCATAATACGTAATCGCAGCTGGCGGCATATTTGCAGAACTGCAAAGAGGCCCGATGCGGGAGATCGTGTATTATAAATTCATCATGTTAGCTTATACTCCCTAATGAAGCCTCAGTGGCCAAACTATACTTGTTAATGAAGCTAAATGACAGACAGACAGGAGAGCCTTGCCTCCGATGTTGATTCATAAGAACTTTTTGTGACATTGGATTCGAAGGATCGGAAATTAAACCAGTCAAACAAAATAAAGGTTTTATGTATTTTGCCATTTTACGCGAAACGAGAAAAGTGTTAATGATACTCGCAAAGTAAAGAGAGATGTGGTACTACTACTATTCTATTCTAAGGCACGACTATTGTATCACCAGTCATTTTCTGAGAAAACAAGATGGCGGCCATTAGAAAGAAACTGATCGTTTTGGACCTTCATATGTGATTTGCAGGTTTCTATAGCCTCTAATAAACGCCCATCCCCCTCTTCATGAAAGGTAATGATTCTAATAAACGCCCGGGCGTCTGTTAGAGATTTTACGGTATTTGTAGACATACTTTCTCCAGTAACTGACGACAACCCTTCTTGTATCCTCAGAAGGGGGTGGGGGAGAGGGGTGGTCGAGAATGACCATAGAAATGATTTCAAGATAAATTTCATTACCTTTCTCCACTAGTGGCGACTGACAACCTTTGCAAACAGTTTGGACCCAGACCAGGCCGGACAAAATGTCTGGCCTGATATGATCTGGATCCAAACTGTTTGACATGTGCACTCTGATACTATTCCTGAAATATTTTTTTGAAAAAGTTAATTTATAAAAAAAAAATCCACAGATGCAAAAAAAGCATGCAAAATTACCAAGCATGCAAAGAATTAACCCTTGTCCTGCTGAATAAATTAAGATGCCACACCTTTTTCAAATTTTCGGCGAATCAGATTACTTGATCCAGAATGTTGATATAAATTCACTTATTGAACTAGAGGCCCAAGTGGGCCAGAAATCGCTCAAATGGATTAGGCTGAATATAATTATGTTACATTGTGTCATGGTGGCAATCTTGGCTATCAGATCCGATTGCCTTGAGCAATTCAGAATCTGATCTTGTTTGAAGGGTTTCAAGATTGCCACCACGGCTGCCATCTTGGATATTGGAACTGAACGATGCAGCAATTCTGAATCTCCATGTCACTCCAATGCCTCCCATCAAGTTTCGCCTCAACCTTACTGTTTGGGAAGAAATGTGGTTTGAAGAATTTCAAGATGGCGGCCATCTTAGATATTGGAACAGATGGACTTTAGCAATTCTGAATTTCCATAACACCCCAATGCCTCCCATCATGTTTAAGCTCAATCAGACTCAGTAGCAGATTTGATTTGAAGATTTTCAAGATGGCTGCCATGGTGGCCATCTTGGATATCAGAACGGAACCATTTTAGCAATTCTAAAACTCCATGATGTCCCAATGCCTTCCACGGTTTCCACTCAATCCGACTTACTGTTTGGGAGCAGATAACAATTGAAGACTTTCAAGATGGCCGGAGGAGATGTTGTTTGGAAATTTTCAAGACAGCTGACATGGCGGCCATCTTGGATATTGGAACGGAATGATTTTAGTAATTCTTAATCTCCATGTGACCCCAATGCCTCCCACCAGGTTTGGGCTCAATCTGACTTAGGGTTCTGAAGCAGATGTGGTTTAAAGATTTTCAAGATGGCCACCCAGGTGGCCATCTTGGAAAGCCAAATGGAACAATTTAAGCAATTTTGAATCTTTATGTTGCTCCAATGCTTCCCATTAAGTTTCCGCTCAATCCAACTTACAGTCTGGGAGGAGATGTTGTTTGAAGAATTCCAATATGGCTGTCATGGCGGCCATCTTGGATATCAGAACGGAACAATTTTAGCAATTCTGAATCTCCATGTCACTCTGATGCCTCCCATCAAGTTTTGGCTCAATCGGACCTACGGTTTGGGAGGAGATGTCATTTAAAGAATTTCAATATGGCAGCCATGGTGGCCATCTTGGATATTGGAACAGAACTATTTTAGCAATTCTTAATCTCTATAATGCTCCAATGCCTCCCATCAAGTTTCGGCTCAACCTGACTTATAGTCTGGGAGGAGATGTCATTTGAAGAATTTCAAGATGGCCCCTTGGCGGCTATCTTGGCTATCAGAATGGAATGATTTTAGCAATTCTGACTCTCTGTGTCACTGTGATGTCTCCCATCAAGTTTTGGCTCAATTGGACTTACCATTTGGGAGGAGATGTCGTTTGATTTGTTTGTGTTGAGGTTTTACGGCCCAGTCAACCCAATGGGGTCATGTCGAGCGCGGTCAGTTTACCTAACCACACGTTTACTGGGCAGACTTAGTCCTCTAAGCGGTTAACCAGTATTGTGCACATTCTTTTGCCAGAAACTGACAATTGCCCTTCTTGAATCAGCGGAAGGGAGAGAATGACCGTAGAAAATATTTCATGATCAATCTCCACGAAAGAATGTTGCCGACCTCGGCGGGGGTTGAACCCGCGACCTCCTGGTCTCCAGTCGGACGGCGCATCCAACTGAGCCACCGAGGCCGACCAGATGTCGTTTGAAGAATTTTAAGAGGCCATTTTGGAAATCGGAATGGAAGGATTTTAGCAATTCTGAATCTCTGTGTCACTGTGATGGCACCCATCAAGTTTTGGCTCAATCCGACTTACTGTTTGGGAGAAGATGTCATTTGAAGAATTTCAAGATGGCCACCATTACGGCCATCACGGATATCATTACGGAACAATTTTAGCAATTCTGAATCTTTGTGTCACTGTGACGCCTCCCATTAAGTTTTGGCTCAATCCAACTTACAGTTTGGGAGGAGATGTCGATTGAAGAATTTCAAGATGGCCACCATAGCCGGCATCTTGGATATTGGAACGGAACGATTTTAGCAATTTTAAATCTCTGTGTCACTGTGATGCCTTCTATCAAGTTTCAGCTCAATAGGACTTACGGTTTGGGAGGAGATGCGGTTTGAAGAATTTCAAGATGGCTGCCATGGCGGCCACCTTGGATATCCAATGGTGGCTATCTTAGATATCGAAACGGAATGATTTTAGCAATTTTGAATCTCTGTGTCACTGTGATGCTAGTCCCATCAAGTTTCAGCTCAATCGGACACTGTTTGGGAGGAGATATCGTTTGAAGAATTTCAAGATGGCCACCATGGCGGCCATCTTGGATATCGGAACGGAATGATTTTAGCCATTCTGAATCTTTGTGTCACTGTGATGCCTCCCATCAAGTTTTGGCTCAATCCAACTTACAGTTTGGAAGGAGATGTCGTTTGAAGAATTTCAAGATGGCCGCCATAGCGGGCATCTTGGATAATGGAACGGAACGATTTTAGCAACTTTAAATCTCTGTGTCACTGTGATGCCTTCTATCA
The DNA here is from genome assembly GCA_964016985.1 of Anodontia alba. Taxonomy (NCBI): domain Eukaryota; kingdom Metazoa; phylum Mollusca; class Bivalvia; order Lucinida; family Lucinidae; genus Anodontia; species Anodontia alba. Next base: position 88,796,945 of record OZ024826.1, read on the forward strand.
AGTTTCAGCTCAATAGGACTTACGGTTGGGAGGAGATGCGGTTTGAAGAATTTCAAGATAGCTGCCATGGCGGCCACCTTGGATATCCAAACGTAATGATTTTAGCAATTCTGAATATTTGTGTCACTATGATGCCTCACATCAAGTTTTGGGTCAATCCGACTAACGGTTTGGGAGGTGATGTCGTTTGAAAAATTTCAAGATGGCCGCCATGGCGTATGGCGGCGGCCATCTTGGATATCAGAAGGGAATGATTTTTGCAATTTTGAATCTCTGTCTCACTGTGATGCCTCCCATCAAGTTTCAGCTCAATTGGACTTACAGTTTGGGAGGAGATGTCATTGGAAGAATATCGGATTGGAACAATTTTAGCAATTCTGAATCTTTGTGTCATCGTGATGCCTCCCATCAAGTTTTGGCTCAATCCAACTTACGGTTCGGGAGGAGATGTGGTTTGAAGAATTTCAAGATGGCCGCCATGATGGCCATCTTGGATATCGAAACGGAAAGATTTTAGCAATTCTGAATCTCTGTGTCACTGTGATGCCTCCCATCAAGTTTCAGCTCAATCTAACTTACGGTTTGGGAAATGTCATTTGAAGAATTTCAAGATGGCCGCCATGGCGGCCATCTGCGCATGGCGGCCAGCTTGGATATCGGAACGGATTGATTTAAGCAATTCTGAATCTCCATGTTACCACAATGCCTCCCATTAAGTTTTACCTCAATCCGAGTTACTGTTCAGGAGGAGATGTCAAAAAACGTGAAAGGTTAACAGACGGACGGACGACGGACAACATGCCACGGCATAAGCTGACATGGAGCAAAGCTCAAGGTGAGCTAATGACAAACAGTGCAGATCATAGAAGCCAGCTGATCTGGGTCTACATTGTTTGCAAAGGCAGTGTACATCCCGGTTGACAGCACGACTAGGGTTAAGTAATGTGGCCGAGCTGGGATTCTAACTTCCCGACTCCTGTGCCTGCAGTCAGACACACTATCAACTGTGCTATGAAGCCAACCAGTATTTTTACCCAAAGTATTTGGATGTTTTCTCCATTCCATACTTGTCCTAAAATTTGAACAAGTCTATTTTGCGACATACTGACGTGTCTAAAAACTGCTGAATGAGTGGCAAACAGTGTAGACCCTGATCAGATTACTGCAGAAGGCACATACATTTGCTAGAACTTAACCCTTGCCATGCTGAATAAATTTAGATGCCATGCCCACTTCTAATTTTCAGTCAATCGTATTACTTGATCCAGATTGTTGATACAAATTGACATACTGAATGGCAAACAGTACAGATCCAGATCAGTTGGCTTCTGTTTGCAAAGGCAGGCCATATCCAGGTTCAGCAGGAGCCCCGTGTGTGTGTGTGTGTGTGTGCATGTGTGTGCATGTGTGTGTGTGTGTGTGTGTGCATGCATGTTCCTTGGCTTTTTTATTTCCTAAATCATTCAGGCAGTTTCATCTTTTCAAGGAACAGTGGGGGATTATAAGAATCTATCATGGGTTTGAGGGCTTGATAGGAAAATCTGTCATGAGGGTTTACTGTCTGGCATCACGAGGCTTGCTGAGAGATCAGACTGTACTGTGAATCCTAGGGATGGATTTTTCTATCTGTCCCTCACATCCATGATACTGATTCTTTTTCTTGCATACCTTTAACCCTTGTCCTGCTGAATAAACTAGAGCAAGTGCCCAGAGGGTCACGAATACCCCTGGCAGGCGCCATTTCTTAATTATAAAATATTTTAAAGTTAATGACAATGATATAAGGCAAGATATAGTTTCAATGTCAGTCTCCAAGTGACACTGATCTATCATCCCAAGTACAACTTTCCTGGAGTAAATAGTTTAAGACATGAAGCGAATTTGCTGGGCCATAAAATATAGGTCACTGACCTACACATACTTGAGAAATTAATCTGATGGTCACACTGATGCATTAAACCAACTATGATGTTAGTCCATTAAATAATCTAAAAGATATTAAGCAAAATCACTAGACCATGAAATTGAGGTCATACTGATTTATATTCACTTTGAGGTGAAAATTTGGGTCACACTGTGTCAGTATAATATGTAAATATGACATTTAGGTATCTTACAGTGGGAGATATAAGACAAAATCACAGGGCTATGAAATATAGGTCACATAATCCCAAAATATGATAGTAATACATCAAATTGTCTTCAAGATGTAACATAAAATCACTGGACCATGAAATATAGGTCACAATGACCTACATTTACTTTTAGGTCAACTGTTGGATCATACTAATTCATAATCCCAAATAATGATGTTCATACATAAATTAACATTCAAGATATGCAGCAAAATTACTGGACCATGAAATATAGGTCAATGTGATCTACATTTGTTACGCTGCCAATCGTGGTGTCACACAGAACCAATATTCCAACTATCACATTAATCCATGAAATAGTCTTCAAGATATAAGGCAAAATTGCGGGAGCATGAAAATATGATCACAATGACCTTGACTTTATTACACTGAATGCTGATGTGATAAACATGTCTGATGCCCATCCACTTTTAAGAAGTTGTTTGTATAAACAAACTGCAATATACTACTTTATTGGGGATGTCCTAGATTTTGACCTCTAGCCCCGCCCTGTTTGTATACTACTTTATTGAGGCATTAATCCATGAAATAGGCTTCAAAAAATGTCAAAATCACTGAAGCATGAAAATAAGGTCACAATGACCTTGACCTTATTACACTAAATGTTAATGTGATAAACATGTCTGATGCCCATCCTTCTTTAATAACAGGTTGTTTGTATAAACAAACTGCAATATACTACTTTATTGGGGGTGTCCTAGATTTTGACCTCTAGCCCCGCCCGGGGTATGACCCAGGGGTCCATAGATGTAGAATGGAAGAGAACCCTCCCAGGTACCCCCATACCAAATATGAAAAGTTTTTGATCAGTGGCTGCAGAGTTATAAGCAAAAGACAAAAACTTCATGTAAAACTTTGACATAAACATCACACTATTTTCTAAGTCCATGACCTTGACCTTGGGTCAGCAGCACCAGCAGAATGATGTCAGCTATTCTGTAATCATCTAGTAGTAACACTAACCACACATCAACATCCTAATAATAAAAAGTAAGCTTTCCAAAATATATGCAAACGGAAAAAGCTTCACGCAAAACTTTGACGCAAAATGTTAACGGACGCATGCAGGGACGGACGAATGGGCAGACGAATGGACAGAAAGACGAAAACTATATACCCTCGACATACTTCATATGCCGGGGGTATAATGAAGATGCCACACCCATTTCTAGTTTTCAGCCAGTCAAATTACTTGATCCAGATTATTGATATAAATCTGCATATTTAATGGCAAACAGTGCCGATCCAGATCTACACTATTTGCAAAAACAGAACAAATCCGGGTTCAGCAGGACTAGGGTTAATTTCTGAAAGTGGGTTTTGAGAATGCTGTCACTTTGATCGCAGACACCTGCCATATTGTGATGACAACACCATGACGTTTAGTGACATCATTGCGTTCAGTGACGTACACCTTAACGATGGTGTGCCATGATGTCGTATATAACCAGTGTAAATCAAACACATGAAAATGCTTGATTTTCGTCTTTCCCTCAGGATGGATAACAGTGTGTGAGATATGATCTGCTGGCATTGGTGTAATTTGTGGAAATTCTTATCCGGTATGCAAGAAAAATCCCTGTATACTTCTATTTCAATGAATTAGGGTTTTTGTCATTTTTTATAAGGAAGTTTATTTTCCTGCACATCAAGCCACTTTTGAATAAAAACGTTAAACTATAATACCCCGCCATTCGGGCAGATAACTCTGTCAACATTTGACTAAATTTGCCCATTAGCAATCCCAAACCAGATCTCCACAATATCAATCCACGTACCAAGTTTGGCGAAAATCTGCTGATGTTTACTCAAGTTATCATCCGGAAAAGAAAAACGGACAGACAGATGTACAACTGACGGATGGACGGACGGACACACAGATGTCCAATGTGAAACCATAATACCCTGCCACTATCGTGTGGCGGGGTATAAAAAGGGTCTACTCTACATGGAAAGAATTTGTTCCCAATTTGGAGAGCAAATTCTTTCCTTTTAGAGTAGACCCCTCTTCGGAATAGTGGCAAAGATAATCTTAATAAAGCTGCACCTTCCATTCAACTTAATTATAGTGTGGGGAAAAGTCAGTTTTCCCTGCAGCAAACTCCATTTGTTTTTTGGCCTTGTTTCAAGGACATAATCTGCAGAATATTCATAAAATTAGGAACATACAACACAAAATGTGCTGATGTCAGATTTTTATGTAAGTACAAATAATTATTTGCATAAAATGTATTGCTGTAAAATGTTTAAGTCCCTTGGCATCTGCTGCAAACTTGCTCTGCACTTTAAGGGTAATTACTCAGAGCGAGTCAAATTTAAGGGCAATGAATACAAACTGAAGGGCCATGATACAGCACTGGGCCATGAACTTTCTTATGCCTTAAAGCATAATTCACAATCACCTGGACTGAAATGAGAACAAATATATTTTCTACAAGTCGACTAGTAGACTAGTTCCATTAAGAAAAACTATAAACTATAACTAAAATTAACGACTATCGGGTGGCGGCGGATTTAGCTGATACGTAATAACGCATTTTACACAGACATTTTCCATTAATACTAGATAATCGTAAAGCTAGATCCACATCGCAAAGTTGTTTATTCAAGCCAAGAAACTGACCATTTTCACTGTTATGAATAGTTGTACTTCTTAGCGGACAAAATATTGGTTTACAATAAAACTGACTAGCAAACAATACAACAGCCTCTCTGGCGCAGTGGTAACTATGGCTAGTTCGGTCTGAAGTTCGAATCCCAGCATAAGTGATAATTTTTGCTTTCGTTGTTTAGCTTTTGTTTTCGTTTTCAACAGATCCTGTTCTTATTGACATCATTTCTATCTATCATTGTGGACTTGTTTACTTTTTTGAAATTTTAGGACACAGTATATTTTGACGACAAGCAATGAGGCTGTGCGGAGGCGAAACTTATTATCTTTTATTGCAGTGGTGCTGCTTTGCATTCGAAATGTCACATTGTTTCTGTTGGGTCACCAGCATTTGATCGTCATAGTCGAAGCCAAATTACCGATGAGTATCCCATAACAACCTGGACGGTCTAGATATGTCAGTTTCAACACACAGCCTCATGAGTTTTCGCTGTTCTTTGAGCGAAGCGCACGACCAATCTTGTTGAACATTGATTATTGCCCGAAAACCATGCATATTTATATCCAGTGGCTGAAGAGTTCAATGAAAAGGATGACAGGCGGTTTGTATACTTTGAAAAAATTCTTTTGTAACGGCAATGTTTGCTTTGCGGTTTGTTCAGGACTTTTCCAGTTTGCGTCTTATCTCTTCGACTGCATTGCTCGTGATAAAACGAACCTCATAGTCCGTCCGTCCGTCTCTCTCTCTCTCTCTCTCTCTCTCTCTCTCTTAAGCACCTTAGTTTGCTGATGTAATTTAAATGCTGCTTAATGACGCAGAAAATTATTCATGTAAGCCTTGATTACCATATAAGCTCTTGCTTACCTTACACACCAGCACCATAAGCGTTTTAACTGGAATTGCTGTTCATCAGTGAACTTTATCTGGTGAAGGTGGTGATAAAGGTACCTCCAAACAGCGCGGGTTTACAAGAGAACTGGCTTCGTGGCCACGAACTGTGGCGCGTCAGAAAAATTAAAACTGAAATTTATTTTCAAGTAAAACACAGATGTCTCCTCAAGATTTGTGTCACTGAATGTGTCTTATTTGAAAGAAAGAAAAAGTGTATTAATGGTTATGGGAAGGTGATCTAAACATTTTATGGAGACATTAAACCTTTCTGTGAAGCGAATGGGTTGGGTATGCTCCAGGCAACCCCTGTGGAACCAAAGAATCTTGTCACTAATGTGTTTTTGTTTATAAGAATCAAGAATATATATGGTTTATGGTGGTTGTCTGAAAGTATCAAGATTGAAAGCATTTTACGTAGAGAAGGTGTGGAACATGCCCCCGAAGTATCCCTGGGAATCCGAGATCCATGTTCTTCTCGTGCCGGGCATAGCCTTTATTAGCCAGGAGGTTATATTAACCTCAACATGGCAGGCACATATATGTCCGCCCACGCCAGGATTCAAACCCACGACTGCCGGATAGGATTCAATGCATCTTATCGTAAGCAACGAGAATATATATGGTTTATTGATGGTATTCTGAAGCATTTGTAAGTTATGGTTTACATCTAGGCTTTTCCAAAACGAAAGCCCATGTGAAAAAATTTAAAATAATTAAGCCTGTTTCACATCAGGCGTACGATTTTTTGCCGTACGATTTCCTGATATGTATTTAATATCGCAAGGCAGCCTCACAATGCCCGTACGGCTGTTTCAGTTATAGTACAATGTTAGCAGCTTCAACGTCCGAAATTGCAAACAATTTCTACGACAGTTGCAAGATGGCCGTAGGACAGTCGTGCAAATTTACAAAACTGTCGGAAGGCTGTCGTAAGAATTCTTGCAGTCATCCGTACGATAAAGTAAACAAGAGGCCCACGGGCCACAACTCGCTCACCTGAGTGAAACCGCCACTGCAGATATGCAGATGGCATGCAACATTTTTCCAATACTCTTATGACAAGGCAATGGCTTAAACAGTTTTTGAAATATCTTGCTTACAAGGTTAAAATGCTGAAATTTTCTAAACGTTACAAGTAAAATAAGTCACCCCCAATGCCTCCTACCAACTTTTGAGTCAACTGGCATTTCGGTGCAGTAGAAGAAGCAAAAAATAGATTTTCAAGATGGCTGCCATCTTGGATTTCCGATCGGAATGATTATAGCTATTTTCTGATCTACAAGTCACCCTGATGCTTCCTACTAAGTTTCAAGTCAATTGACTTTTAGTTTTAAGAGAAGAAGCGAAAAATAGATTTTCAAGATGGCTGTCATGGAGGCCATCTTGGATTTCTAATTGGCACGATTTGAGCTATTTTTTATGTACAAGTCATCCCGATGCTTCCTAGCAAGTTTGGAGTCAATTGGCCTTTCGGTTCAGGAGAAGAAGCGAAAAATAGCTTTTCAAGATGGCTGCCATGGTGGCCATCTTGGATTTCTAATCAGCACAATTTTAGCTATTTTTGATTTATAAGTCACCCCAATGCTTCCTAACCAGTTTGGAGTCAACTGGCTTTTGGGTTTCGGAGTAGAAGCGAAAAATAGATTTTCAAGATGGCTGCCATGGTGGCCATCTTGGAATTTGGACTGACACGATTTTAGCTATATTTGATCTACAAGTCACCCTGATGCTTCCTAGCAAGTTTGGAGTCAATTGGCCTTTCGGTTCAGGAGAAGAAGCGAAAAAGATTTTCAAGATGGCGGCCATGGCGGCCATCTTGGATTTCCCATCGGAACGATTTTAGCTATTTTTTTTATCTACATTTCACCCTGATGCTTCCTACTAAGTATCGAGTCAACTGGCCCTGGGGTGTAGGAAGAGTAGGCCTTTAAAGCAATTGTTCACGCCGCATGACCCATGATGGACGACGGACATTGACTGACCACAATAGCTCACCATGCGCACTTCATGCTCAGGTGAGCTAAAAATCTGAGCAAATTTGGCTCAGCGGCTTCAGAGAAGTCGTCAAATTCTCAACAATTTTCCCATATAAATGTTATGGGGCTCATACAAATGCATGGGGAAGCAAACTTGACCTTGCCGTAAAAAGGTCAAATGTCAACGTACGATAATCTTTTCAGCAATTTTTGGTAGAGCTCCTGTCCCTGATGATTTGTGCACAGATTTAGCCCCAAGGCATCCTCAGTTCTGAAGAAGAAGATTTTTAAAGGGTCTTACCATATATGGGCATGGTGGCCATCTTGGTCGACCTACCGCGACCATTTTAGCAATCTTTCGTTCCCCTGACTTAAGAAGGCACAATATGAAATGTGAGCAAATTTGGCTCAGTGGCTTCAGAGAAGAAGAAATTTAAAATTCTCAACAATTTTCCTATTCAAATGTATGGGGCTCATACAAATGCATAGGGAAGCAAACTTGATCCTGCCGTAAAAAGGTCAAATGTCAACGTACGACAATTCTTTTGGCAACTTTGGTAGACCTCTCCTTCCCGATGATTTGTGCAAAGATTCAGCCCCAAGGCATTCTCGGTTCTGGAGAAGAAGATTTTTAAAGGTTTTTACCATATATGGGCATGGCGGCCATCTTGGTCAACGGACCGCGACAATTTTAGCAATCTTTTGTTTCCCCACACTAAGGTGGCTCCATATGAAATTTGAACAAAATTAGCTCAGAGGCTTCAGAGGATAAGTCGTTTGAAACTCTTAACAATTTTCCCATTCAAATGTATAGAGCTCATACAAATGCATAGGGAAGCGAACTTGACCTTGCCGTAAAAAGGTCAAACGTCAACGTACGACAATTTTTTTAGCAACTTTGGTTGACCTCTTGTCCCCGATGATTCGTGCAAAGATTCAGCCCCAAGGCATCCTCGGTTATGGAGAAGAAGATTTTTAAAGGTTTTTACCATATATGGGTATGGCTGCCATCTTGGTCAACGGACCGCGACAATTTTAGCAATCTTTTGTTTCCCCACCCTAAGGTGGCTCCATATGAAATTTGAACAAAATTAGCTCAGAGGCTTCTGAGGAGAAGTCGTTTGAAACTCTTAACAATTTTCCTATTCAAATGTATAGAGCTCATATAAATGCATAGGGAAGCGAACTTGACCTTGCCGTAAAAAGGTCAAACGTCAACGTACGACAATTCTTTCAGCAACTTTGGTTGACCTCCCGTCCCCGATGATTCATGCAAAGATTCAGCCCCAAGGCATCCTCGGTTATGGAGAAGAAGAATTGTAAAGGTTTTTACCATATATGGGCATGGCGGCCATCTTAGTCGACGGACCGCGACCATTTTAGCAATCTTTCGTTCCCCCACCCTAAGGAGGCTCCATATGAAATTTGAGCAGAATTGGCTCAGCGGCTTCAGAGGAGAAGTCGTTTGAAAATGTTAACGGACGGACGGACGGACGGACGCACGGACGGACGGACGGACGGACGACGGACGAAAAGTGATCGCAATAGCTCATCCTGAGCAGAGCTCAGGTGAGCTAAAAATGTAAGGCTATCGCACGAATGCCTAACCATGCTCGTGCGTTCATCGTGCGAAAAAGGCCAGTATCCAAAACCTTTGAAAATCGTGCGAAATCATATGTCAACCCCGCATTTGTCTTGAGGCTGTCTCACGGCAGCCGTACAGCGTGCAAAAATCGCCAAAAATCGTAGAAATAATGTGTATGTTGAAAATTTGACGTACGACGCTGCGACAAACGTCCGACGCTGCAAATTCGTAGGACTGTCTTGTGGCTATCGCACGGACTTCTGCGATTTTTGCCAAAAGAATAACCGCATCTAGCCATATTAAATACTATCAGACGACTTGCAGAACTCTGGTTTGCCTACTGTTGGAGTTAGGGTCCTATGAGCTTAGTAAAGCCTGTATAATTTTGTATATACAATAGGAATGCCTTTTTATAGAAGATATATTACGTATGTTCACTTGCAGGAAGTACAAGATATTACACACGCGCATATGCACGAACAGACGGATGGACAGGGGTAAACCTTGATGCATTCGCGCTTTTCTTCGAGTTGGATTGTTATACCATAAGTTCACTTTTCCAAGGTCATTTTTACAGAAATGTTACCGTCCAGAATGAACTGTAACTTAGTGTTTTAAATATGGTCAATATTTGGTAATTCTGGGAACGATACATTACACCATGTGTGAATACAGTGTTAACATGTTGGGGAAAATGAAAAATCTTGATTGTTGAAAACACTTACAATTTTTTGTATTGCCTTCCGGTGAACTCACACCAGGCAAGTTTTCGCTTAAAACCGAGATGGTAGGGCTTAGCGTTAAGGAATTAAGGTTGATGTCCGAATGTAATCTTTGTTTGTCACTTTCTCAAACAACTCTTTAAATTATACCACTCAGAGAGAGAGAGAGAGAGAGAGAGAGAGAGAGAGAGAGAGAGAGAGAGAGAGAGAGAGTCTGGACTAAACAAGCATGGAACAGGGATAAAAACAAGAGATGGATTCTTTTATTTTTTTTTCATTTTTCTTTGCAGTATATGAATAGCCATTTGTTAAACAATTTCTTGCCTTAGCAGAAAAATGTTTATCTGTCGGACACTTTTCACGGCGCATACTAATTACGGAAACGTATCCATGCATTCCCGGTAATCTTTGTAAATACGTAGTAAATAACTGTTTTCTGACTGTATTTTTATTTCTCGTATATGATTATAAAATTTAATGGCATTATTGTTTAATGGAGTCGCTCCCTATATCAATCTACATAGCCATAGTTGACCATTGAAGCTCACTCACATGCTTATTGCTATATAAGTACAGGATTGGTGAGGTACAATTTGCACGAAAATGTTTCCCTGATGTGTTCCATACGGGGCAAATTTTATGACCAACATAAAAGTTTCCGCCATCTTTCTGTCTACTTTCAGTGTCCCAAATTTATGTGTGTCCGTCCTTCAGAGTCCGTCTCACCGTCCGCGACTCGCGTCGTAAGAAAAGTGCCCGTAGGTACAGCTCGCGACATAAGAAAATCTACCGTGCGTTCAGATAGTGTGTATATCTACTCTGCCTGAGGAATGGCGACTGTTGTTTGGTTACTTTTGTTTCACACATGTCTAAAAATGATGGCTGAATATTAATTCTTTCAATTATGGTCATTATTTCAATGATCTTTGCTATTTAAAATGATAAATGTTAATATTACAATGTATTATGTTGACAGACTCCAGGCTGTCAAGCAGAAAAAAGCGTGTGAGAATAGTGCACATGCAAGATATGAATGAGAAAAAGATGTATGGATGAGCTGGAGATACTGCCTTTCTGGGGAAAACCCCGATCCAGAAAGGCTTTTATGTAACCGGGATTTATCAAAAATAAAATTTACAGATTTCAAAAAAAAAAAAAAAAAAAAAAAATTAATTCTTTGAACAAGTTTAACTTTAAAAATCATCTATCGAGCGCAGAGTTTGGCTTCTCTCTCATCATATTCGAATCCGGAAAATACCCGAAATCCAATGATGTAGTTTTAATAGCAGACGGTAAAGACTCCCGATAAAACAAATGTTTGCTAATGAACTGGTGGATATTACTCATCGTAGCACTGAAAATATCTACGTATACATGCTATTTTTTTAAAAGTTTGCAATGAATGGAAAAGTTTGCAAATTCAATTTTCACTTCAGTCGCTTATCATGATCGGATGATAACAATGTTTGGCCCTCTAAATCATTTTTCTATTGAAGCTGAGATTTAAAGACAGGGTTTTCAAATCGGTGGTCTGGTTCCAAGGTCGATTTGAACTGGTAACCAGCTCAGGAAAAGTAGGCGGGACTTAGCCTAGTTAGGCTTGCTATCTATAAGGATCATAAAACTGAAAAGGATTGATTATGTCTATTGAAACCAATCAGGAATTGTGTCTATTCACAAGGTAAGTATTAAACTGATAAGACTTAAACGTGGTACGATGCAGTACATGTATTAGTCTGTACTTGTAAGATCAAGTACGGCAGCTGTCGGTGGCTGACAGAAAACGGGCACTTAGTACTGGTGAATGGCTAGGAAGCTTTCCCTGAAAGGTGTGGTTAGGGTCGCGTAAAACCTCAGCAAAACAAAACCAAAGCATACTTGTAAGAACTGCTTCGGTAGCCTCGGTGAGTTTTGAGCAGATATAAAAAAACAATATAGCAAATCTTCATCCGATTTGTTTTATTTTAACAACCATAAAATTTCTGTTTCAGTAATGGAAAAGTAGAAAAGAAAAAAATGTGTATCGTGTGGGATTCGAACCAGCCACCTATGACGCTGAAGTCCAGCGTGGTAACCATTATACCACAGAGACTATAATTTCTGTAATGTTTATAAAAGGTTATACCCATTTGTTTGAATTATAGGTAGTTGTACATAATTCTAAACAGTGATTTATAGTTTATAGTTTAAGTCGATAGTTTATAGTTTGGTGCTTAATGGTACTAGTCCAGTAGTCAATCAGTTGATTCTAAAAACCAATGATGGACTATGAAATTCTGGCCAATTCCCCACACTAAGCAATATAATTGTTTGTGTTGAGGTTGGCCCAGCAACCCTTTAGGGTCATGTTAAGTGGTCAGTTTACCTAACCACACTTTTTCCTGGGCACAAATAGACCCAAGCGGTTAACCAGCATATGTGCAAATTCTTTCACCAGACATTGATAACTGCCCTTCTTGAATCAGCAGAAGGGACAGAATGATCAAAGAAAATATTTCAAGATCCATCTCCACAAAAGAACTGGAATTCATGAACTATGCTTGTTGATCATGAACCTGATAGTTCATGAACTGCCATATTTGTTGTTCATGAACTATTCATGCAAAAAGTTATGAAAAGTCCATGAACCATTCATTAACTACAGAACTATTTATAAATCATGAACAATTCATGAATCTGTACTTCATGAATTATTATGAACAATTCATGAATCTGTACTTCATGAATTATTCAGTTCATGAACAACAATTATTCATGGTGTTGTTCATGGACTATTCAGGAGAACAATATGGACAAAGAAATCGTATCTCAATAGTTAGACAGCATTGTCAGCTCATTTCCAAAGCATGCCAATAGCAGAATAAGTCCACTTTCAAAGAGTCTCCAAGTCACTCCAATGCGTCCCAGCAAGTTTTGGCTCAATATGACTTAAGGTTTGGGAGGAGATGTGGTTTGAACAATTTCAAGATGGCCGCCAAGGTGGCCACCTTGGATATTGGAACAGAACAATTTTAGCAATTCTGAATTTCCATAACACCCAAATACCTCCCATCAAGTTTAAATTCAATCAGACTTGCCATTCATAAGCAGAGGTGATTTGAAGATTTTCAAGATGGCTGCCATGTAGCCATCTTGGATTATCAGAATGGAACAATTTTAGCCATTCTTAATCTCCATGCTGCCCAAATGCCTTCCATCAAGTTTACGCTCCATCCAACTTCTGGTTAAGGAGCAGATAACAACTTAAGATTTTCAAGATAGCCGCCATGGCAGCCATCATGGATATGATTCTGATGGAAATATCCAGAATGTGAAAAGTTGCTGACGAGGGATGGACCACGGCATAAGCTGATAAATGAAAATCTTCAAGATGGCTGCTGTGGCAGGAGGAGATGTCGTTTGAAGATTTTCAAGATGGCTGACATGGTGACCATCTTGGATATCAGAATGGAATGATTTTAACAATTCTAAACCTCCATGTGGCCCCAATGCCATCCACCAAGTTTGGGCTCAATCTGACTTAGGGTTCCAGAGCAAAATTTTTAATGTGGTTTCAAGATTTTCAAGATGGCCACCCAGGCAGCCATCTTGGATAACCGAATGGAACGATTTTAGCAATTCTGAATCTTTATGTCGCTCCGATGCCTTCCATCAAATTATGGCTGAATCCAACATATGGCTTGGGAGATATTGTTTGAATAATTTCAAGATGGCCGCCTTGGATATCCGAACAGAACGATTTTAGCAATTCTGAATCCTTAGTTGCTCCCATGCCTCCCATCAAGTTTCAGCTCAATCAGACTTATGGTTTGGGAGGCGATGTCGTTTGAAGAATTTCAAGATGAGCTAAAAATATATCAGAACGTAATATTCAGTTGAGAAAAAAAGTCCTATCTGGAGCTAATAATGTCCTTTGTGACAATGTTCCTTAGATTTGAAGAAATTGCTCATAGAGAATATCAATATCTGTAAATGAGCCAGATAAATATCTGAGGACTGGGGAAAACCAACATTACAATCTCATCTGCGGATGAGCATAGCTCCCGATAAGGCAATTTTTTTTTCAACCGAAAATTACTGATATTTTCCTTATTACTCACTGAAAACATATGTTGTGGGTACTCATTAGAAGTGCCTTGCCTTTCAACATTATTTAAGTGATATCGAGAAGACAGAAGGGTGATAATTATGAAAAGCTCTGTGCAATGAAGTGCCGTTCAGTCATGAGCTGAGTTTCCCCTCCCAAGGGCTTCGATCCTGAGACCTCCTATTCAGAAGTCGAAAGCTGTAACCATCTGTAACCATTTCGAGGGTTGATCGCAAGACTATTGCAAGTCAGATGGTTGTTTTTCCCAATACTTAATCTCCTCACCATGAAGGCATTATGAAGATTACAACATTTCTTTCTGTAAACAATGAAAATTTAGGTGCCATTGCTCGTATGAGCAATGGCACCTGAATTTGCATTGTTTACAAAGGGGTCCAAGTTGCCCCTAAACAAGGGTTTCAAAAATATGTTTGAGTTACCATAGTCTTGCGCTCAACCCTCGATTTGGTCTCCCAGACACTTCAGGGGTATCCAGACAGTTTTCTTATTTCTCCATGAAAACATATGCTATGGGTACTCACTGGAATCCCCTTACTGAAGCAATTCCAATGAGCACCCCCAACTATATATGATAGTGAATGTATCTTTTCATGGAGAAATAAGAAAAATATCAATACTTCTTGGATGAAAATTCCATCTTCCCTACAGAGCCGCTCCTGATAAGGCACTTTTATCAACCAAAAAAAATTGATTTTTTTCTTATTTCTCCACGAAAACATATTGTGGGTACTCATTAGATGAGCCTTGGCAAGGTGCATCTAATGAGTACCCACAACAGACATTTTCATGGAGAAATAAAGATGTTTATCTGGATTTTTTTTAACCAGATATCTGGAGTTATGTTGAGCTATGATAAACTATTGCTTTTTCCACAGCAGCAATTGAGGCCATATATTGATCTTCCAGTAATCTTTTACAGAATTTCTTCTTCTTCAGTAAGTCCCATTAACTCAGGAGATCAGGCAAGGAGAAAATAATTCCTCTTACATAACCATGAATGTCAGTACAAGTCAAGCATATACAGGTATCTCTCATTATCTCCAACTCGCTTATCTCGAATAACCGCTTATCTCGAAGTGAAAATCTTGTCCCTGCCTGAACATGATAACCGAACAACAAGTAAAAAATATTGTGGAAAAAAGGAGCAATTTCTCCACTTTTCCGCAATATTTTTGGTATAGATCTACCTTCAAGAGTCCAATTACATATAAATTTGTTAAATGTGGTTGTTTGAATTATTTTTTCCTCAATTCTAAAAATCTGTTCTGTCGAGGTACGGATATCTCGAAGTGTTTCAGAGAGTTCCTTGGAATTTGAGATAACGAGAGTTGACTGTAGTTCCAGATTTTGAATTGGAGCTGGAGTTCTACCACCTAGTCAAGATGTTAGGGTCATGTTGAGCCATTCAGTTAACCTACTCAGATTGTAATGGTAAATGTCCTAAAATTTTTAACACTTTATTCCGTACTTTTTTGGCCTAAATTTTGCTTTTTATGCAGTTCTTAAATATATACTTATTGAAATGGCAAATAGACCCTGATCAGACTGCTCCTGTTTGCAGATGCCATTTTGTCGAACACTTTGGTGTACAAAATTTTAGGGTATTTACTTTACTAATTAATAAAAGGTGAAACGATAATACCCAGCCATTATCATGCCCCGGGCAGATGTAAACAAGAGGCCCACGGGCCACAACTCCCTCACCTGAGTGAAACCGCCACTGCAGATATGCAGATAGCATGCAACATTTTTCCAATACTCTTATGACAAGGCAATGGCTTAAACAGTTTTTGAAATATCTTGCTTACAAGGTTAAAATGCTGAAATTTTCAAAACGTCACAAGTAAAACAAGTCACCCGCAATGTCTCCTACCAACTTTTGAGTCAACTGGCATTTCGGTGCAGTAGAAGAAGCAAAAAAATAGATTTTCAAGATGGCTGCCATCTTGGATTTCCGATCGGAATGATTATAGCTATTTTTTGATCTACAAGTCACCCTGATGCTTCCTACTAAGTTTCAAGTCAATTGACTTTTAGGTTTAAGAGAAGAAGCGAAAAATAGATTTTCAAGATGGTTGTCATGGTGGCCATCTTGGATTTCTAATCAGCACAATTTTAGCTATTATGCTTCCTAACCAGTTTGGAGTCAATTGGCTTTTGGGTTTAAGAGTAGAAGCGAAAAATAGATTTCCAAGATGGCTGCCATCTTGGAATTTGGACCGACACGATTTTAGCTATATTTGATCTACAAGTCACCCTGATGCTTCCTAGTAAGTTTGGAGTCAATTGGCCTTTCGGTTCAGGAGAAGAAGCGAAAAAGATTTTCAAGATGGCGGCCATGGTGGCCATCTTGGATTTCCGATCGGAACGATTTTAGCTATTTTTTTATCTACATTTCACCCTGATGCTTCCTACCAAGTATCGAGTCAATTGGCCCTGGGGTGTAGGAAGAGTAGGCTTTTAAAGCAATTGTTCACGCCGCATGACGCACGCCACATGACCCATGATGGACGACGGACATTGACTGACCACAATAGCTCACCATGCGCACTTCATGCTCAGGTGAGCTAAAAATCTGAGCAAATTTGGCTCTGTGGCTTCGGAGAAGTCGTCAAATTCTCAACAATTTTCCCATATAAATGTTATGGGGCTCATACAAATGCATAGGGAAGCAAACTTGACCTTGCCGTAAAAAGGTCAAATGTTAACGTACGATAATCTTTTTAGCAATTTTGGTAGATCTCCTGTCCCTGATGATTTGTGCACAGATTTAGCCCCAAGGCGTCCTCAGTTCTGAAGATGAAGCTTTTTAAAGGGTCTTACCATATATGGGCATGGTGGCCATCTTGGTTGACCTACCGCGACCATTTTAGCAATCTTTCATTCCCCTGACTTAAGAAGGCACAATATGAAATTTGAGCAAAATTGGCTCAGTGGCTTCAGAGAAGAAGAAATTTAAAATTCTCAACAATTTTCCTATTCAAATGTATGGGGCTCATACAAATGCATAGGGAAGCAAACTTGACCCTGCCGTAAAAAGGTCAAATGTCAACGTACGACAATTCTTTTAGCAACTTTGGTAGACCTCTCGTTCCCGATGATTTGTGCAAAGATTCAGCCCCAAGGCATTCTCGGTTCTGGAGAAGAAGATTTTTAAAGGTTTTTACCATATATGGGCATGGCGGCCATCTTGGTCACAGACCGCGACAATTTTAGCAATCTTTTGTTTCCCCACACTAAGGTGGCTCCATATGAAATTTGAACAAAATTAGCTCAGAGGCTTCAGAGGAGAAGTCGTTTGAAACTCTTAACAATTTTCCCATTCAAATGTATAGAGCTCATACAAATGCATAGGGAAGCGAACTTGACCTTGCCGTAAAAAGGTCAAACGTCAACGTACGACAATTCTTTTAGCAACTTTGGTTGACCTCTCGTCCCCGATGATTCGTGCAAAGATTCAGCCCCAAGGCATTCTCAGTTATGGAGAAGAAGATTTTTAAAGGTTTTTACCATATATGGGCAATGCGGCCATCTTGGTCAATGGACCACGACAATTTTAGCAATCTTTTGTTTCCCCACCCTAAGGTGGCTCCATATGAAATTTGAACAAAATTAGCTCAGAGGCTTCAGAGGAGAAGTCGTTTGAAACTCTTAACAATTTTCCCATTCAAATGTATAGAGCTCATACAAATGCATAGGGAAACGAACTTGACCTTGCCGTAAAAAGGTCAAACGTCAACGTATGACAATTCTTTTAGCAACTTTGGTTGACCTCTTGTGCCCGATGATTCGGGCAAAGATTCAGCCCCAAGGCATCCTCGGTTATGGAGAAGAAGATTTTTAAAGGTTTTTACCATATATGGGCATGGCGGCCATCTTGGTCAACGGACCGCGACAATTTTAGCAATCTTTTGTTTTCCCACCCTAAGGTGGCTCCATATGAAATTTGAACAAAATTAGCTCAGAGGCTTCAGAGGAGAAGTCGTTTGAAACTCTTAACAATTTTCCCATTCAAATGTATAGAGCTCATACAAATGCATAGGGAAGCGAACTTGACCTTACCGTAAAAAGGTCAAACGTCAACGTACGACAATTCTTTTAGCAACTTTGGTTGACCTCCCGTCCCCGATGATTCGTGCAAAGATTCAGCCCCAAGGCATCCTCGGTTATGGAGAAGAAGATTTTTAAAGGTTTTTACCATATATGGGCATGGCGGCCATCTTGGTTGACGGACCGTGACCATTTTAGCAACCTTTTGTTCCCCCACCCTAAGGAGGCTCCATATGAAATTTGAGCAAAATTGGCTCAGCGGCTTCAGAGGAGAAGTCGTTTGAAAATGTTAACGGACGAAAGGACGCACGGACGGACGACAGACGAAAAGTGATCACAATAGCTCATCCTGAGCAGAGCTCAGGTGAGCTAAAAACTGTCGAAATTTGCCCATGAGCAATCCCTAAGCAGACCTCAACAATATCGATGCACATATCTAGTTTGGTGAAATTCCATTAAAACAGGGGTCCTCTTAGAGCTTTCTGAGAGGGAGAAGTTTTGCAACAATTTCAGGATTTCAGGGAGAAGTTTTGGTCCAAGTTTTGGATTTCACTATTCATTCTATACATTTTCACTTCTCCCTCAGCTCAAGATAGGGAGAAATCAGCCAGATTAGGGAGACTTTTTCTCCCAAATCGCCCTCTAGGATGACCCCTGATTAAAATTTACTCAAGTTATTATCCTGAAAGTAAAATACAGATGTATTGCGGGCAGATAACTGTCAAAAATGGACGATTTGCCCATTTGCAATCTTAAAGCAGATCTCCACAATATCAATGCAATGCATATACCACGTTTGGTGAAAATCCATTGATAATCACTAAAGTAATCATCCAGAACTGAAGATACGAACATGTCGCTGGCAAATAACTCTGTCAAAAATTGACGAAATTTGTCCTTCAGCAATCCAAAACTGGATCTTGACAATATCAATGCACACACAGAGTTTGGTGTAAATCCATTGACATTTACTAAAGTTACCATCTGGAAATAAAAATTCGGACATATCGCAGGCAGATAACTCTGTCAAAAATTGACGAAACTTGCCCATTAACATTCCCAAACCAGATCTCAACAATATCAATGCACATACCAAGTTTGGTGAAAATCCATTAATATTTACTCAAGCTATCATCTGGAAAGGAAAAAACGGCCATTTGTACAGATTGACGGATGGACACACAATGGACAGACAGGCAGACGGACACATAGACAGACAATATGATACCATAATATTCCAGAATCTGACACTATATCATGTGGCGGGGTATAAAAAGTGGGAAAATTACGAGTGCTATCAATGTCCTATGTTTTTCCACTGACCTCTACTGGAAATTCCAGAGGAATCCCGGACCATGAAGTCAGGTTGATTTCTGCAAAATGTAGTCTTTAATGCAGGGTTGTGGAATTATCAAATTTTATTACTTGTGCATGGACAAGTACAAAAATGTAAATAGTCAAAATCTACTTGTTGAACCAAGACTGACCTGCCCGAAAATTGGCATTTTTCTTATTTCTCAAAGAAAACATGTTGTGGGTACTCATTAGAAATGCCTTGGTGAGGTGCTTCTAATGAGTACCCATAACAAATGTTTTCTTCTTCAAAAAAAATATATCTCAAAATCTAGAAACTCTTCTTAGCTAGAACTATACAGTCAATTTGTAAATTGAAAGTTCTTACTTGTCCTCATGGAAATGGGACAACTTGTACAAATCAGGCATGGTATTTCCACAGTGCTGGTGTAACACTATATAAGGTTTCTTTTAGCTAAAATACAGAATTGATAAATGCAATTAATTCTTTCTCTTGAAAGAAAATATGTCGACTATATAAAGTAACAATACCAATAAGCCTTTAAACAATAATAAAATTATACTCCATGGTGATACGCCAGCATTTTGTTCCAGATAACGTGCATCTGCACTTTTAATAAACATTTTTCTCAGTTTTGAACACATTAGATCTATATACTGAGTACTCATTAGAAATGTCTTAATGAGGCTGAGGCAATTCTAAAGAATGCCTACAAGATATGATTTTGTGAGAAATAAGAAACTATAATCAATACTACATTTTGTTCAACAAACCAAATCTTACTTAGAAATATGAGAAGGCAGAAAGCCAAGACATATGGGCCATGTAAAATGAAAAAGTGCTTTCGAACAAGCGTAAAGTATTAATCTGCAAGTTCAGATCATTCTGCGCAAAGTATTATCCAGGCCTAAGCTCTCCATTCATACATTCTGTAGGGTTCAATGATTCTGCTTGCGGACAGTGAAGGCAAATCTGCACAGTCTGATCTGGGACTTCACTGTCCGCACAAGACCGAAAGGCACATTTTCGCTTGATGGCCTCATTATTAAGCATTCTTTCTTATGGAAAGAACTTCCTGGAATCAATATTATCTCATTAAAGCTATCAGAACATGCAACAGTCCTTAGAAGACTCTCCTTTCATTAACCCATTGTATACTGAATAGACTCTCCCACACTATATATTGGAAGAGTCCAATTTCAATTTTAGGTACATCCGGCTATGAGATTTACATTATTCCTAGAGAAAAATGGCTAAACTATTTGCAAACAGTGGAGACCCTGATCAGATGCTGCATTCTGCTGCATCTGATCTGGGTCTGCACTGTTTGGCAATTACCTGTTTACGGGTCTCCCAACTAAAATGGGTTAATGCTTATCAGATAGCATGCTCGGTAAAAATTTCAACAGATGACAGGTTGAAATATTTTTTCTTATTTTGCCCAAAAAATAGGCTTTGACATTTCATGCAAATTGTCTCCACAGATGCAAATTGTCTATGGAGACAATTTACATGAAATGTCAAAGCCTATTTTCTGGAAAAAAAAAAAAGAAAACTATCAATAATCTGCCGTTTGCTGAAGTTGTTTGCTGAGCATAAGAGGAATAAATATACTTTCAGGGAGGCAACTCCCCTATCTGCATTTGTCCCCTATCTGCATTTGGTGGAAGTGATGAGGTTAGAGATGACATCTATATCATCTCCCTAATCCAAAAATGCAGGATCAGTATCCCTTGCAGTGTTGCATGGTAGGCACAATTGGTAACTTCAGGGCAAAGTCATTTTTTAGAGACGATGGGGAGAAATGTAAAGGATTAAATACCGTAATAACCCGAAGTATCATTTGTTATGTGTGTTGATGTTTTACTGCCCAGTCAACCCAATGGGGTCATGTCGAGCACTGTCAGTTTGCCTAACCACACTTTTACTGGGCAGGATTAGTCCTCTAACCTGACTGAGTATTGTACACATTCTAAGACAGAATCTGACAACTGCCTTTCTTAAATCAGCAGAAGAGAGACCCTAAATATTGGGACAGACAGGCTTGAGCAAACAGGGCAGATCAAGATCAGATGCTGCGGAATGTGGCATCTGATCAGGGTCTACACTGTCTGCCACTAGTCTAGCAATATTTTAACATCAACAGGTATGTAGTGGAACAGATTTTACAAATAGGACAAGTATGGTGAGGAGTTAATGTGTCCCAATACTTATGGTAAATACGGTATATAAATCACTTCTACAGCCATGCTGAGGACTACAGCCATGCTGTGGACTACAGCCATGCTGTGGACACCAGATTTTATGGAAATGCTGGCATGGTGTTTGGTTTTTCACATTATGTTTAGTACTGGATGGGTGACTGCAATGTTTGTCTACCTGGAATACACTACAATATTTTTCTTATTTCTCCATAAAAAAAAAAACTTACCGTATTTACCCTAAGTATTGGGACACATTATATAGTTACCATACTTGTCCTAAAATTTGAAATTAGTTTGAAATTAGTTCATTCTATTACCTGTTCATGGGTCAAAAATATTGCTGTATGAATGGCAAACAGTGTGGACTCTGATCAAACGGCACATTATGCGGTGTCTGATCTGGGTCTACTCTGTTTGCAATGGCCTGCCTGTCCAAATACTTAAGGTTATTACGGTATGTTCCTAGAGGTGGTCATCAGAAGCATCTTGATAAGCACTTCTACTAATCAGTGCCCATAACCTACCATAATAACCTTAAGTATTGGGTCAGGTGGGCCTTTGCAAACAGTATAGATCCAGATCGGACGCCGCATTCTGCGGCGTCTGATCAGGGTTTACAATGTTTGTCATACAAACAGCAATATTTAAGACTGATCAACAGGTAGCAGAATGGACTTTCTGAGATTTTACAAAAAGTCTTGTAGTAGATAAGGGTGTCCCAATACTAAGGGTAAATACAGCATAAGAAATAAGAAGACCCCCACCCTCTCAGAAAAAATAGAGAAAATATTTCAAAATGTCGTCTGCTGAAATTCTTTTACTTGGCATGCAAAGAGTTAATATCAGTATTCTATTCCAAATGACAACGTCATATCCCAGTAGATATAAGATATGGAAGTGAAGGTCCCCTTGAGAAAACGAGGAGAAGAACTACTGAAAATGACATCTTCATTAGTGGATGGCTCCAATTTTAACCCTTAAAGCACCAAGCAAAATTTGTAGCAGAAGACATTTGATTTTTATTTTTTTTTTTTCAGAGAAATCAAGTCTTGACATTTCATGTGAATCGTCTGCTAAGCAGACGATTCACATGAAATGTCAAGACTTGTGTCCTCTGAAAAATAAAAAAAAATAAATAAAAAATTGTCGTCTACTGCAGTTGTGACTGGCGCTTAAGGGTTAACATAGCTCCAGGTAAGGGGCTTTTTTCAACCAAAAAGCAGATATATTTAATTCTTATTTATCCGTTAAAACATATGTTGTAGGTACTCATTAGAAGTGCCTCAGGCTCACTGAAGTGCTTCAAGTAAGTTCCCACAACCATATTTTTACGTGGTGGATGAAGAGCTTCTAATGAGGGCCCACTATAGATGTTTTCATGGTGAAATAAGAAAAATATTTACCTGGTACCCCATGTTATCTGGAGCTATGAAGTTCAGTTTTGCAGCATCATGCCTTCATTAACTTTCTCCTTATAACTCTTGATAATTAAGCCCCTTGAATCACAACTGCAGCAGATGACATATTGAAACACATTTTTTTCAGACACACTAAGGCTTGTGAGTTCATGTGAAATATCTGCCTTAGCAGATGATTCACATAAAATGTCAAGCCTTATTTTAAGCCTTATATAATTTACAAAAAAAAAATAGAATTTGTCTTCTACAATTTTGCTTGGCATTATAAGGGTTAGCTAACAATGTCTACATAATTGGAATAAGAAGCCACTGAATCAATAAAAACAACAAACCCAAAGCGGTCTTAGAATCAAGGATGGTGACAAGTAAGGTACCATATTTACTGTATGTATTCGGACAGACAGGCCTGAGCAAACAGTGTAACAAGACCTAGATGAGATGCTGCAGAACATGGCATCTCATCCAGGTCCACACTCCCACCCATGCAGCAATTTTTAGACACAAAAACATGTAGTAAATTGTACTTGTTCAAATTTTAGAATAATTAGTATGGTAAGGAGTCTGAATACTTAAGTGTCTGAATACTTAGGGTAAATATGGTTATCATCCATAGCGCTTGATGAGAGAGGCGTGCAGATAAATATATTTTTATTTCTCCACAAAAACATGAGCTTCTTTCAGAAAACTACATGTAATTGTTTTTTGTTTACCTTATTAACCTCTTTAAATTTCTATTAAATGTAGGTAGTTTTATTTAAGGTATGTTAATTATGTCCTCCCACCTACGGGGAGGGGCGGCATATAATTGGATTTTGGTGCAGATCCTGTTAGTGCGGGGTTGGCCTGACACTTTCTTGTCTGTACAATATCTTGTGAACCATTGGGTACGTACATTCTTACCAAATTTTCATGGATATATAGTTTGGACATAAAAAGAACTGATTAGATTTTGGTGATCTTGATCTAATGTTCAAGGTCACAGCATAGAAAACTGAAAGTTTTGGCTTGACACTTTCTTGGTATTGGTGTGACACTTTTGTGTCTGCACAATATTTTGTGAATCAGTGGTTAGATCTAAATTCTTACCTAATTTTCATGGCTACATAAATGGGACATAACAAAGAACTGATTAGATTTTGGTGACCTAATTTTCAAGGTCACAGCAGTAGAAGAACTGAAAATTTTGGTGTGACACTTTCTTGTCTGCATCTTGTGAACCAGTGATTGGATTCTTAACAAATTTTCATGGATATATGATTAGGACATACAAAAGAATTGATTAGATTCTGGTGACCTTGACCTAATTTTCAAGGTCAAAGCAGTAGGAAAACTGAAAATTTTAGTATGACACTTTCTTGTCTGCACAATATTGTGTGAATCAGTGGTTGGATTCTTACCAAATTCTCATGGATATATAATTGGGACATAACAAAGAACTGATAAAGTTTTGGTAATCTTGTCCTACTTTTTCAAGGTCACTGCATTAGAAAAACTGAAAATTTTAGCTTGACACTTTCCAATATCTGCATAATATCGTGTGAACCAGTGGTTGAATTCTTACCAAACTTTTATGAATATATAATTGGGACAAAACAAAGAACTGATTAGATTTTAGTAACCTTGACCTAATTTTCAGGGTAATAGCAGTATAAAAACTAAAAATATATGGTCCGGAGATATCTGTTTTCCTAAATGCTCCTTGACAGGATTCAGCCCTAAAGACTGACACATGCAGATGATGTCATCTGAGAGATTTACAGCATAGCTACAGATAAGAGGGGGTATCCACATAATATTTTTCTTATTTCTCAATGAAAACATATGTTGTGGGTACTCATTAGAAGCACCTCGCCAAGGCGCTTCTAATGAGTACCTACAACATATGTTTTTGTCGAGAAATAAGAAAGATATCAGCATTTTTCGGATGAAAAAAGCACCTTATCTATTGCTATGATTTACAGACATCATCCAGCTTAATAGGAAACAAATGGAAAGAGATTTTACCACCCCTAGATAAATTTTCATGGTTTCAATAATTTTGGAAGGATAACCTCATCAGCAAAAATTTTTGAGTGACCCTCCTAATTGAGAAATCATAACAACAACAACCAAAAAAAAAAAAAAAAAATAGAAATTATGCTAAGTATAGCTGACAGATAAGGTGCCTATTTCAACCAAAAAATACATGTATTGATATGTGTCTTATTTCTCCACAAAAATGTATATTGTGGTGCTTATTTGAAGCGCCTGGCGAAGGTGCTTCTAATGTCAATACCTACAACATGAGTTTTCATGGAGAAATAAGAAAAACATTATGTGGCTACCCTTCTTATCAGGAACTATGGCTAAGGGGCTAAGGTTATTAGCCTCTCTTCATAGCAACAGATAAGGCACTTTTTTCATCCGAAAACTGCTGATATCTTTCTTATTTCTCAATGAAAACATATGTTGTGGGTACTCATTAGAAGCGCCTCGGCAAGGCGCTTCTAATGAGTACCCACAATATATGTTTTCTTTGAGAAATAAGAAAAATATTATGCAGATTCTGTGACCCCCTCTTATCTGTAGCTAGGCCTCTTTATCAGAAGCTTTGTGCTTTTTGTTATCAAACATTTCATACCTTATTTACCTTAAGTATTGTGACACCTTAACACCTAACATACTTGTCCTAAAATTTGAAAAAGTCTATTTTACCACCTGTTGATGTGTCCAAAATTGTGCTGGATGAGTGGCAAACAGTGTAGACCCAGATCAGATGCTGTATTCTATGGCATCTGATCTGAGTCTGCACTGTTTGCTCAGGCCTGTCTGTACCAATATTTAGGGTTATTACAGTAAAATAAAGTGTTGATATTTTTCACTTTTCTTCACAAAAGCAAACATTGTGAGTACTCATGAGAATCCTCCCAGAGGCACTTTTGATGTGTATCTACAACGTATGTTTATGTGGAAAGGCAAGAAAAATACTTATCTCAATAGCGCTTATACGAAGTCCAATAATGCACTATTTATAGACGTTACTAATTTTAGCATCCTGCAGCATCGCTGTGACGTCATCGATTTCGGACAAACACTCTTTTACGAAATGTGATCAAATGTGTAAAATGCGTTATCTGACAGGCAAAACCAGTATATTGTTGCAAATTTCACGAGTTTTTCTAATGTTCAGAAGTTAAAATTCCATCATGGTGACTACAAAATATTGCTGTTACGGCGACTGTAAGAGTGGTTCTTGGACACTGGAGAAAAACAGCGAAATTCTCTTTTTCGGCCTAAACCATACAAGGAACTGGAGAAAGCCCAGTTAAAACTGGAAGCAACATGCATGCTCTGACTGATGTTAACAATATTAAAATTTCATATCAGCCTTTTCAAAAAAACCTGTGAAACAGCCAGATCTTGAACTCGGGGATGGGGGAGAGGGGGTGTAGGGAGGGGGGTAGGGGGGAACTTAGGGGTGATTGTGGTATGAGTGTGCGAGTCAGTACTTCAAAACCTACCCCATTCATATACCTGGCCTTTGAAAACACAGACCCATTGATATACTAGATCGTCTGAAATGTTGACCTATTCATATACTGTCCTTTGATTTTTTGTATCCATGTATTGCTGGTTGTCAGACAAATATCACAGTCAATTCATTGAATACCAAGAGAACAAGCAGCCTCGAAAAATCTCTGAGCGAAAAATATGTGAATATACCAGGATGTCAGAAAAATGGGGCCTTTCACATAGGAATCCTGAAAAATCGGGTCATGCATATACTTTTTGTTGAAAAAAAAAAGGGGGCCAATCATATAACTGGCAGCGCTAAAAGGGCCATTCGGCACGCACATCCGTACTATGACATATATAGGAAATTACCACACACCCCCCCCCCCCTGCCCCACACACACATCCTCCTCGAGATCGTGAAAGTCCTTCTAAACCTAAAACACTACATCACTTCAATGTTGAGTTGACAAAAATGATGATAAGATGGTCAAGTTTTACATTGGTTAGACATACTTGCAGTTCATGTGTTTATGGAAGTTTTTGGGGGATTGATGCAAAATACAGCAAACAAACAAAAAAAATCAAGCCTGGACTAAAACTTAACGCTTAGCATGCCATTATGAAAACACGCCTATTCAAATATAAAGAAAATCTCACCTCCAAAAACAGAAAATTTTCAATGAAAAACTGATATTTTTTCATATTTCTGCTCAAAACATAGATTGCGGGTACTTGTAAGAATCGCCTCGGAGAGGCAGTTCTAACGAGTACCCAAAATCTATGTTTTTAGCAGAAATAAGAAACATAATATATACCCCTGTAAACCCCAGTTTTACTATATAAAAGTGGGGTTTAAGGGGGTCAAAATGATATAGGCGTGTTTTCGTGATGGAGGCTGAGTTAAATTTCAGCTGACGACACTTTGAATTTTTTTGTCTTATTTTTTCCGAGAAAATAGAATTTGACAGTTCATGCAAATTGTCTCCTCTTAGAATTTGCATGAAATGTCATCCTGATTTGACATTTCATGCAAGTCTAAGGAGACAATTTGCATGAAGTGTCAAATCCTGTTTTCTCGGAAAAAAAAAATAAGAAAAATATATTAGAGTTTTATGAAAGGAAAAAATTAAACTCGCTGCCATTGTGTGTATTGATTGTGTGTCCGAAAATCGTCACGTGACCGCGTGGGCTATTTTAAGATATTGGTTTTTCCTTTTCATGACGTAGGCAGCCTGGCAATTTGTACAAACGCTATACAGAACTTTTTAACGTTAGTGTTTTCATCTGGGCTACTGACCACGTGATTACAATGTTATGCCACGTACATGACCAAAACTTGTGGATGGCAAAAACATTTCTGGTTCCACTGATACCAATTGATTCAAGCCAAATTTTACTTGGAAAATAAATCACTTTTGGTTAATATTTAATCGTAAATTTTATGCAGTGGTTTAACCCTTGTCCTGCTGAACCCGGATATACCCTACCTTTGCAAACAGTGTAGATCCAGATCAGTTGGCTTCTGAACAAGCCAACTGATCTGGATCTACACTGTTTGCCATTAAGTATGTGAATTTATAGGAAAAATCTGGATCAAGGAATCTGATTGGCTGAAAATTAGAAGTGGGTGTGGCATCTTAATTTATTCAGCAGGACAAGGGTTAAAATACAGCTTTAAGAAGCAATCTGACCACTTTTCCTGAGACAAATACAACTGTTTCAACGATATTTTTCCAATATCAGCAGGCACGCCCGCACCGTAATATTGCTTTATAATGACCATTTTTACGCCTAGTTTTAGCTACTATATAGTCAACATACCGTATTCGATCTAATTACCGCACATACCCCTATAAGCGCACAGTCAAGCAGTTCCGTAGTCTTCAGATTACAGCCAGTGTACTTCTTGTCTACTTTTTTGTAAAGGCATATGTTGTGGGTACTCATTTGAATTGCATCTACTTGCATCGCATCGACTTGTCGATGCAATTCAAATGAGTACCCACAACATATGCCTTTTTTAAGACAATTAGACAAAAATTCGCATAATCATCAAATACGTCATTTTTCTGATTTTTTAAATGTACCCTTAATAGTATATTTTACAACAACTGAGTGTTCCCAGTAATTTTGAAAAACCTAAGCGCACAGTGCGGTAATTAGGTCGAATACTGTATGTTAATATTTGTGGTTATGACATTTAAATGATCACTCGATGAGAATCTCCTCTGAAAAGAAACTTTTAACGAATGAAACTGCTTTATTTTTCTGAATAAACATCGGCAATTATACTGTCAGGTAAACATAAACAACAACTTTCTGCCATCCAATAGGAATGAAGCTAGACCGTACTCTGCGTTAAAGACCGAGAGGTTTCGAATGATGTTTATTGTGTGACGTTACGTGTTTAAAAAGGTCTGTACTCTTCTTGTCTGAAGCTATGGGTTTCTGTGACCTAGATCTGCTAGTATGGTAAATGTCCTAAAATTTCGAACACTTTATTTCATACATTTTTTACATAAATTTTGCTTTTCATGCAGTTTCTTTCTTAAAATACCTAGTGAAATGGCAAAGAGTGTAGATCTTGATCAGACTACTCTTTCAGGAGCAGACTGATCTAGGTCTGCACTGTTTGCATACACCACAGTGTCGTAGCACTACGTAGTTAAGGCGCTTTTTTCAATCCAAAAGTAGATATTTTTCTTATTTCTCCACGAAAACATATGTTGTGGGTACTCATTAGAAGCGCCTCGTAAAGGCGCTTCTAATGAGTACCCACAACATATGTTTTCTTGGAGAAATAAGAAAAATATTTACCGGATACCCTCCCTTATCTAGACTACGGCCACTTTTGTCAGGAACTTTGGGTGTATGAAACTTTAGGACATTTACCATAATGATCCATAATATCTAAAGCTAGGGCATTGACATATGGAATGGTGTCCTGCTTTCAACTGACTTTAACTGTTGTCCTACTGAACCAGGATATACATGTACCCTGCCTTTGCAAACAGTGTAGATCCAGATCAGCTGGCTTCTGAAGAAGCCAACTGATCTGGATCTGCACTGTTTGCCATTAAGTATGTGATTTTCTATCAAAAACCCAGGTCAAGTAATCTGATAGGCTGAAAATCAGAAGTGGGTTTGGCTTTTTAATTTATTCAGCAGGACAAGGGTTAAGACAGTAGCTGAGCTGTTCTCAGTTTCTTTAGCAATATTTTGCAGACCATCATGTTTGCACTAGACTCTTTTTTCAACCAATTATTTAGTGGCAATATACTGATAGTAGTGTTGGGAATCGGAGAGGAAAATCACAATCCATTGGGAAGTAAAACCGATTGATTATCGATTATACAATCGGATATCCCATAATCATCATCAAATAATATATCATTATAGCATATCCGTTTTATGTTTCTATACAACTTAAAATGCAACATCATATAACAGCATACCATATTTACCCTACGGTAAGTATTCGGACACCTCAACTCCTTACCATAATTATATGTTCTAAAATTTGAACCAGTACAATTCACTACCCAATGTTGTGTCTAAAAATTGCTGGATGAGTGGCAAACAGTGTAGACCCAGATGAGACGCCGCGTTCTGCGGCGTCTCATCTGGGTCTATACTGTTTGCTCAGGCCTGTCTGTCCGAATACATATGGTAAATATGGTAACTAGGGTAATTTAAGATATAGGTTGTTTCAAGGCAACCATGTTTCTAGTCAACAAGTCTTTCATAATATTCTTAATTTGTAGATCACATTATGTGACCTTTGGCCCATGTTTCTAAAAACAGAATTTCAAATAATCGATAGTGAAAAAAATTATCGATAGTTGCCGATAGTGGGCTCATCCGATTAGTTTTCGATTATTTCGATTAATTGGCACAACACTAACTGATAGGGAACCCGAACTGTGGATAAAATAACTGCATTGCAATACCATTTTACTACAGGGTGATGTATATAAAAAGTACTGTAGGCAAACAGAAGCAGCTGATCTGGGTCAACACTGTCAGAATAATTCAGGAAATGCATGTACCTTTTTTTTTTATACTCCTCATACCTCGAATCACAATTCACATCTCCAAATCTGAGTCATACTAAATTAATTCTAGAAAGATCAAAGCAACAGATCTCTGTATTGAAGATTTAAAAAAAAAAAAATATTAATTATTACTGATTAATTATTTACAGTGTACAAGTAACTCCAGATAAGGTGGCAATCTGAGATAAAAATTATTGATAATTCACTTCTGTTATTTCTGTACAATGTTTCTTTATGGCTACCATAATAACCCTAAGTACTGGGATAGACAAGCTTTTGCAAACAGTGTAGACCCAGATCAGATGCCGCAGAATGCGGCATCTGATCAGGGTCTAAACTGTTTGCCACTGATCCAGCATGTTTTAGGGCTGTAAAACCCAGAACTTAAGTTCACATTATGTACAACAAGGACTTGTTCAGATTTTTGACTAGTATGGTATTTAGGAGTTAAGGTGGCCTAATACTTAGGGTAAATATGGTAGTTATGGTACCTTACACTGACATAGGAATCACCCTGCCAATTTAAAGCAATACCATAGATACTGCATACCACAGATAGAGTGGTTCGCATACCACAGATAAAGTGGTTCAAATACCGTATTTACTCAAAATATTGGCACACCTTAACTCCTTACCATATTTGTCTTATAATTTTTTAAAGTCTGTTCCACTACCAGCTGATGTGTTTAAAATATTGTTGGAGGAGTGGCAAACAGTATAGACCCTGATCAGATGCATTCTGTGGCATCTGCGTCTACACTGTTTGCTCAGGCCTTATTGTCAGAATGCTTAGGGTTATTACGGTAGTGCAAAAAGAACAAAAATTATCATCTGAATATTCCTGTTAAATCATAGCTCCAGATAAAACACTTTAATCAACCAAAACATTCTGGTAGTTCTCTTTTTCTCTTGAGGGTTCTAACTAGAAAAGCCTCTCTGAGGACAAATTCAGCAGATGACAAATTGATGATACTTTTCTTAATTTTTCCTAGAAAATACAATCCAACACTACATGCAAATTGTCTCCTTTGGAGCAACTCACATGAAGTATCTAATTTTCTCGGAAAAACATTTCAAAATGTTGTCTGCTGAAATTTTTACCCAGCATGCAAAGTGATAAATATCAAGTAGACTGTGAGCAGCACTGATTAACCGACACTGAGTGCATGTGTGATCCATGAAAGCAAGACTGTAAAAATGCATGCACATAAAAATGCATCTACAAACACATGATGCCTGTCCCAACATACCGGTAAATGAAATACTGTTGAAGGGCTGTAAAACCCAGAACTTAAGTTCACATTATGTACAGCAAGGGCAATGTAAATTAACCCTTGTCCTGCTGAATAAATTAAGAAGCCACACCCATTTCTAATTTTCAGCCGATCAGATTACTTGATCAAGGTCACGGGTAGGAAACTTCATAATCGGAGCCAGTGGCTCTGATAAGCAAATGTTGTGTGCATCTTCCGGAGCACGTGCGGCTCCGAATATAGCGGCTGAAAAAAGTAAACAAAAGAGGTAGGTCAGTCACTCCTCGAAAGAATCTGTTTTTGTGGGGTAGTTTTTCTCAAAAAGAAGAATTACATGCTACTCCCAAGTCTTTTAACAGTTTTCTCACCTAATAGATAGTTTGTAAATGTGTACGATCTCGTCTGAATTACTTGTGGCGTGGGCTGATCGATGCTGAATAAACTGATCGTCGAAAGTTCAGCGACGCTATTCCCGGTTATTTTTTCATAAAATGCATATGCGCCTGGACTGTTTGGCATTCATTATGTGTGAAATGATTGTTTGACCTGTCTCACTTACGAAAATAAAAATTGACAACAAACTAATGGAAATGGAGGGCAAATAAACAATGGTTCCGATGGTGTAGGGCGGCTCTGAATATATCGGTCGGCTCTGATAGCTGAGGGTTTGCAGAACTATTATTATAAAAGACAGCCTCTGTCCAGATGCAAGTATTGAAGCCTTGCAGCAACGTTTGTCTCTTCTGATCTTTGGACATCTATTCTGTGCTGTAACAGTTGTTTTTTGCTCTAAAATGTCTTGACGGGGATGTACAACCTTATCAAAACAAGCACAGAAACTGATTATGGCCTATGGTAGTGGATTTACGTGGATTTTTCTGTTTCAAGATACGCAATGAACTCGATCATGTCACAGGTGCAATTTTTGCGGTCTCGTTTTAGCGGTAGGAGTATCTATGTATGATAGGGGATAGAGACATACATGTTTTAAATCTCTGAACAAGCGATCTAGACGTAGACACTTTTCTTCCATAAACACTCAGAATGAAATCTAAGGTGATAACCAAGCACCATAAATAACGGCGTTTGGAAGAAGTTTTAGAGTATCATATCGACCAATTCATGTTTCAAGATTTTTTGTCTCACAAATATATTTTTGTTTTAGCTTTCTAAAGAATTGTTCTTGCTAGAAGTATGCCATATGGGTTATTTCTTCATCTTGCAAATTTCCATCTATTGACACAGTCAAAATATGAATTTGATCTAATTTCACTGTAAAAATGGTCTGTCTGTCTGTCTGATTAAAAGTATCATGATATGTATCGTATCGTGAGTTAAGTATCACGATACATATCGTATCGTGAGGTAGGTGTATCTTTACACCCCTAATTCAGACGAGATCGTACACATTTACAAACTATCTATTAGGTGAGAAAACTGTTAAAAGACTTGAGAGCAGCATGTAATTCTCCTTTTTGAGAAAAACTACCCCACAAAAACAGATTCTTTCAACGAGTGTCACTGACCTACCTCTTTTGTTTACTTTTTTCAGCCGCTATATTCAGAGCCGCATGTGCTCTGGAAGACGCACACAACATTTGCTTATCAGAGCCACTGGCTCGGATTATGAAGTTTCCTGACCATGAGGTTGTTGATATAGATTCACATACTTAATGGCAAACAGTGCAGATCCAAATCAGTTGGCTTCTGAAGAAGCCAACTGATTTGGATCTACACTGTTTGCAAAGGCAGGGTATATCCAGGTTCAGCAGAACAAATATTATGAGGGGTATTGTGAGAAAATGTTACTTAACCTTTACCACTCTCTGATCTAATTCAGCAGATGATAAATTGATGATATTTTGTCTTATTTTTCCCAGAAAACAGGATTTGACATTTCATGCAAATTGAGACAATTTGCATGGAATGTCTAAACCTGTTCTCTGGGGAAAATATGAAAAATATTTTAAAATGTCTGCTGAAATTTTTAACTCGAGTCCTTGAAGCGTTAAGACAATTACTAAGTCATGAATATTCATGCAGTCTAATCAGTTATCCCTGTCAACCTAAAGATACCTTGCATGGATCCTTGGCTATGAAAAGAGTGCCAGTGATGAATCTGATCAGGCTTTATGAATAATCTGGGTTTCTTGGATCCACGTTGGAACAAAGCATAACTCAAGATAAGAGGGGAAATCCACATAATATACAGTCGACTCCTGTTATCTTGAATTACAAAGGGACTCACTCAAACACTTCGAAATATCCGTACTTCGACATATCAGAGTTGAGAGAGTGAGGAAAACAATAAATTGAACAACCACATTTAACAAATGAATATGTAATTTGACTCCTGAAGTTAGAAATATATATATATAATAATGCGGAAAAGAGGAGAAATTGCTCCTCAGGAGCAATTTCTCCTCTTTTCCACATTATTTTGCTACCTGATGTCATAGTTTCATGTTAAAACAGGGACCAGATTTTCACTTCGAGATAAGCCGTAATTCGAAATAAGCGAGTTCGAGATAACGAGGTTCGATTTTACGTATTTCTCCATGCAAACATAATATTGTGGGTACTCATTAGAAGCACCTCAGTGAGGCACTTCTAATGAGCACCACAAGATATGTTTTTGTGGAGAAATAAGAAAACTATCATTACTTTTCTGTTGAAAAAAAAAAAAAAAAAAGCGCCTAGTCTACAGCTTTGAAAGAAGGTCTGGTTTCTTGTAGTGCAGAGATATATACCGTATTTGATCTAATTACCGCACATACCCCTATAAGCGCACACTCATGAAATTCCGTAGTCTTCAGATTACAGCCAGTGTACTTTTTATTCAGTGTTTGAGCCAGGCTGCGCCATTGCGCCAATGGCGCATATTTTCATATTTTTGCGCAGAAAAAATAAGGTCTTGCGCCATCCAGGCGCAGAAAAGACTGCAAATGCGTTGTGATCGGGTGCTTTTACTTGCGGTTCACTATAAATAGGCATAGAAATTATTTTAAAATGCAAAGAAAGCTTTAAAATAATTGAGAAAATACATTTAAAAAGACAATCTGGTATGATTTTTGCCTGTAGTTTATGTATTTTTGATGTTATTTCTAGCGTTGGTGGCAGCCATTTTTCAATTCTGTCGTGACTATTGGTTCAGTGCTCATGCTGTGACTATTGGTTCAATGTTCATTTATAAATTCAGGGGTCACCTCACTGAGGGGTAGATCGAATGTACACTGTTAGTACATCACTATCAGAAAGTATTACTGTTGGAAGTTTTCTTTCTTTTCTCAATCTGATTGATTGAATGATTAGGTAAAAATATGATTGACTCATGGTCTAATGGAAAGTTATTAATTTTGGGTGAAGGTCAGTCCTGTTGAAACTAGAATAGGACTGATGCTAAAGAGATCATCCAGCTCATCAATTTGAAGCAGTATTGAAAAGAACTAATTCAAAATGATTTTCAGCTTTTACATCTATTCACAATATTTATGATTATTATTCCCTATATCTCCACAGTATTGTCAACACTTAGACAGGCAGCTCACTTATCCCCTTTCCCCCACCCCACCACCCACAAAAAAAAGAAAAAAAACAACAAAAAAACAAACAATGGCAGCCCCCCTTGACACCATACCCAATCTGTTGATTTCTTATGTTCATCTGTTGTGCCATTTCTTATTGACAACCCTGTGTTAACCTGGAATGTACATCTGATCAGATACTACAAAGAACAGATTACATGGAGCAAAACACCCACATCTGAAAGCAACAGGTACATTTTCTATAAAATTTTGATCGTTGATTGTACTGTCCCCAGATTTTTTCAAATGTCCCCAACTTTTTGGAGGGTAGGGGCCCCTGGGCCCCAAAACTGAAATTCCTGGCTTGAACACTGAATTTATTTACTTTTTTATAAAGGCATATGTTGTAGGTTCTCATTTGAATTGCATCGACTTGTCGATGCAATTCAAATGAGTACCCACAACATATGCCTTTATAAAGAAAATCAGAAAAAAAAATCGCATAATCATCATCAAATAAGTCCTTTTCTGAGCTTTTTATAGTGTATCCTTAATAGGTATAGGTACATATTTTATCACATCTGAGTGTTCCCAGTAATTTTGAAAAACCTAAGCGCACAGTGTGGTAATTAGGTCAAATACAGTATGTATGGGTTGTTAGCACATCTCTCCTATCACAATATAATATGTAAGTTACTTATCCATGGCCTTTGCAAGCCATAAAGTATTGGTATGATGAGGATCATGACTTTTCATATTTCAGATAAATATTTTTTTCCATATTCTCAATGAAAACATATGTTGTGGGTACTCATTAGAAGTGCCTAAATAAGGCGCTTCTAATGAGTACCCACAACATGTTTTTATTGAGAAATAAGAAAGCTGAGAAACCCCGGCAAAAGACTAAATGACAAACAGTGCAGACCCAGATCATACATTGCACAATGTGGCAATGTTTGCCAATCACCCTTTTGGAGGTTGACTAAAATGGGTTGAAAAGAAAAAGTTAATTAAATTATTAACTTATCTGGAGCTATATATGAATGTAATTAAAATTTTAATAAATTCAGTGCAGGTCATAAGGTGAAGATTAAGTGGTCAAAGAAGATAAATTACTCCCTTGATCTGGCTGAATATATTCCAGCTGTGCATTTTGATTTAATAAAATCTGCAGAGCTCTGCATAAGGAAAGTATTCAGATTTTTTTTTTTTTTTCTTATTTCTCCATGAAAATGAAATGCTTCAACCACACAATTCCAATGACTACCCACAACATATGTTTCCATGGTGAAATAAGAAAACTATAAAAAAATTTTCTGTTGAAAAAAAATGCTTTACGTAAGCTGGGATCCAAAGCAAAATCTGTGTATAAGCTAATCAAACATGTTGTATCTAAACAAAAATGTATAGATTATATAGAAAAATTATCATGAATGGTCATTTTTCTATATAATCTACACATTTTTGTTCAGATTATACAGTTTGGATACAACACAAAAATGTATAAGTTATATACAAAAATGACTATACATGTATATGGTCATTTTTCTATATAACCTATTATATTCTTTTTGGATACAGTACTTTTTGGGGTCCATCTTTAAACCATCTTATATCCAAAACTGTCTTATATATTATAATGAACCATTTTATTAAGAGGTTCCGGTGAACCTGAAGCTGTAGATCAAGCCAGAGAATATACATACAGTTCTATATTAGCCATCAGGGCCCAGTTGTTAAAACTTAATGATGTTAACTTTAACGTTAAAAAATGTCTATCTTGAAATATGGCTAATACATTGATATTTTTTGCTGAAAAAATGTGAGTAGCTTTTGCAGCAATAATATCAATGTATTCGAAAATACCTTAGCTACAACAGTTAACCAGTTTGTCATTAACAAGCTAGTTAAGCTAACGAATTGCTTTGAACAACCGAGTCAAGATCTTCAACAAAGAAGTACCAATATTTTTCTTATTTCTCCAAAATGGCATGCAGCTTGTCATAAGTCCAGATAATGCATACTTTTTCAGCAGAAAAGTATTGGGCCCAGTTGTTCAAAGCGTCGTTAGCTTAACGAGCTCGTTAAGGGTCATTTCGTTAACTATTTTAGCGGATTCAATATACAATATTCTGATATTTTTTGCTGAAAAAATGTGAGTAGCTTTTGCACTCACATTTTTTCAGCAAAAAATTTCAGCATATTTGTGTATCACTGGATGTCAATTTTAACGAATCGTTAACTAACGATGTCATTAGCTTTGAACAACTGGGCCCTGATATTCTTCTTAAGTCTCCCATGAATACATTGTTATGGGTACTCATTAAATGAGTACCCACAACATATGTTTTTGTGTTGATTGATCAATTGTGTTGCAGTGTAATGACGTCAACCCTTGTGGGTAATTTTGTGTCATCTCCTAGAGAAAGGGAGAAGAGAGAAAGAAGAGATAGTAGAGGAGATAAAAGAGAGGGACAGGGGAGAAAAAAGAAAATGTATGAAAGTAAAGAAAGAGATGAAATAAAAACATTCCTCCTCTACCCTTACCTGCTGCAGGGATAGCAGGCCTTGCCCAACTGTAAGCCAAATTCTCAGTTATACATCCCAGTGACATAAGATACAAGACACCTTTGCTTCACTCAATCACCCCTACATATGTTTTTGTGAAGAAATAATAATATGTGGATAACCATCCCCACCCCCTCTCCCCACACTTACATGTATATGAAGCTAAGATAATTATGTTCTCTGTCATTAGAAGAACCTAGGCAGAATGGTTTTAATAAGCACCCACAGTTTTCAACATGTCTTGTGTTTACAGAAATTTTATAAAAAGGATCATTTTTCAGATAAAAACTGAATGACAGAATAAAACAACTAGATAACTTGTCTTGACAGTACCCCTTGCATGTATTTCTATTTGCTCCAAAAATGAGATCTTCCTGTTTTTCATTTTTAATTAAGGTTCATATATACATTGTGATTTTGTGATACTTTTGTTTAGCATCATAAAATTTCTTGTTCATTGTGGTATGGTAAATGTCCGAAAACTGTACACCAAAGTTGTTGACAAAATGGCATATACAAAGAGTGCAGACAAAGATCAGACTGCTTCTTGGAGAAGTCTGATCTGGGTCTCCAATGTTTGCCATTCCACCAAGTATTTTATGAACCAACTGCATAAAAGGCCAAATTTTGGCCAAAATAGTACAGAATATATATAAGTGTTTGGAATTTTAGGACATTTACCCTATGTCAAAAGGTCCTTGTACTGTGATATGGTCAGGTGACATATTAAAGCCAGGTCATGCATATGCATTGACCTTTGGGAAGATTCATGAATGAATGGAAATCATTTACCAATTACTCCTGATCATGATATATTGTAAACATCTGTGGCCTGCAGATTAAAGGTCAATTACCCATGGAATTTAAACAGCAGCTGGCAATATTTTTAAAATATTTTTCTATTTTTTTGTCGCAGAAAATAAGGCTTGGAACTTCACTCCAGCTGTCTCCATGGGAGACTATTTGAATAAAATATCAAGCATTTTTTTTCTCTCACAAACCAGAAAACTACCAGTTATATTTAGCCTACAACAACTGCACTCTAGGTAATTTTCAGCAGACATTTTGAAATATTTTTCTTATTTTTGCCAAAAACATATTTTGATGTTTCATGCAAATGGTCTTCAATGGAGACAATTTGTATGAAATTTCAAATCCTGTTTTCTGGGAGAAATTAGAAAAATATCAATTTGTTGTCTCCTGAATTTGTCAAGAGTGGCAAAGATTAATACTAAGGCAGACAGCTTTAATCTCTAAACTGTTTATAAATCACAACTGCAGCTGATGACAAAAAGTTTGATATTTTCTAATTGTCTGCATCCATAGGACTGCTGGACATATCATATTTAAACCTTATCCTGCTGAACTGGGATATACCCTGCCTTTGCAAACAGTGTAGATCCACATCAGTTGGCTTCTTCAGAAGCCAACTGATCTGGATCTGCACTGTTTGTCTTTAGGAATGTGAAAATTGTATCAACAACCTGGATCAAGTAATCTGATTGGTTGAAAACTAGAAGTGGGTGTGGCATCTTAATTTATTCAGCATGATAAGGGTTAATTGTCTGCCTAGCAGCGGATGTCCATTTCAGGCTATACCTTGGAATGTTATCCACCTGAAATTGGCAGGACTGCTAGACGTGTCATACAAAAATTTGTTATCATCCGCCAAAAAATTTTAACCCTAGTCCTGCTGAACCAGGATATACCCTGCCTTTGCAAACAGTGCTGCTCCAGATCAGTTGGCTTCTCAACTGATCTGGATCTCCACTGTTTGCCATTCAGTGATTCAGCTAGACCAAAATCAGTTCCGGACATTTTGTCCAAATGGCAGCTGGTTCTTTCTTCCGGACATTCTGAAATTTTCTTGGACAAATTATAAAAGCTAGAAAATCACTTTACTGTGGATTCAGCAGTGGGTGGGGGCTGTCGTCATTATCGCCATTTCCCTTGCAGAATTCCGTTTGGTCACTACTTGATTTCGGAATGAAAAATGTCAACTTTTGTTGCTTTCTAGGGGGCATGTTTTTGTGCGATGTTATGTCCAGCCCTTTACGAAATCACAAGTATAATATTTTGCCTCGCATGTGGTGTCACATGTAAACAAACTCGATGAGATCAAGGGAAGTAACTCAAAGAGGATTCGGCCTTATCTACGTTTCGGCCAAATAAATTAGACTGGTTCACTCTGTTTGCGGACGCAAAACTAACGGGCATTACTGAAAATCACAAAAAAATCAGTAATGTTTGATAAGCAGTCCAGTACATCTTAGATTGACCAATCATCGGTCGTTTTACAAGATAAAGATCGGCATCGAAAATAAACTGTAAACAACAGTAGAAATCCATATATTACAAGCCAAAAATGGCAATCAGACAATTTGTCCAACCAGGTCAGAAAAGTTTCGGACATCTGGAAATTTCAGCAGACTATGGCTGATGGCCGACGTCAAACTGAATCCCTGCCATTCAGTATGTGAATTTATATCAACAATCTGGAAATTCAGGATCAGGAAATCTGATTAGCTGACACAATTGGGTGTGGCATTTTAATTTATTCAGCATGACAAGGGTTAAGAAATTTTTCCAGTACAGTTTAATCATTTGTCTAACACCTGGCTTTGATTTGTTTTGCTGATTCTGTAAATGTGAACAGACTGCACAGATGCACAGGGTGATTAGAGTCTTCACTGAGTGCACATGTCGAACGGTACATTTCCTCACGCAGTGATCCGAATATTGATCTTATTTTATTCACCAGAACAAAATAATTTGAGGATAAGAACTACACCAATGAAAAATCGATTCCCGGAGATAAAAACTAATAATCTAACAGCTCAACTGTGTTATATTGTCTCATGAGTCACCAGGAAGATACAGTATCGGCTATAGAGTCAATATCGGCTAAAGGTGACATAGCACCAGATAAATAAAATTTCCTGCCAGACCACTGTGAAAATGTTTAAAAATCTGGTCATCTGACAATATATAAATGTGCAAAATATTAAATGTAGCCAGGTAAATTAAATGCCTGTCTATCCCCAAAATACCTTAGCTAGTGGCCCCAGGGTCATTAACCTTTACCACTCTATAGTTAAATTAAGCAGGCAACAAACCAATATCTTTTTCTTATTTTTCACAAAAAATAGGCTTTGATATTCAGAGGACTTGTTAAGGAGGAGTATTTGGTGATAATTCTGGGATAATTTTCTCCATTTCTCCATAAAAACATATGTTGTGGGTACTCATTAGAAGTGCCTCGGCGAGGCGCTTCTAATGAGTACCCACAACATATGTTTTTATGGAGAAATAAGAAAAATTATCCCATAATTATCACCAAATACTCTCCTTAACAAGTCCTCTGATATTTCATGCAAAGTGTCAGGATCCTAAGGCATAGCTCTTGACAAGATGCATCTTTAAGTCCAAAATTATTGATATTTTTCTTATTTTTCCACGAAAACATATGTTGTGGGTACTCATTTGAAGCGCCTTGCTAAGGCGCTTCTAACGAGTACCTATAACATATGTTTTTATGGACAAATAAGCGAGATATCAACAATTTTTGATTGAAAAAAAGTGTATTATCTGGAGCTAGGCAACACCAGAACAGGCATGAAGCCATTCTTGTCCCAGTGGATGTTTTCCACACCATACTCAAGCAACAAACTACCATATTTACTCTTAAGTTTTCGGACAATCAGGCCTCAGCAAACAAGAGTAAACCCAGATCAGATGCCGCAGAATGGGGAATCTGATCAGGGTCTACATTGTTTGCCAATCATCCAGTAATTTTAAAACAAATCCATAGGCAGTATCTATAATGGACCTGTTCACATTTTAGGTCATGTATGGTAAGCAATGCTAAGCATATAAGTTGTCCAAATGCTTAACCCTTAACCCTTCTCTTGCTGAACACAACATACCCTGTCTTAGCAAACAGTGTAGATCCAGATATCCAGATCAGTTGGCTTCTTCAGAACTTGCCATCATTAAGAAGCTGACTATCTTTTATTATAAAATAAAAAATGATCAGATTCTTATTATCAGACTAGTAGCTAGTCTACAAATTCTATAAAACATAATAATAATTAAAACTAACCAGTCACCCTGCTGTTGGAATTTTTTTTTTTTTATTTGGGTTTTACGGCTCTTTGCTTTTAGAAACAGACTGTCCTAAGTTGTGGGAGAAAAGTCCACTCAACATAATGGGTTAAGGTATATACAGTAACTCCCACTTTTTAAACAAGATACAAAATCTAACTCACCTCGGTATGGCCTTCATAAGCAGCCATATGTAGTGGTGTCATTCCTGCATTATCTCTGTGCATTTCATCCAGACCCCGATCCAGGAGCTGCTGAACAATGCCAACATTTCCTTGTGCGGCAGCAATACTCAAGACAGTCCGCCCTTCTGAGTCGATGGTATCCACCGCAGCTCCCCAGAACAGAAGCTGAGACACGACCTTTTCATGTCCCATTGATGCAGAGGCAAGCAGGGCTGTGCGACCATTTTTATCAGCATGATCCACATCTGCGTCCCATTCCAGTAACATTTCACAGACATCCGAATGACCCTCATAAGCTGCCACCAGTAATGGTGTCAAGCCATCCTTGTCCTGGTGGTTGACTGCGGCACAACGCTCAAGAAGCAGGCTGACCACTTTCTCGTGACCTTCACTAGCGGGAATACACAAGGCTGCCACAGACAGAGCAGTTCGTCCATCGCAATCTTCATGATCTATGCATGCATTATAATCCAGTAAATGTTCAACAATTTCAGTATGTCCCATGTAAGCTGCTGCTATCAGAGCAGTTCTCCCCTCATTGTCTGCTATATTCACATCCGCACCACTTTCCAGTAGTCTCATTACAATATCTTCATGGCCACCCCATGCAGCTGCTCTTAATGCAGTTCTCTTGTCAGTGTCAGCAATATTGACAGAAGCTCCCGCTGCAAGCAGGAGAGAAACTACAGAAGTATGTCCACCCCATGCTGATGACCGTAATGCTGTCCAGCCCTCCTCATCAGCATGATCAACGTTTGCACCGGAACTTAAAAGTGCAGAGACAACTTCAGCATGTCCCTGCCTCGCAGCAAGGTTTAGCGCTGTCTGACTTGACTTATCAACTGCTTCAACATTAGTACCCTTACCTAGCAATATATTCACAATTTGTAAATTTCCTTGATATGCGGCAGTGTGCAGCAATGTTCGTCCGTTAGTATCCACATGGTCAATTTGTGAATCAATGTTATTCACTAATTTAGTTGTTTCAACACTGGGAGATTCTAATGTTAAACTTTCCTTCATGCTTGCACTGTCCATATCCTGATCACACGGCATTTCTGCACCTGCATCTAAAAGCAATTTCAACACTTTAGGATCCTTTGGAATTCCAGCAGTTAAACATCTCTCTAAATCAGCCCCTGACAGAATCAGACACTGTACAAGGTGGTAATATTGAATTGGTGGCTGAAAACTACTTCTCACTAAATGTAAGGAGAAATCTTGAACATCAGCTGGCGAAAGCTCTGAAGCATGTAATGAAGCATACACAGACAACATACTATGACCCTCTGATGCATTGCACAGATATTTTTGA
This sequence comes from Anodontia alba, assembly GCA_964016985.1. NCBI lineage: Eukaryota > Metazoa > Mollusca > Bivalvia > Lucinida > Lucinidae > Anodontia > Anodontia alba. The sequence continues at coordinate 88,840,481 of OZ024826.1, forward strand.
GTGCAGTGTTTAACATCTAGCAACCACTCTGCAAAGCTGTGATGGAATAATATTTTCATACCATCTGGACTGTTGATTATAATTTTAGACAGCAGTTTCATTCTTTTCTCAAATTCTTCCTCTGTGAGTGATGTACTTTTAATCTGTGCAGAAGCAAACAGCTCATCACTACTCAGTGGCCGCCTGGATGCTAGTATAACATTCAGAATAGGTTGTATCTTGGAAAACTGTTTACGAACAAACAATCTTTGGCACAGCCACAAATACAATCCATTTAGTGTACCTGGAATTTCACGGATTTCTCGTAGCATAATAAAATTTTCAGCTACTCCATTAAGCACTTTTTCTAAATAGAGAAAACAACCATTACTTTTAATATGTAACTGATTCAACATTTCTGCTGTTTCGCGACTTAAATGTTGTCTTAATTCTTCTTCTTGATCTAAACGGCACAAAATATACTGCTGCACATCACGCACAACATGTGACTTCCTTAAATCATCCAAACTGATCTTTCGAAATCCCGTGAACATACGAGTTATTGACTTGCTCTGTTTTCGAGATGAACAAGCCAGAAGTAACCATTTTGGAAATAAGTGATGATGATTGGCTAATAATTCTGCAATCGTTTTACTTCCTTCCTCCTTGTCATAGTTTGTCAAATGCAAGTACGATTCATCTATAGAGTCGATCAAAATGAACAGTGTTTTTTCTGGTGGTTCAATTTCGGACAGTGGCTCTAATAACACTTTTCTGAAAACCTCATCAGGATTTGTTTCACACTCGTGTGAATGAAGTAATTTATATACCTTAGGATCTCGGACTTTTTCTGTGTATCCACTAATCATATCAGAACACATGATCTGCTTCACTAGATTACGTATGAAGTACGTCATTGATAAGGTCTGTAGATCGTAAGCTTGACAAAAATGGTATGCAAGCATTCGTTTGTTAAGAGAATTCTGTTTCCCTTCCACTGTTGGCCAAACAAGCTCACAGCACAGAGCAGTTTTTCCACATCCAGGACCACCCATGATTAATGCACCACAAGTTTTTGATGTGGGTCTATTCTCTAAACAGTGGTTCACCTTACTGAATGCCCACTCGCGACAATAGAATCGCTTACCCCTCAATAGACAATGAGTCATTTTGATGCAATGCTCACCAAAGTTCAGCAAAAGATGTATAAGCTACACTGTTCAATAGGTTAAGAAACAAACGTCTTTTCTTCATAATTACACTGTCAACACCAGCCTGCCTAAGTCCTCATGTATTGCTAATCTGAAAAACAGAAATAGATGACTATAATAACCCTAAATATTGGGACAGACAGGCCTGAGCAAACAGTGTAGACCCAGATCAGAAGCTGCAAAATGTGGCATCTGATCTGGGTCTACACTGTTTGCCACTCATCCAGCTCTATTTTAGACAAATCAACAGGTAGTAAAAATAGACTTTTTCAAATTTTAGGACTAGTATGGTAAAGAGTTAAGGTGTCCCAGTACTTAAGATAAATACGGTATCAAACTGCTAAAAGCCCTGGGCACGATTGGGCTTTGAGCTCTAGATAAGAGGGTTCCATATCTGAAGCTATGAGATAGCAATTTCTGTGATCACATGTAGAAAGGTTTCTGTGTGTTTTCAAATCACAGACACCTTTCTTTGAGATCAAATTTTTTTTAAGTTGTTTTAAGAGATTCTTATTTTTCTTTCTTGCCTTAAAATGGTAATAGCTGAATAAACATGCTCTTGATAAATTCAAACAAATACAAACAGCCAGGAGTAAGACATTTTTTATTTACAACTAGAATTTGTTTTTCTACAAAAACACGGATGTCTCCCCACTTTTTGTATTGTACACTCAGCAAACAGTTATATTAACTAATGAGATTCCAAGGGAAATACATGTAACTCAAACAGTACAAATGCAAGAGTTATGGTTCTTGTGCTTTGCAAGCCATCTAATGTTGATTGATATTCATATAAAGTTTCATGAAGATCTCTTGAACGGTTTTCAAGTTATATAGCGGACACGTTTTAGTTCCAAAGGAATTAATTCTAAAAGTATAAATGCAAGAGTTATGGTTCTTGCGCTCTGCACGTCATCTAATGTTGATTGATGTTTACATGACAGATGGACAGACAGATGCCGGGGGGGGGGGGGGGGGGGGGGGGAGGGGGGGAACAATATATCTCCCTACACTAAAGGGGGGAGACATAAACAAACAGTATGGCTATTTTTGTTATTCTCCATAAAAAACACCATTAAATGAATATATTAGTTATGGATATTTTCATAGCTCCAAATACAGAGCTTTTTTCATCTGAAAAGTGTTGATATTTTCTTATTTTTTGACGAAAACATATGTGGTGGGTACTCATTAGAAGCGCCCCAGTGAGGCACTTCTAATGAGTACCCACATATTTTTTGACGGGAAATAATAAAACGTTATGTAGCTAACCCCTCTTATCTGTAGCTATGTATTTTATAGCTCCAGATGAAAGTAGATGATGAAGGGGTGCTAATTAACTCTTCCCCCCGCCTCCCCCCCACCTAGTGGCAACATTTGTTGTCTGCTGACCTTTGCAAACAGTTTGGACCCAGATCAGGCTAGACAAAACGTCAGACCTGATCTGGATCCAAACTGTTTGATATTCTGATCGTATCCCGAAAGAATTTTTTCTGAAAAAGTTAATTTAAAAAAAATCCACAGACGACAAAAAAGCCTGCAAAATTACCCAACATGCAAAGAGTTGAAGGCTCTGTAAACTGAAGCACTGTAAGTTATGAACTGATTATCGACTGTAGCAGGATTTGAACCCAGAACCTTGTGATCCACAGTCTGGAGCGATGTTACAGCTCCATCATATGGACACTTCCATGGCTCCCAGATCTTTGTTACCCTACAGTATTTACTATAAGCAGTGTTCGAGCCAGGAATTTAAGTTTTGGGGCCTAAGGACCCCTACCCTCCAAAACGTTGGGGACATATGAAAAAATCTGGGGACAATACAATTAGGTCAAAATTTTATATAAAATGTACCTGTTGGTTTCAGATGTGGGTATTTTGCTCCATGTAATCTGTTCCTGTAACATTTTAACAGATGTACAGTACAATCCAGGTTAACACAGGGTTGTCAATAAGAAATGGACAACAGATGACCATAAGAAATCAATAGACTAGGCAGGGGGTCAAGGGGCTCACCAATATTTTTCTCTTTGATAAGTGAGCTGCCTATTTAAGTGTTGAGAATACTGTGGAGATATATAACAAATCATTTTGAATTAGTTTTTTTTAACACAGCTTCAAATTGATGAGCTGGATGATCTCTTTAGCATCAGTCTTCTAGTTTCAACAGGACTGACCTTCAGCCAAAATTAATAAGTTTCGATTAATCAGCAAGTAAGACAATCGGTCAATCATATTACTATCCAATCATTCAATCAACCAGATTGTGAAAAGAAAGAAAACTTCCAACAGTAATACTTCCTGATAGTATTCTAACAGTGTACACTTGATCTACCCCTCAGTGAGGTGACCCTCTAGTGGTAGAATTTATAAAGCATGAGCACTGAACCAACAGTCACAGCATGAGCATTGAACCAATAGTCACAGCAATTGATAATAAATGGCTGTCACCAATGCTAGAAATAACATCAAAAACACATGAATTACAGGCCAAAATCATACCAGATTGTCTGTCTAAAAGTATTTTCTTCATTATTTTAGTTTTCTTTCCAGTTTAAATAATTTCTATGCCTATTTATAGTGAATTGACCTGAATTGCAAGAAAAAGCAACGGATAACAACTCGTTTGCAGCCAGTATTGCGATAATTTTTTTTGTGCCCAATGGTGCATGAGCTTGTTTTTTCTGCGCCAAGACATGGAAATATGTGCCAATGGCACAATGGTGCGGCCTGGCTTGAACACTGCTATAAGTACATGTATTGGGACACCTTATCTACCCTTACGGAATTGCAGCATACACTACACTTGCAGCATATGCTGCAATCCTACTGCATTTCTACTGCATTCATACTGCATTCTGTGCTTCTGAATTACAGCATATTAGCATCAGCTGCTGCACCCCAGTATATACTGCAACTATACTGCAAATGTAGCTGAAAATCTACTGCAATGACTCTGATTGTATCATATCCTGCTGCATAACCAGCATACATACTGATAGTATGCTGCAAGTTCATGCTTCCTTCATACTGCTAACACTTCAAATGGCAATTCTGCAGGTTTACTATCATACTGCATTCATGCTGCATACAAAAGACTGATAATTATCACATGACCAAAATCAATGATGTCATCAGATATTGACCACATATTATTCACACCATTCATTTCTGTGATGTGATTGGCCAGTTTATTATCACCTCATCTATTGCAATCAAGATGGCTGACCTGATGTGGTGTTTTGTTGTCAAAATAAGGACCTTCAAGAAATTTGTCTGCCAAAGATTTCTGCCTGACACCTCACACAGATATAAACAGGTAGATAATTTGCTTATGATTAAAATGTCTGTTTTAATTTTTCTGCCCCTTTCGAAGTTTCTTAAAAGCAGAAGTGCTCAGAGCAGAAGAGTATTTGCAACTTGATTATTTGGAACATGATTGTTTTCATTCAGAATGATTTAATGGTTTGGTGTACATGTAAATTTTCAGTGATTTAATTTTGTTGGTTGCTTTACATTCCAGGTAACAGCTATTCATGCATAGTCATGGCAGGTTGGCCAACAAACCTAACCATATACTTTTCCTAGGCAGGCTTAGACACAGTCTAAGTGGCTTACAAGTACTCGGTGTCTGTCGTTCTGCTATGCAGTCACTGGTACTTGCCCTACATGTATATGTATAAGAGGGTAGGAGAGAATGACCACAGAATAATTCATGAACACTCCGCAATTTTCCACAAAAGGATGATGCTAGACCAGATGATAGTACCAGTGACTTCCTGATCTCGTCGAACACTCATCAGACAGAAATGTTTTTCAGATAATGTGATTTTGCAAAGATTGTTACTGGTCATCCCAAAATGACCTGATCTTTTACCGGGATGTAAATCACAAACAATACCAATACTGCAAATGCAGCACATACTGCAAGTGCAGTGTATATTGCAAGTACAGCATATACTGCAAGTGCAGCATATACTGCTTTTATGCTGTATATACTACAGTAGGAGCATATTTGCAGCATAACTTTAATATTGGCTGAGTTCCAGCATGATTGCAGCATAATTTAAATAACTGAAAACACTGCAATCATGCTGCATCTGTGTATAGTTAAATGGGCAAGCTGAGATTAGGGAGCATGAATGCAGCATATACTGCTATATACTGCATTCATACTGCTTTTTCATGCTGGGATAATACTGCTAATATGCTGCAAATATACTGCAATTCCATAAGGGCTACTTACCATACTTGTGTAACAGCAGGATAAATAAGTTAATAAATATTTCAAGTTTTTCATTATGACAATTTTTCTCATTCTTAAACAGCCCTAAACAGCAGGTTTAAGTTAACACAAAGAGTACCTTATAATAAGTAAACAGATGTAAATTAATTGGATTTATACTAAACAAGCTAACACAACTATCATTTTGCCCTTATGGGAGGAAAAGATCAAACCTTTAGTCTAATTGGCAAACAGTGCAGATCCAGATATGGAAAATTACCCAGCATGCAAAGAGTTAAAAGAGTCTTGAACATGTTTAGAGCAATTCAACCCGTAAAGTGCCAATTACAACTGCAGCAGACAATAACTCTCTGGGCATATTCAGCAGGCAACAAATTCATCACGAAAACACGTCTATATAATTTTGACCCCCTTAAACCCCATTTTTATATAGTAAAACTGGGGTTTACAGGGGTATACACTATTTTTCTTATTTCTGTTCAAAACATAGATTGTGGGTACTCATTAGAACCGCCTCAGCAAGGCAGTTCTAATGAGTATCCACAATCTATGTTTTGAGCAGAAATATGAAAATTATCAGGATTTTTTATCTGAAAATTTTCAGTCTTAATGGTGGTAAAGTTTTCAATATATTTGAATAGGCGTGTTTTCGTAATGGATATTTTTTTTTCTAATTTTTTCCAGAAGTTAGGCCATAGTGCAGATTATATTTTCTTTCCTTTGGGGATCATTGAGCCCATTGTGGTATCTTTGAAAATGGAATGCTCATGTATATGCTAGAGGGCGTAAGCAGTGTTGCAAACTTCATTACTGCTTATGAAGAATCTCAATAAAACTGAGACTGCTACATGTATTTTCTAATCTTTAGTGTGTGCTTTGTTGCCAAAGGCAATCTTTTTGACATTTTATGCAATATATAAAGGAAACAATTTGCATGAAATGTTAAAGCCTATTTTCTGGAAAAACAAAAAGAAAGAAAAATATTTCAAAATGTCATCTTATCTGCTGAATTTTTTACCCAGAGTGCTAAACATTATATGGTATCAGATTATTTAGGCTTAATTAACCCTTGTCCTGCTGAACCCGGATATACCCTGCCTTTGCAAACAGTGTAGATTCAGATCAGTTGGCTTCTGAAGAAACCAACTGATCTGGATCTGCACTGTTTGCCATTAAGTATTTGAATTTATAGAAACAATCCGGATCAAGTAATCTGATTGGCTGAAAATTAGAAGGGGGCGTGGCATCTTAATTTATTCAGCAGGACAAGGGTTAAGACAGTGAAGTAATGTAGAAGTCAATGTTTACTTACACTATCTGTATATGTATATCCTTAAGGCTTTTCACAACACTATATGGATTAATATTAATCATTCAATGAAGAAATGTGAACTAAAACAGGTCATCCTATCTAACCAGATTTTATCTGTTCTGACCTACTCTCTTTGAGTGTACTATTTTGACTGGATCTAAAATTACAAAACCTTTGTTTAACCAGGTGTCTAAACATTGCTTATTAACCCAGTGAGCATAATCACAACTGCAAAAGACTACATTTTTATTTATTTTTTGTGTCAAAGAAAATAAGTCTTGACATTTCATGTGAACACTGCTTGGCAGATGATTTACATGAAATGTTGACTTATTTTCTCTGAAAAATTAAAAAGCAACTTAGAATGTCGTCTGCTACAAATTTTGCTGGGGTTAAAATACTTACTGAGACAAAAATCTATTTCACTTTTTTTGTACACATTTTGATCAAGACTTAATAGTGTGGGACAGTGTCCATCTCCTAGGTCTTTTTAAAATAACCTGAACCTCCTTTTTTTCACAGTTAATTGCACTGTTTGCATTAAATACAGAACTTTTTATAAAACATGGTAATAAAAAAAAAACTAACCAGACAACCCTTCTATTGAAAATGGACCAGTCCAAATTGTTGAGGAAGAACAGTCCACTCGGTATATATGGGTTAACATAGCAGCTATATGGTGCTTGCATTCATAATGCAAGCACCATATAGCTGCTATGTTAACCGACCATTTATGCCGAGTGGACTCTTCTATGATTAACCCTTTCCTGTGACCCCGAGCTTATGAAATGGACGTTTCTATCATTGAAACTGCAGATGTCCACATTTTCAAATAGGGATGTCCTTCAAAAATCAAAACAGAATGGCAAACAGTGTGGATCCTGATTAAACGGCTCATTAGCTGTCTCAGGACCTGCACCATAGTGTTCACATAGGACCAGACTTGGTCTGCAGGGCCAAAAGGGTAACAGAAAGTCCAGGAGTCAGAGAGACTCCCAAAATTGCTCTGGGGTTTCTAAACATTCAAACTTGGAAGTCATGACCTCCAATTTTAAAACATATACAGTCAAACCTGTCTTAAGCAGCCACCTATGGGAAGCTTAAAATGTGGCTGCTGAAGGCAGGTGGCTGCTTAATACAGTTCAAATATATAAGTCTATGAATTTCTGGGCAACTTTCCTCTGGCTGCTTAATACAGGTTGGCTGCTTAATACAGGTGACCACTAACACAGGTTTGACTGTATTGTCATTTGTAAAGCAATTTAGCCAAAACTCCTATTTTATTCCATTTTATTTAGCACTTATCTGATGCTATGGGAAAATTCAGATGACAAACTGTTATTTTTCCTACAAAACAGGACCTGACACTTCATGCAAACTGCCTCCTTAGAAAATAGGATCTGATAAATTCATGCAAATTGTCTCCTTAGGAGACAGCATGAAGTATCAAATCCTATTTTCTAGGAAAAATATGAAAACTATTTCAAAATTTTGTCTGCTGAAATTTTTAGCAGCATGCGAAGTGCTAACATATAGCTAAAGATAAAGAAAGATTATTTAATTGATATTTTTTATTACTTCTGTATCAAAACATTTACAGGTTCTGATGCAAAGGTTACAAGTAGTTTTTTAAAGAAAACTATTTACATACTATACTATTTTGATTTTTGCAAAAGTAGGTCAAACTGATCTACCATAGTTTTGATGCAGGTTACCTGGGACAGTTGGGTGCATGCACTGGTGAAGTTTCAGTAGGTCAGCACCTACTGATGCCATGGTAGAAGTCTGATACAGAAACTTATTGTGTTGGGGTGGCCATTTCACGTCATCGAGAGAGAAAGGGAGAAAACAGATAGAATAGTAGAGGAGATGAAAGAGAGGGACAGAGAAGAAAGAGGAACAGGAATGTAAGTGAAGAAACAGAAGAAATAACAAGAAAAACTAGAGCAAGTCGATGGCGCACCATCGCATATCCCCGGGCTCTGATATACAACATGACTATGTTTGTACAAAATGGGTTTGGATCCATTAGGCAGAGCCCTGGTCATGCCCCAAGGTGTCACATCAAAATTCCGAATGCGTTCCTCCAGTCCTCATCCGTAGGGCTTTTACCTGTGACAGTTTCAAGGTTCTAGCTCAAAAAGCCTAGGAGTTGTCTGACAATCAAAACAAAGGACCTAAAATCCTACCTTTTGACCTCTGGTGACTCCCAGACATGCCCCGGCAAAAAAGTTTTGCACCACTGTATTCTACCCTTCACTAATGAAGTTTCAGTGGGTCAGCACCTATGATGCCAAGGTAGGAGTCTGACAGAAAATCTTAGAAGGTTAGGATCTTTGCAAAAGTAGGTCGCAGTGGCCTAGTTTGATTTGACATGCAACATGACTATGTTTATACAAAATGGAGTTTGGACCCTTTGGGGCCACACATCCCCCTGGCCCTGCCCCCAGGGGTTACATCAAAATTCCGAATGAGTAATACCTTCAGTCCTCATCCATAGGTCTATCGTCTGTGAAAGTTTTGAGATTCTAGCTTAAATGGTCTAGGAACAAGGTGTGAAGGATGTACAGACGGCCAGCCGGATGGGGCTATCACAATACCCCCATTTTTTCTTCGAAAAGTGCAGGGATAAAAACAATACCCCTCTACCCTTATCTGCATCAAGGATAGCAGGCCTTGCCCAAATGTAAGCCAATATCAGTTGGATGCCTGTTGACGTAAGAAACGCCTCCTTCGCCACACCTGACTACCCCCTCTGACACAGAAGTACTTAGCAGGTTAGGATTTCTTGTAAAAGTAGGTTGCACTAACCTAGTTTTGCAGCAGGCCACCTAAGGCAACCGGGTGCATGCACTGATGAAGTTTCAGTAGGTCAGCACCTACTGATGCCAAGGTAGGAGCCTGACACAGAAAGCCTTACCAGGTTAGGTTTTTCGCAACAGTAGGTTGCAGTGACCTAGTTTTGTGGCAGGCCATCTGGGACAATTGGGTGCATATACTGATTAAGTTTCAGTGAGACAGCACCTACTGATGCCAAGGTAGGAGTCTGACACAGAAAACCATACCAGATTAGGATTTTGCAAAAGAAGGTTGCAGTGACTTAGTTTTGTGGGCGGCCACCTGGGGCAGTTGGATGCATGCACTAGTGAAGTTTCAGTTGGTCAGCACCTATGATGCCAAGGTAGGAGTCTGACACAGAAAATCTTACAAGGTTAGGAGTTTTGCAAAAGTAGGTCGCAGTGGCCTAGTTTTTATGGCAGGCAACCTGGGGCAGTTGGGTACACGCACTGGTGAAGTTTCAGTTGGTCAGCACCTACTGATGTCAAGAGTGTGACACAGAAAACCTTACCAGGTTAGGATTTTTGCAAAAGTAGGTCGCAGTGACCTAGTTTTATGGCAGGTCATCTGGGGCAGTTGGGTGCATGCACCAGTGAAGTTTCAGTTGGTCAGCACCTATCGATGTCAAGAGTGTGACACAGAAAACCTTACCAGGTTAGGAATTTTGCAAAAGTAGGTTGCAGTGGCCTAGTTTTATGGCAGGCCACCTTGGGCAGTTGGGTGCATGCACTGGTGAAGTTTCAGTGGGTCAGCACTTGCAAGATAGGAGCCTGAAACAGAAAACCTTACCAGAATACGATTTTTGCAAAAGTAGGTTGCAGTGATCTACACTGTACAAAACGTAGTTTTGTGGCAGGACACCTAGGGCATTTGGGTGCATGCACTAGTGAAGTTTCAGTAGGTCAGCATCTATTGATGCCAGTTAAGGTAGGAGTCTGACATAAAAAACCTTACCAGGTTAGGCCTAAATAAAAAAACTTTTCTGTTTCTGATTTCATCACAAATTTGCCATAGGGTTGGTAGGTCGGCCTATTTTTTTCCCTATCCTTTTTTTTGTGAAGTCAAATTACAGTTGGTGAATCATAATTTTTTTTATGGAATCTTAAACCATTTCTCTTACCGAACATTTGACCATTTTTGAATACTGATGGTAAAGGGGCACCAGAGCAACAGATAATTTTTTAGATAATAGGATATTTTACCCTTCAAAATTCAATTAATGGGAATCTTATTTTCAGTTTTTGAATTGAGTATTTTTACCCCCAAAATAAAAATAGTTGGGTCAAATTTCAAAAATGAACAAAAAAGCACTAAAATAGGCATAATAATTCAGAGACCAAAAGTAAATATCCATTTTTCGATGTAGTCATTTAAGCTCATTGTCTTGAGCATCTGTATGAAATCACGAATATGCCATACAATCGAAAAGAATCTGCACAACCTTTTCTGTTATTACCGTAAAAGGGCATGCCATCTTAGTCACTGTACATTATGCTTTGACAAGTGTTTTCAAGATCATGGTAAAACAATTGTCCCAGATGGCCTGCCACAAAACTAGGTCACTGCAACCTACTGTTGCGAAACCTAAACAGGAAAATACTAAAAAAATAAAAACAGGATACTTATAATTCTTTTCGAACGATACTGTACTCTTTGTTCTTCCATACGCACATTATTTAGTTATGTTTATTTTTAGCTGTAGAAAAATGTAGCTGTTTAGCAATATATCATTAGTTTTCGGGCGGCAGCAAAACAGCCACCATAGCTCAGTCGGGAGAGGGTTCGCCTACCACGCGAAAGGTTGCGGGTTCGAAACCCAAGATTTCTTTTTATGAATCTGTCCCGTTACCTTTTTTCATTGTTATATTTAAAGTATGCAAATATACTTTCATTCCTATGTCATGTATCTGTTTTTTTACGGTTAATAAGTTTATCAAAATAATTTGAAACAACTAAATATTTTTACTTTATAATTTCAACAAAGGAACTACAGCAGTGAAACAGATAAAGTGGGTATTTGGTGATAATTCAGGGATAATTTTTCTTATTTCTCCATAAAAAACATGCCTCGGTGCTTGAGTTGAAGTAAAGAGTGAAGTGTCATTGTGTGAGTCCATGGAGTACATGTAAGCTTTAGTGCAGTGCCTTGATGTCATCGGAGAGAAAAGACAACAAAACAAAGAAGTAGGGTTTTGCTGTTAATCCAAACTTACTCTACTTGCACAGCGAATATCGCCAAACTTTCAATTTATTAAAATATAGACTTTTGTTGTTGTTGTTGTTCAACTTTTTAGCTTTTTTATTTCAATGATCATAATATAACGATAGTTGAACTCTTCCACCATTTGCTACAAGGAGGGCAGATTCTTTTTTTTCTGGTTTCTTTTGCAAACGATTTGAGGAACGTTTCTTAAACAAATATTGTAATTGATTTTAATTGATAATTATTTCACTTAACAACAATTGCACTCAAAAATAAAAGACAGCTGCAGACAGCAATGAAATGTTTGGGTGGGGTTGGGTACCGAATTTAAATGAAAAGAAAGGAAAGCGCAGTGCCACTGGGAGGATCAGTCCATAATTGGATTTTTCAAACGAAAATTGATTGATTGATTGTGTTGGGGTTTAACGACACGTCAACCCTTGAGGGTCATTTTGTGTCGTCTCCCAGAGAAAGGGAGAAAAGAGATAGAAGAGAGAGTAGAGGAGATGAAAGAGAGGGACAGGGAAGAAAGAGGAACAGGAAAGAAAGTGAAGAAACAGAAGAAATAAAAACATTCCCCCTCTACCCTTACCCACTACAAGGATAGCAGGCCTTGCCCAATTGTAAGCCAATATCAGTTGGACGCCCCGGTGATGTAAGATACACAGCACCTTTGCACCACCCGACCACCCCTCAAACGAAAATGGTAAATATTTAAATACAACATTGGAATGAAAAAAGAAAAATACTGTTGAAATACTGTGCGAACAGTTTGTAGAACAAGAGGCTTACGGGCCACGGCTCGCTCAACTGAATGACACAGCCACTGCAGATATGCAGATGATATGTAACATTTTTCCAATCCTATCATTGCAACTAATGAAAGGATCATAATTTAAGCAGTTCTTAGTTTTGAAGAAGAATAAATGGGCAGGACAGTCATTGGAGTGTGATGATTTGAACAAACTCTCCATCACATTTCAACGGTAGGATCAATGTGAAATTTGGTGGAAATTGGCTAAGTGGTTTCATGATTTTATACATGTAAACAGCACAGGGGCAGGGAAATATAAGAAACGTAAAACAGATTGCCATGAGAAACAACAGATTAGAAAATGGGAGTCTCGGTTTTATTGATTCTTCATAAGCAGTAATGAAATTTGAAATATTGCTTACTGTGGTTTTGGTGGAGTTGTCATTTAAAAAATCGTTTTTTTTTTTTTAATTTAATGTTGCCATGGCAACCAAACAAAATCGTCACTGGTCATAAAACACATAAACTGGACAGACAATTATCCAAATATCATAACTCCCAAATGTGATTCTTCACACCACTTCACTGGTTATGAAGAAATCATCATCATCATATCATAATCAGATTTTTGATTAACGTGCAGGTACAGGGGCAACATCCACACCAGTGGGCCCCCTTCCAGATAGCTGGCTTGCTGCACGCATGGCAGATCTCACACCAGATCTCCAGGTATGTCTATCATGAGGGTTGATGGCCGAGAGCTTCCACTCTCTGCAATCCCTCTCTGTCAGCTGTTTCCATGTCATCTTGGGCCTCCCAGGCCCACGCTTTCCATCAACCTGTATGTCAAAGGCTGTCTTGACTGCACCATTGAAGCGTTCCACATGTCCATACCATTGGAGTCTTCTCTCCTTCAGAATGCGGTCCAGATCCTAAATGCCAAGCCGCACAAGTAGCTCATTGGACCTGGTGGTGAGAGTGTCTTGCGGTCTGACATTGCAGATCTGTCTGATCATTGCCCTGTCATTTCGCTGCAGACGTGGGAGGTTTGGCTTTGTCTATGGCCAAGTCTCGCTTGCATGAAGCATTGCGCTCCGTACACAAGAGCTGTACACATAGCCACATGTTTTGAAAGAGAGGTGGCGTGAAGAGAGAACTGGTAGCAGATCTTTGAACTTCTTCCAGGCGGTTTTCACAAGTGTTGTGGTTGAAAGCTCACAGGCACCTGCTGCTGAGAGCATGTCTCCTAAGTAGCAAAAGGAAGCTACCACTTCAAGCTTGTCAGGTCCAACCTGGACTTCCTTCTGTGGTCTGCCATCCAAGGGGCTTGCAGTTCCCTGGCAATTTAACCATTTTCTCATTATAAGCCTTTTGAAATTTTTTGTTGCCATGGCAACCATACCAAGAGGAAGATTGGCAGGCTTATAGCAATTTTCAACTGCACTTACCCATTTAACATTTGTACCAAAATTAGAGTCCTACTGCTTCAGTGGTTTTGGAAGAGTAGTCATTAAAAAATCTTTTTTTAATTAAATGTTGCCATGGAAGCCTAATCAAATGGTCATGCACTGCACAAACTGGGAAGAAAATCATCAAATGATCATAACTGCCAAATATGACTCACATCACTTTACTATTTATGAAGAAAATTTATGCAATTTAACCATTTTCCCATTATAAGTCTATGGGAGCTTTCTGTTGCCATGGCAACCAAACCAAGAGGCAGATCACCATAATTTTAGCTATTTTGAATTGTCCTTACCCAAGCAACATATGTTCAAAATTAGAGATATACTGCTTCAGTAATTTTGGAGGAGATGTCATTTAAAAAGAAGTCCTTTTTTTAAACTTAAAGTTGCCATGGTAACCAAACAAAATGGCCACTGGTCGTAAGACATGCAAATGGCAAATATTGTACACATCACTCCACTGGTTATGGAGAAAATGCGATTTAACCATTTTCCCATTGTAAGTCTATGGGAACTTTCTGTTGCCATGGCAACCAAACCAAAGGGCTGATCACCATATTTTTAGCTATTTTTAAAGGCCCCTCCCCAAGCAACATCCTTACCAAGGTAGGGACAAATTGCTTCAATGGCTTTGGAGGAGTTTGAAAGTGTTAAAGGATGGACTGACAGACGAACGACGGTCACGGACAAAAAGTGATCACTATAGCTCATCCTGAGCATAGCTCAGGTGAGCTAAAAAAAAAAGAAGAAAGAAAGACAGAGGAAAATTGCTAAGAATCAGGCATGTTAGAATGAGGTCAGATGATCGGACAGCATGTACAGACGATGTGATTTGACTGGGTATTGTAAAGTATTTCACATGTGGACATGTCTGCCGATAATCTTAGCCTCAAGGGATGAAAGACCATTACACCTGGTGTCTTTTCTTTTCGCATTGTCATAAAACGCTTTACAGTATCTTGAATGTTAAAAAAAAAATCTAGACTGGTTTGCGGTCCATTTGCGCAGTAAAAGCACAAACTCAGAACTCAGTCTGGAGTATGGAGAGAAATGTAAACATATCAGATACGCATCAAACGGAGGTGATTTGTATATCAAGAAAACGTTCTGCCTATCTGATACGCTTAATTTTGGAAACAACTGAGTATCTAGACTTGACTCTAGCATAAAATACGCAGATACGGCGCTTATCTCTTCTCCTTGGGCACTGTGTTAAACTGCTTTTATTTTATTTTAGGCTGAGGTGTGGCTCCACGCTTCAAAATAAACTGCTTGGTCTGGCTTGTAAGGGCCTAGCCACATTGGAAATAAATAAATGAACAATGAATCTAGGAAAATATCAAAAAATTGGTACGGACAAATTTATGTAACGAATGTATATAAAAAACCGAATTTTCTGGCCTAATTTTCTCAGAAAACAAGCTTTGACAGTTCATGCAAATTGTCTCCTTGGGGATGTGGTGGAGGGGGGGGGGGGGGTGGCAAAAGGGTGAAAAATAGAGGCAAACAACCAGGGGCAAAACAACCAGGGTGGCAAAACGTCTTACCACCTACCCCCCTACCCCACCTACCTAACTTTTTTTTTTGTAACATGTTACCTTAAACATGTTAAACGCGTGTATTTTTTTTTATTTGGCCTAATACAATAAATGCCGAGAATGACCAACTGTAGATACAAGTACAGCAGCCTGAGCAGGCCACCACTTGATATTAGCCCTAAACGACTAAAATATTGATGGGTAGTATTTCGACAAAATCTACAGACAGCAAATGGATAGACAGCATTTTTTTCTAATCTAAATTTTCCCAGAAAACAGGTTTTGACAGTTTAGGCAAACTGTCTCCTAGTTACCCAAGAAAACAGGCTTTGACATTTCATGCCAATTTGGAGATAATTTGCATGAAATGTGGAAGCCTATTTTCTACGAAAAAAAACAAAAAAAACAAGAAAAATATTTCAAAACGTCGTTTGCTGGTTTTCATCCAGCATGTTAAGAATTGCTAATCTTTTAAAATTATGTTACTCAAACTGTCATCATCTTTTTTTTTTTTTTTTTGTTCATGTTTTATGATTGCAGAAACGCTTGACATGTCAGCAAAAGAAATAATGCAAACTTCTTCGTGACCTCGATTTGGCAATGAACATTCTGATCGGAGACAAAAAAAAAAAGCAAACAAACAAAAAACAACATCAATTCCCTTACCTAATAAACCAATATGATTCCAGAATCGTCAACTGTCTACAGATCCGTTGTTTCACACTTTCAATACACATTGCAGCTACTCATGCTGACTACTTTTACACGCAGTGGTAAATTGACAATTGAAAGCAAGTAATGGGCGGGGTCGCACCACACTTCTCGTATTTTGATTGGCTACAGTTATCAATCGATCGAATGATTGGCAATCTGTATGTGTACTGTCCCGATTCATTACACAGTCAGGTAAAACGTGGAATTGGTGTCAATTTGGGTCTCCGTATAGCGGATTTATTAATGGAATGGAAGATCAGAGAAAATATGCTAGGCCTTCCTTAGTCTCTAGCAAATCAGTTTTTAAACAAGCGAATAGTTGAAAATCTGCCTCCAAGTTACCAACCCTACAGATTTATTCATAATTTGCATTCATTTTTACTATGGGTAAAAGTGAAAATAGTTGGTTTTAAAAACCAATGACTAGAATAAAAGATTTTGTGCATAGGTAGCTACGACAAATGGTTTTGCATTAAATCATGACAAAGGTTTGCAAATTTACTTCTGGATAAAGAGCTCTGATACGAGATTTTATTGGTTCACACTTGAAAGGCTAGAAAGGCATTACATTTGACTGACAGGTCTTGTCCGACAGCTGACCACGCACCCAGATAATGTTTGGCAAGTCATAGTCATAATAAACAAACAAACAATGTGTAATTAACTTAAAGCTGTTACTTTTCATTGTTTATGAATGTTATCCACAAATGTATGAAAAACAGAAAGTAAAAAAAATAAAACAAACAAAGTAAATATCTAATGCTGCAAGCACTTGGGTGGGTAGAGGGAATGCGGGTGATTTCCATAGAAAATATGGTTCCCGTGTAACGACAGAGGCCCTCCTTTCGACATCACTCGGAAAGACTTTTCTTGGATGGCGATTTATTTTAAATGAAAACATTTTGTTCTGATTGATCATACCTATCTCTTTATACTGCTACACGTCCTCGCAGACATTCTAGGACATTTTAAGCTCCTTGCAGACAGTTTCCTTGAAGACTTCAAACCTCTGCAAGCATGCGTCAGATTCAAGAAGGGCATTCCACTGTACTATGGCCAGGGGAAAGAATGAGTATTTATAATAATCCCTTGCAGTGGAGACCTGCCTAAAGGTCATGGAGTGACAGTACCATGAAACTCTGTTACTGTACTGTAGAATGAAGACAGCAACTTTGCCATGAACGATCTTGTAAAAAAGGCAAAGACGAGCATCCAATGTACCGTGACCGTCCAAGTTCTTGTAAGATCCAAAATTACACTGACCTGTCTACCGAAATTACTGACTGTCAAGCAAACAGCTCTTCGCTGGACTTGTTCGATGTGGAAAATCCGCTCCTTTGTGTGCGGGTCCCATGCTGGGGAGGCGTATTCGAGCTGCAATCTGACCAGGGTATTAAAAGCCGTTTCGCGTGCCTTTGGCAACTTCGTTTTAATGTTTCTACGAATGAAACCTAATGTCCGGTTAACATTTCCAACTCAAATATTTACCCTAAAATTAAATTTACGGCCAAAAATTGGTCTGACCAATGCATTTTTTTTTTTTTTTCAATTTTTGTCTTTTTTCTTCTTTTATTTTACTTTTCTTTGCTGAATTTTAATCATTGGCGTTTCACAAAAAAATATTGTGAAAATTTCAGAAAAATTGAACAAGCGAATAGTTGAAAATCTGCCTCCAAGCTACCAACCCTACAGATTTATTTATAATTTGCATTCATTTTTACTATGGGTAAAGGTGAAAATAGTTGGTTTTAAAAACCAATGACTAGAATAAAAGATTTTGTGCATAGGTAGCTACGACAAATGGTTTTGCATTAAATCATGACAAAGGTTTGCAAATTTACTTCTGGATAAAGAGCTCTGATACGAGATTTTATTGGTTCACACTTGAAAGGCTAGAAAGGCATTACATTTGATTGACAGGTCTTGTCCGACAGCTGACCACGCACCCAGATAATGTTTGGCAAGTCATAGTCATAATAAACAAACAAACAATGTATAATTAACGTAAAGCTGTTACTTTTCATTGTTTATGAATGTTATCCACAAATGTATGAAAAACAGAAAGAAAAAAAATAAAACAAACAAAGTAAATATCTAATTTAACAGTGTTAAACAAGGAAAGTCTCCCATTACGAAAACACGCCTATTCCAATAGACTGAAAATTTTACCACCAAAAAAAATGAAAATTTTTAGATAAAAAATTCTGATATTTTTCATATTTCTGCTCAAAACATAGAATGTGGGTACTCGTTAGAACCGCCTCAGCGAGGCGGTTCTAACAAGTACCCACAATCTATGTTTTTGAGCAGAAATAAGAAAAATAAAGTATACCCCTGCAAACCCCAGTTTTACTATATAAAAGTGGGGTTTAAAGGGGTCAAAATTATATAGTATGTTTTCGTTATGCCACAGTGTCATCAGGGCCTTGATACATTTTACACTTTCCTATGATTTTATAAATGGACAACGAAGACCCTGGTCATAGTGCATGGATCCGGACCTCCGGTGTCTATATATGCACAAGAAATAAAAGTTAAAAAGGACTGCCTTTGGAAACAAAGAACACACAGAATCACGAAAATCGGAGACTCGGTTTGATTGAGTCTCTTCATATGCAACACTGTAGTTTGCGAGGCTGCATACGCCCACCTAGCGCCGGCTTTCGATTTTCAAAGTAACCAGGATAGTCATTCCATAACAAATGTTCATGTCTAAAATAAGAATACTTATGAAACTCAAAGGCAGAACATTTATAAATATTATTTTAAGCAGCGAGTCAAATAACACCAATAAGAAATAATAATACAAACAAGATAGAACTGCAGTAAAGGGACCGCCTTGGAACGGTCTAGAAAAACTACTCGGCAGGTGGAGGGGATGGTGGGAGGGGTGGTTTAAACCAGTTTTTCTTGCGCGACACCGCACCCCACCCCACCTCTTAATTTCTGAAGCAGCCTCAGAGTACAAATATATGTTCGGTCCGTCCATTATGATCCAAACAAGTGGCCACAAAAGTCACCGATCAATCAGATCAAGTCACATTTTAAAACTTGTCAAAACAACGGAAGTGAGACCCCAGTAGAATAGAAGGGAAGGCAATGATCAGGAATCGATACAATTACCCCACACCTCCCACCAGAGACATCAAAATTAAAGAAACACAAACATGAAATAACTAGACCCTAATGGAAACATCACTAGCAGAAAGCCAAACGGACAGTTATTTTTCCGACAAAGTGGCCAAATGGCTATCCAACACGAAAAGATGTAAGCGACACACACATTCAAAGACGAACTATAACAAAAATAAACCATGACAGACCTACCACGTTTAAAAAATAGGGCACTGTTTAAGAAAAAAATGTAGAACGACAAGTCAAATAATAGTTATTTTTAGGGTGATCTTGGCACCTGTCATTTGATATTTGTGAAGACATTAGGCGGGCCTCAGATTCAATGACGGCCTCTTCGTAAAACTTTAACCAGTGGGTTGGGGCTTGACGATATGTCTTTGGCTTGGCCCGCCGTGGTTCAACTATTGATTTTCATTTACTCTGGCACACTGTAAAATTAGACATGAGTACACGCATGTTTATGGTAGTGATTAATTTGATTTTTATGTTTTTGCTTTGATGCATTGACTGAGTTGGGAGCCTTTATGCGAACCGAATTTTTATGTTGTATTTCTGTATTAAGAGTAGCATCGGGACCCAGAGTGAAGTGCTTTAACCACCGCCCCCACCCCCCCCCCGCCCCCACTTCCCCCACGGTGGTTTATTCTACTGACCGTTCTAAGGCGGTGGTCCTGGTGTTAGTCTTACTCTTTGATGCTTTGTGGTTTATTCTACGAGGCGATTTGTTTTAAGTCTTGCCTGGTGTTATTTTGTTCTTGTGTTTATTTATTATTTTTATTTTTTGTTTTGTTTTTTCAGTTCTTTTAGCATTGCGATTACCTCGATTGGAGAAGAGAGAGAGAGAGCTAATCTTAGTGCTTTTCGTACGTTTGTTCGATTTGCGCTTGTTTGGTTTTGTCTGTTTCCTCTTCCTCTTGGAGTCTGGGTTGTGATTGTTGCACTCTCTTACCCTTTTTAATGTTTTTTTTTTTTTTTTTTTTTTTTTTATTCAGTCTTATCACCACTGATCTCGAATTCCCGACTGTAAAATATGTCATAATAGCAGACTATTTCGCGTACACCTTTTGGAAATCGGAACATATTTAATCCATTCCTTGTGGACTCTTCTACTTCAACTCTTTGGACAGGTTCATTTCCTATGCGGGGTGTCTGATTAGTTTTTTTTTTTATTATTATCATGTTTTGTAGAAATTTCTGATCTTAATGCATACAGAGTAGACTGCGTCTGATCTAAGTCTATGTTGTTTGCCAGTGTCCCTTTTATGGGACGCTAGGCTTAAATGGGTTAAAGGAAACCAGCGGTAGTTTGACTCAGTATATCGGGTAGCGAATGCAGAAGCTGTGTTTGAAAATGGCGGTTTGTACAAATTACCGAAATAATAGTGTGGTCAATGCAATAACAAATATTCCAGAAGAAAGAAAAATATATGTACAATTACACTTTATGAAATATTTCTTTATCATTCATGACGAGAATTTTCGGGGAATTTCGTACTGATTTCGAATTGGTTACAGAGTTGGCGGATTTCGCTTTTAAACTTCCAAATGAAAACACACACACACACACACACACACACACACACACACACACACACATATATATATATATATATATATATATATATATATATATATATATATATATATATATATATATATATATATATATATATGGGTGTCCAAAAGTTTATGAAAATGTCACAGACTCATGTTCCTGGCACTTAAAACTCATTCGTATTGTTTTTTGTTGTTTTTTTTTGTTTTGTTTTTTATATAATATTTATTATATACCATAATATTCACAGAGCTTGACACGGTAGCTGGTCGCATCAGGTAGCGACGCTACACCTAAAGTAATAATCGGGCAAGCTTCGTCACAGCCCATCGGCTTTGTTGTTAGTGGCTGGCAGTGTTTATAGCTGCACGCATTTCTTGTACCTGACCGACCTTGGATTTTATAACTGGGTGGCTGACTTCACTGAACGGGGAAATGTTACGATTTTTCACCAGTATTCGGTTGAAACTTAATTTGTGTTCTTTCCTATGACTTCCCTTTTTATGCCCTTCGAATGGCGGAAAGGGCATATAGTGTTACCCTTGTCCGTCCGTCGTCTCCGTCCGCGTACGAGATAGCGTTAGCAATTTGCGCTTAAATTTTTCAGGCGTTAGCAATTTGCGTTCAAGCTTTTCAGGCGGGCCTCCATTTCCTTTGGACACCTTTCTCGTATTCTTTATGCCCCCACTATCTCTGCTATAACTACTGTTACGACAAACAGTACTGCTGTTGTTACTGCTGCGATAAATGCTTAT
Source organism: Anodontia alba (assembly GCA_964016985.1). Lineage (NCBI taxonomy): Eukaryota > Metazoa > Mollusca > Bivalvia > Lucinida > Lucinidae > Anodontia > Anodontia alba. Next base: position 88,862,190 of record OZ024826.1, read on the forward strand.
ACTAGTATTGATACTACCACCAATGCGATCATTTCTATTATATCAATACTACTAATTTATACTATATACTGCTATTTCTACCACTACTACTACTACTTCTACTACTTTACAACTTCTACTACTACTAATTACACCACTGCTATAATTGCTATTATATCTTAAATACTATTTCTACTAATGTTACCACCTCTGTTACTACTACTACTACTACTACTACTGCTGCTGCTGCTGTTGCTATTGCTTCATTGTCACGTTAGCCATATAAACTTTGTATGATTTATAATATTTTCTAAAATCTCCGTTTGATTTGAAATAAAATGTGTATTTCCAAATATGTACAGTGAGCTGTTATGTATCATTATGCCGCCATATATTGTAATTATGTACTGTTATTCTCAAACTTTTTATTTATTTATGTGAGCGGTTCACATCTGAGGAAACAAAGAACTTGAACTTGACATTTTGTAATCAAATTGCACGGAGTATCCTCTCCTGTTGACATACAGAAACTCCCTGTCGAAAGTAACATTACTTGTCGACGGCCTCGGTGGCTCAGTTGGATGCGCCGTCCGACTGGAGACTAGAAGGTCGCGGGTTCAACCCCCGCCGAGGTCGGCAACATTCTTTCGTAGAGATTGGTCATGAAATATTTTCTACGGTCATTCTCTCCCTTCCGTTGAGTCAAGAAGGGCAGTTGTCAGTTTCTGGCGAAATAATGTGCACAATACTGGTTAACCGCTTAGAGGACTAATCCTGCCCAGTAAACGTGTGGTTAGGTAAACTGACCGCGCTCGACATGACCCCATTGGGCCGTAAAACCTTAACACAAACAAACAAACAAACATTACTTGTCGATATTTGTGCAGAAATGAGGTGTGGAACACTGAAAAAAAAAGAAAGAAAAAAAAAAGCAGAAAATCTCCATGACAGAAATGCGGCAACTAGAAACTGTGCCAGCCTAATTCACCTGCAGTGATAAATCACACATTGTTACCACCTTAACAAACAAAATTTACATATTTGTGGACTACAATATATATATATATATATATATATATATATATATATATATATATATATATATATATATATATATATATATATATATATATATATATATATATATATATTTGGTGTTGTTGTTGTTGTTGTTGTTTTGAAAAAAAAAGGTGGTTATTTCCTTCAAATACAAAAAAAAGGTAATGAATGAAACCAACTTTTGTAACCACAAAAATAGAGGAAACAAAGAAAGAAGACAAACAAAACGAACAAAATACACATTACTTTTTCTGGCAGTTTAGCCTACATCATGGTAAATGTTAATTTTATTTCTAATACAGCTAAATGACCCTGTGATCTCAAAGCCCCAGTTTGTTTAGATAAGCAAATCAAAACTTATATCTAATGGAACAGTTTCCACCAAAATTTAGGATAAACGGGACGATTTTGATTTTGATATAGTCAATTTCCCTTTTCTGGATGGCGATGTCCCCCCGGCGTACCTCATATGGGGTAAACACATCTCAACTTATTAGATTCGCCAGAGCTTCTTCAAATCTTAATGACTTTAACTACCGTAATTAAGCCCTTACTGCCAAACTTCTTAGGCAGGGCTATCGTTATTTTAAACTTCGTAAGGCGTTTTCGAAATTTTATCGCAGACACAGTGCCTTGTTAGAAAATATAGCATCAGTCTGAGAACACCTCTGCAACAAGGTATATCGGAACCAGAATTTTACGGTGACTTAGTGTACAGATTTAGAAAAATTGTAGGTAAATCTAACTTTTCGGAGCAATTCAGAAAACTTATTAACCGTTATAAAAGAATTGGCTATAGCCTGGATATTATGCGGCAGACTGCATGCCTAGTTGTCAACCCGATCATTGTTGATGGATATGCTTCACTCTTTAATTGCACGACGGCGGTTCGGGCCTCAGACTCAATGACGGCCTCCTCGTAAAACTTTAACCAGTGGGTTGAAGCTTGACGATATGTCTTTGACTTGGCCCGCCGTGGTTCAACTATTGGTTTTCATTTACTCTGGCATACAGTAGAATTAGCCATGAGTACTGTCTTTGTTTATTATAGTGATTAATTGATTTTTATGTTTTCGCTTTGATGCATTGACTGAGTTGGGAGCCTTTATGCGAACCGAATTTTTATGTGTTTCTGTATTAAGAGTAGCATCGGGACCCAGGGTGAAGTTAGCTAGCTATAAAAGTGCTTTAAACCCACCGGTGGTTTACTCTACTGACCGTTCTAAGGCGGTGGTCCCGGTGTTAGTCTTACTCTTTGTTGCTTTGTGGTTTATTCTACGAGGCGATTTGTTGTATGTCTTTCCGTGTGTTATTTTCTTCTTGTGTTTTTCAGTCCTTTTAGTATTGCGATTACCGCGTTTGGGGAAAAGAGAGCCAATCTTAGTGCTCTTCGTACGTTTGTTCGATTTGTGCTTGTTTGGATTTGTCGGTTTCCTCTTCCTCCTGGGGTCTGGGAAGGGCTGCGTTTTGTGATTGTGGCACTCCCTGGACTTTTCTCTTACCTTTTTTTTTTTAATTAATTCTGTCAGTTAAAACAATGCCACCAAGAAGCGATAAATAGGTTGTTGAAGTGCTTTAAATTTCTCGCCTATTGGCTCGAAATTTAACAACTTCAACATCTCATACTTATCCCTTTTCAGACTTTCAATTTATGAAATTCTGATGAATATGTTATTTGTATTATATATACGTTTTTTTTTCTCCCTATACTCTGAACCCAGCAGGCACACAATATCAAAATGACGTCGTATCAACGTCGATGCGACGTGATCACGTCGCATCGACGTTGATCACGTCGCATCGACGTTGATACGACGTCATTTTAACGTTGTGTGCCCACTGGGAACCAGTCACACCCGACTATAACCTCAGAGCACAGTTCGATGATGAAGGAAAGTCTCGGGTAATTTCCAGTTGTAAAGGAACTGGAAAAATACCCTCTATGAAACCACTGCACAACCGGAAGGAATTGCCAACCGTTCACACATATCCGCCTACTCGAGAACCGACTAGTATATACTTACTGTGTCTGTCCTGTTCATGTTTTACAAAATGCTCTTACGTTACAACGCGTTTTCTAACCATGACCGTAGGATTCCCGCCGTGTGACATGGTGATTGAGAGGCTGACTGCATTTCCATGAAAACACACACCTCTGAGAGACACACACACACACACACACGAAAGAGGTTAACTGGAGAATACGACAATCAAAAATAGACAATAAGAGTATTAGCCGAATCCTTACCTGGTCAGGTCATTCTTTATTCGTTGTCAAAATACAAGATCTATATAACCGCAAATCCCTTGAACAGTCATTAAGGTGTGAAGATGCGGTTAAATGACACTTCCATCGTGAAAACGTTTAAGCCGTACCAAAAAAAAAAAAAAAAAAAAAAGGCTTTCGGGTGTATGCGAATCACGAAGCCTAAGATGCATTAAGTCTGACCGGAGAAGTTGCTGTCCTTTAATAATGATCCATTTGGCACTGTAGAGAAGATATTGATGACCAGTGTGGACCCGCATGATAATGTACCGTATATACCCTTTAGAAATGCTGAGACACCTAAGGGTTTTGGTACAAGAAATATTTACCCCACTGCTTTAAAGCTTAACCTTTACCACTCTCTGGCCATATTCAGCGGACAACAAAATATGATATTTTCCCCCAGAAAACAGGATTTGACATTTCTACAATGTGTGTCGAGGTCTGTTGGTCTGAATACCCTCAGATGCGCCCCTCACCTCTCCCCCGCCCCCGCCCCTTATACACACACACCGCCTCACCCCACCCCTCACACACACACATACATACGCGAAGACCTCTTTCCTCTGTCTCTTTAACCTTTCGAGCTCTCTAGGCTGAAATAAAGGGATCATCATGAAAACATACCTATATAATTTTGACCCCCTTAAACCTCACTTTTACTATATAGTAAAACTGGGGTTTACAGGGGTATAGATTATTTTTCTTATTTTTGCTCAAAAACATAGATTGTGAGTACTCGTTAGAACCGCCACAGAGAGGCGGTTCTAACAAGTACTCATAATCTATGCTTTGAGCAGAAATATGAAAAATATCAGTGTTTTTTATCTGAACATTTTCAGTTTTTGGAGGTGAAGTTTTCTGTATATTTGAATAGGCATGTTTTCGTAATTCGCCGTCTTATTTTTCCAAAGAAATATACCGTATTCACCCTGTATTCACTCCTTACCATACTTGTCCTAAAATTTGAAAATGTCCTTTACTAACTGCTGATGTGTTTTCAAAATGCTGATCCGTGATCTGGATCTACAGTGTCCGAATACTTAGGGTAAACACAATGCGCTTTATACTGTGAACTCTCGCTACAACAACAGTATTTGTTCCCAAAGACTTTGCCATTAAAATGAATTTGCTTTTGTAGAGAATACTTAAAAAGCAGATTGATACGTAAGAAAGGTCTTGTTTGGTTCTTATTTCCTCATAGAACACCTTTTGGATATTTGTTAGAAACGCCTCACTGAGGCGATTGTTTTATGACAGTCAAGTTGTCAATAAAACGAATTTTGTCGTTGTAGCGAGTGTCGGTATAAAGAGGGTTGTCTGTATTTCATTCCGATAATAAAAAAAGGGGCAGTCTGAATGGTATTTAAGCCATATTTTTGACTTTTTGAATGAAATAAGAAGCCTTTTCTCCTTTGAAAAAAAGGGGCAAAAAAAAAAAACAAAAAAAAACAACAACAACAAAAGAATCAAAATGTCGTCTGTTCCTATATGACCTTTAGCACTTTCTGGGGAAATTAAACATCTAGAGTAAATTGATTATATTGGTCTTACTTTACACACAAAAAAGAATTCGACAATTTATACAAATTGTCCCCTCCTTTTGGAGACAATTTGCGTGAAATGTCAAATCCTATTTTCTGGAAAGAGTAAGAAAAATATTACCAACGGTTGTCTGCTGAAATTTTTACCCAGCAAGCTGAGCGTTAAGTCACGCATGGTAAAGTTGAATTGTTTATATTATTTATTGTCGACTAAGGTGTGTTAAGAATTCCAACATTCCACGTTATTAAAATATTTATTTATTTATATTTCTTTGAAATATGAAAGGTATTATATCATTTCTGTCGCGTCACAGTGCCACGTCAGATTAAAAAGGAAGGTTAACCTTTACCATTTTATGGGCAAATTCAGCAGACGACAAATTAGTGGTATTGTTCTTGTTTTTCCCTGAAAACGGGATTTGATATTGGAGACGATTTGCATGAAATGTCAAACCTTGTTGTTGTTTTCTATGAAAAAATAAGAAAACAATATTTCAAAATAGTGTTTCCTGAAAAATTTTCCCTGAGTGCTAAGCGTTAATCAAAGCCGTGTCAATTAAGGGCCTTTCTTGTTCCCTCACTAAAAAGAACTATGGCAGACTCTGCTACGTATATAGAAGGGTTACATAGGGTTTTGAAAATACGCAAGCAGATCGGGTCATTTCTGTTCGTGCATGACGTTAGAGCCATTTTATTTGACAAGGAGATGATATTTTTTTTGTGGTCTATCATTGCTTTTTTGTGAGGTACAGGTAACCCTATTGAATCACAATAAAATGGCCCATAGACTACAGCCGTTAAAACAGTAGAACCAGTCAGCCTGAACATCGGCACACCGTTAAAATGGTATTATAGCACATCAAACAAACACAGAACCAGACAGCCTGAACATCGGCACTGCGTTAAAATGATATTATAGCACATCAAACAAACGTAGAACCAAACAGTCTGAACATCGGCACTGTGTTAAAATAGTATCATAGCCCATGAAACAAAACATAGAACCAGACAGCCAGAACATTGGCACCGCGTTAAAACAGTATAATATCCCATGAAACAAACGTAGAACAAGACAGCCTGAATATCGACACCGCGTTAAAATGGTATTATAACCCATCAAACAAATTTAGAACCAGACAGCCTGAACACCGACACCGCGTTACAACCCATGAAACAAACGTAGAATCAGGTAGCCTGAACATCGGCACCGCGTTGAAATAGTATTATAGCTCATGAAAAAAACGTAGAACCAGACAGCCTGATCAGCGGCACTGAGTTAAAACAGTATTATAGCCCATGAAACAAACGTAGAAACCGGCAGCCTGAACATTGGCAACGCGTTAAAATGGTATTATAGCCCACGAAACAAACGTTGAAACCGACAGCTTGAATATCGGCACTGCGTTAAAATGGTATTATAGCCCATGAAACAAACGTAGAAACTGGCAGTCTGAACATGGGCACCACGTTCAAATGTTATTATAGCCAATCAAACAAACGTAGAACCAGACAATACAGCACCGCGATAAAATGTTATTATAGCCCATGAAACAGACGCGGAACCAGGTAGCCTGAACATCGACACTGCGTTAAAATGGTATAGCCCATCAAACAAACGCTGAACCAGACAGCCTGAATATCGGCACCGCGTTAAAATGGTCCTTTTAACCCAAGAAACAGACGTAGAACCAGGCAGTCTGAACATTGGCATCACGTTAAAATGGCTCTTATAGCCCATGAAAAAATGTAGATCCATTTAGTCTGAACATTAGCATCACAAATATCCCATCTAATAGAAAATCGGGATCACACTGAAGTGTCTATTAGACAAGCGCAGGTTCTTTGAGCCCATGAAACAGACGCAGACCCAGGGAGTGTACATCGGCATCATGTTGAAATGGTCCTTGTAACACACGGAACAAATGAAGACCCAACCAGTCTGAACATCAACATCACGTTAAAATGGTCTTCTAACACTGAAAACAAACAGACATCGAGGCAGTCTGAACATCGGCATCGCGTAAAAATGGTCTTATAGCCCTTGAAACAAATGTAGATCCATGCAGGCAGTCTGAAAATCGGCACCGCGTAAAATGGTCTGATAGCCCTTGAAACAAATGCAGATCCAAGCAGTCTGAACATCGGCGGTCCGTTAATATATTCCATATAACCCATGAAACAAATATAGAATCAAGCGGTCTGAAAATCAGCATCTCGTGTAAATAGTCTTTTATCCTATAAAACTAACATAGGCCCAGGCAGTCTGAACATCGGCATTACATTAATATGGTATTACAGCCAATGAAACAAATGTAGAACCAGGCAGTCTGAACATCGGCGTGGTTTTATAATGGTCATATGGCCCATGGAACAAATTAGAACCAGGCAGTCTGAACATCGACAAGGCGTCAAATGGTCTTATAGCCTATGGAACAACTGTAAACCCAGGCAGTCTAAACATTGGCATCACATTAAAATCGTCTTATAGCCCATGACACAAATGTAGACCTAGGCCATTCAAACATCGGTGTCACATTAAATTGGTCTTATAGCCAGTGAAACAAATGTAGAACGAGGCAGTCCGAACATCGGCATGGCGTTAAAATGGTCATATAGCCCATGGAACAAATGTAGAACCAGGCAGTCTGAACATGGACATGGTGTTTAAATGGTCATATAGCCCATGGAACAAATGTAGAACTAGGCAGTCTGAACATTGGCATGGTGTTAAAATAGTATTTATAACCAATTAAACAAACGTAGATCCAGGCAGTCTGAACATCGACATCACGTTAAAATGGTCCTTATGGCCCATGAAACAAACGTAGATCCAAGTAGTGTGAACGTCGACATAACATTATTATGGTCCTTATAGCAAATGTAACAGATATTGATCCAGATAGTCTGAACATCGTCATCACGTTAAATGGCCGTAAAGCCCATGCAACAAACATTGATCCCGGTAGTCTGTATATCGGCATAGCGTAAAAATAATTTTATAGTCCATGAAACAAACATTGATTCAGGTAGTCTGTATATCGGCATAATGTAAAAATAGCCTTATAGTCCATGAAACAAACATTGATTCAGGTAGTCTGTATATCGGCATAACGTAAAATAGTCTTATAGTCCATGAAACAAACATATAACGTAAAAATAGTCTTATAGTCCATGAAATAAACGTTGATCCAGGTAGTCTGTGTATCGGCATAACGTAAAAAGTAATCTTCAAGTATAGCCTATGAAACATTGATTTAGGTAATCTGTATATCGACATAACGTAAAATAGTCTAAAAGTCCATGAAACACACACTGATCCAGGTAGTCTGTATATCGACATAACGTAAAATAGTCTTAAAGTCCATGAAACACACACTGATCCAGGTAGTCTGTATATCGGCATAACGTAAAATAATCTTAAAGTCCATGAAACACACACTGATCCAGGTAGTCTGTATATCGACATAACGTAAAATAGTCTTAAAGTCCATAAAACACACACTGATCAAGGTAGTCTGTATACCGGCATAACGTAAAAATAGTCTTAAAGTCCATGAAACACACACTAATCCAGCTAGTCTGTATATAGGCATAACGTAAAAACAGTCTTATAGTCCATGAAACAAACATTGATCCAGGTAGTCTGTATATCTGCATGACGTAAAAATAGTTTAATTGTCCATGAAACAAACATTGATCCTGGTAGTTTGAATATCGGCATAACGTAAAAATAGTCTTATAGTCCATGAAACAAACATTGATCCAGGTAGTCAGTATATCGACCTAACGTTAAAATAGTTTTATAGTTAATAAAACTAAAGTGGATTCAGGACTGAACATCGGCATCCCGTTAAAACTGTCTTATAGCCTATGGAATAAATGCAGTCCCAGTCAGTCTGAACATCGACATCACGTTCATACGGTCCTTTATATAGACCATGAAACAAATGTAGACCCAAGCAGTCTGAACATCGGTATTACGTTAAAATCGTCTTATAGCCCATGAAATAAATGTAGTCTTAGGCCGTCTGAACATCGGCGTCACGTTAAATTGGTCTTATAGCCCATCAAACAATCATAGATCCAGGACGTCTGAACATCGGCACCACATTAATATGGTCTTCGTAGCCCATCAAACGATCGTAGATCCAGGCAGCCTGAATATCGGCATCACATTAATATGATCCTAAAGCTATCAAACAATCGTGGATCAAGGAAGTCTCAACATCGGCATCACATTAATAAGCTTATAGCCCATGAAACAAATGTAGATTCTGGCAGCCTGAACATCGGCATCACATTAATATGGTCTTATAGCCCATCAAACAATCGTATCGTAGGTCCAGGAAGTCTGAACATCGGCATCACATTAATATGGTCTTATACTCCTTGAAACAAATGCAGATCCTGGCAGCCTGAACTTCGGCATCACATTAATATGGTCTTATAGGCCATTAAACAATCGTAGATCCAGAAAATCTGAACATGGGCATCACATTAATATGGTCTTATATCCCATTATACAAATGTAGATCCTGGCAGCCTGAACATCGGCATCACTTTAATATGGGCTTATAATAAGCCCACCAAACAATTGTAGATCCCGGCAGCCATCACATTAATATGGTCTTATAGCCCATCAAACAATCGAAGATCCACGAAGTCTGAACATGGGCATCACATTAATATGCTCTTGTAGCCCATCAAACAATCGTAGGTCCAGGAAGTCTGAACATCGGCATCACATTAATATGATATTGTCTTATATCCCTTGAAACAAATGTAGATCCTGGCAGCCTGAACTTCGGCATCACATTAATATGGTCTTATAGCCCTTCAAACAATCGTAGGTCCAGGAAGTCTGAACATCGACATCACATTAATATGGTCTTATATCCCTTGAAACAAATGCAGATCCTGGCAGCCTGAACTTCGGCATCACATTAATATGGTCTTGTAGGCCATCAAACAATCGTAGATCCAGGAAATCTGAATATGGGCATCACATTAATATGGTCTTATATCCCATTATACAAATGTAGATCCTGGCAGCCTGAACATCGGCATCACTTTAATATGGTCTTATAATAAGCCCACCAAACAATTGTAGATCCAGGCAGCCTGAACATCGGCATCACATTAATATGGTCTTATAACCCGTCAATCAATTGTAGATCCAGGAAATCTGAACATGGGCATCGCATTAATATAGTCTTCTAGCCCATTATACAAATGTAGATCCTGGCAGCTTGAACATCAGCATCACTTTAATATGGTCTTATAGCCCATCAAACAATCGTAGATCCAGGAAATCTGAACATGGGCGTCACATTAATATGGTCTTATAGCCCATCAAACAATCCTAGATCCAGGAAATCTGAAATGGGTATCACATTAATATGGTATTATAGCCCATCAAACAATCGTAGATCCAGGAAATCTGAACATGGGCATCACATTAATATGGTCTTATAGCCCATTATACAAATGTAGATCCTGGCAGCCTGAACATCGGCATCACTTTAATAGGTCTTATAGCCCACCAAACAATTGTAGGTCCAGGCAGCCTGAACTTCGGCATCACATCAATATGGTCTTAAAGCCCACCAAACAATTGCAGGGCCTCGGTGGCTCAGTTGGATGCGCCGTCCGACTGGAGACCAGGAGGTCGCGGGTTCAACCCCCGCCGAGGTCGGCAACATTCTTTCGTGGAGATGATCATGAAATATTTTCTACGGTCATTCTCTCCTTTCCACGGATTCAAGAAGGGCAGTTGTCAGTTTCTGGCGAAAGAATGTGCACAATACTGGTTAACCGCTTAGAGGACTAAGCCTGCTCAGTAAATGTGTGGCTAGGTAGACTGACCGCGCTCGACATGACCCCATTGGGTTGACTGGGCCGCAAAACCTCAACACAAACCAAACAATTGCAGATCCAGGCAGCCTGAACATCGGCATCACATTAATATGGTCTTATAGTCCTTGAAACAAATGTAGATCCTGGCAGCCTGAATATCGGAATATCGGAACATGGGCATCACATTAGTAAAATTGTCTTAAAACCCATGAAACAAACGTTTATCTAAGTAGTCTGAACATCGGCATTAATATGGTCTTATAGCCCATGAAACAATCTTACATCCAGGAAATCTGAACATGGGCATCACATTAATATGGTCTTCTAACCCGTCAATCAATTGTAGATCCAGGAAATCTGAACATGGGCATCACATTAATATGGTCTTCTAGCCCATTATACAAATGTAGATCCTGGCAACCTGAACATCGGCATCACTTTAATATGGTCTTATAGCCCATCAAACAATCGTAGATCCAGGATATCTGAACATGGGCATCACATTAATATGGTCTTCTAACCCGTCAATCAATTGTAGATCCAGGAAATCTGAACATGGGCATCACATTAATATGGTCTTCTAGCCCATTATACAAATGTAGATCCTGGCAACCTGAACATCGGCATCACTTTAATATGGTCTTATAGCCCATCAAACAATCGTAGATCCAGGATATCTGAACATGGGCATCACATTAATATGGTCTTATAGCCCATCAAACAATCGTAGATCCAGGAAATGGGCATCACATTAGTAAAATTGTCTTAAAACCCATGAAACAAACGTTTATCTAAGTAGTCTGAACATCGGCATTAATATGGTCTTATAGCCCATGAAACAAACGTAGATCCACTTAGTCTGAACATCGACATCACGTTAATTGACCGGCACGGGTCTCTTAATATATAGCTTTGGATTTTCACATATGGGAGCGTGTTCGATTAACTCACTAAGGACTTTTTATATTTGCCGGGATCGTCGAATTGTGACGATCCCGGCAAATATAAAATAAAATCTTATTACAAACTGTGTTATAAACAGATTAATGTCTATTTTATTTTCATTTCAGTCAAGAAATTTCATAAAGCTTAATAAAAGCAAACATTAACTCTTTCGGTGCCAAATTTCTTTTTTAACAAACTATCGCTTAAAAGAAGTTTATATGTAAAGTTGAAAGACTGAATGTCAAAGAGCGTAGATCCAGATGAGACGGCTCATATGAGCCGTCTCATCTGGATCTAAGCTGTTTGCAAAAGTCTATTATTATCGCCTGTGGCAGTGACAGTTAAAGAATCATATTGTTGTTCGATTTTACCTGTTACAATGAAAATTTATTAAACTTTAGTATACCCTTGTCCCATATCTCTATCTAAACACGAACAAAATTTGCGTTTACGTCTAAATATTTTGTCTTGTATAGTCTCATAGCCCATGATATAAACGTACATGCAGACAGCCTGACCATCGACATCACCTTAATATGGTCTTATAGCCAATGAAACAATCGTAGATCCAGGCAGTCCGAACATCGGCATCACTTGCAAATGGTCTTACAGCCCATGACAGAACTTGCGGCGTGGATGCAAGCTACCTGAAAGTTGGCATCGCGTAAAATGTGTCGTATAGCCTGTAACAGAAATAAGATCCAGGAGTTTAAATGTTGACATACCTTTAAATTGTTCTTATAGCCCATGAAACAAAATTAACGTAGATTCAGGCAGTCTGAACACAGACATCACTTTAAAATGGTCTCAGTATAGCCAATGAAAGAAGCGTAGATGTAAGCTGTCTGAACATCGGCATCACGTTAACACTGTATAGCTTATGACAGAAATGTAGATCCAGGCAGTCTAAATATCGGCACACTGTTAAAATGATTCTTCTAGCTTATGAAACAAATGCAGATTCAGGCGGAGAGCACCAGATTCTTGTTGAGATGACCCTTTTAACCCATGTGTCAACCATTTCTTTTTGAAATGAACCGCTTCATGCAAAAATTTGGGCCTAAACGTCAGAAAACGTACCTGTGGACATGTGCGCCTAGCGAAGATTCAGATCAGCCTGCGCATTCGCACAGCCTGATCAGAATCTTCACTGAGTGCGTTTTTGGATACCCAAGAATGCAAAGTTTCTTCATGTGAACAAAGAAGACTCTGGTCAGGCTGCGCGGATGCGCAGCATTGCGAAAACACACCTATTCAAATATATAGAAAATGTCACCTCCAAAAACTGAAAAAAATCAGATAAAAGAATTCTGATATTTTCACATTTCTGCTCAAAACATAGATTGTGGGCACTCGTTAGAACCACCTCGGCGAGGTGGTTCTAACGAGTACCCGCAATCAATGTTTTAGAGCAGAAATAATGTATACCCCTTTAGAGCCCAGTTTTACTATGTAAAAGTGGGGTTTAAGGGGATCAAAATTATATAGGCGTGTTTTCGTGATGAACTGATCTGAGTCTCCATTGGGTGTACATCCAAAACAGTACGTTTTCTCACATTGAAGAGCATATATCGTCCGAACATATTCGGGCAGAGCATGCCTAGATCAGACTGCGCGGTTCAGTCTGAGCAATGTCTTCGCTGCTCACTTACACAAAGCCCTATAAAATGGATGGTCAAAGGTTAATACTTACCATGCCATGGGCAAATTCAGCAGACGAACAATTAATGTTATTTTTCTTATTTTTCCCAGCAAATAGGCTTTTACATTTCATGCAAATTTGCATGAAATGTAAAAATCTATTTTCTGGAAAAAAAAAGAGAGAAATATTTCACTATGTCGCCTGCTGATTTTTTTACCCAGCATGTTAAGTGGCTGTGGCTTGACGGTTGACTTGATGAACATTACTATTATTATTATTACGAAATTAACAAGAGCTGTCAGAAGACAATGCAGCTCGCCGGAAAGGGGTGATCCGATCTTGATCTAGGTTGAAAGTCCCTAAGATAGACATGGACCAAGAAAGCTGTTCACATATTAAATACGAAATGCAGCCTAAACTTAAACATAGAGGCAAATGACAGAGTATGACCTGAATTTAATGTCGGAAGAATGTCAAACTGAGGGATGGTGCATATGTCATTGAAACGTCTTCGCTTAGGTTGGTGTGGACGAAATATGAAAGCTATATCTTACATGCTGAATCCCTTAGCCTTAGTTGGTGAGGACGAAATATGAAAGCTATACCTTACATACTCCAGCAGTCATGTACACTTTTCAAAACTTGAACACAACTGTGAATGACAAAATAAGACCTGACCTTGACCTAGGCAGAAGGCCAAACTAAGGAAGGAGCGTTGTGCTACTGAAAGGTCTTGCCCTAAGGTAGGTGTGGGCCAAATATTAAAGTGGTATCTTGAATACTTCAGCAGTTACGTACACTGTTCAAAACTTAAACGTAGAACTTGAACATGGGTTTAAATGACAAACTATGACCTGACCTTGACCTAGGCAGAAGGTCAAACTGAGGAAGGGGTGTGTGCTGTTAAAAGGTCTTACCATAAGGTTGGTAAGGTAGGTATAGGCCAAATATTAAAGCGGTATCTTGAATACTTCAGCAGTTGCGTACACACTTCAAAACATAAACGCAAAAGTTGAACATGGGTTTAAATGACCAAGTATGGCCTGAACTTTACCTAGGTAGAAGGTCAACCTGAGGAAGGGGTATGTGCAATCGAGAAGTCTAACCCTAGGGTAGGTGTGGGCCAAATATTACAGCGATATCTTGAATACTTTAGCAGTTACGTACACTTTTTCAAAACTTAAACGTAGAACTTAAACATGGGTGTAAATGACAGTGTGAACTGACCTTGACCTAAACAGAGGGTCTAATTTGGGGATTAGGATGTATGCTATTGAAAGGCCTTACCCTAAGGTAGGTGTAAGCCAAATATGAAAGCAGTATCTGACATAATTTAAAAAAACAACAACAAAAAAAAAAAAAAAACCTATGTGCACCTATGAAAACTTAACTATTGTGCTAACGCGGACGCCGACGCCAACGACTGGGTGAAAACATAATCTCTCCAGGGACAAAGTCTCGGCGAGCTAATAAATGGGCAGGGTGTCCTAACGGTTAGTGCTTTCGACTTACAAATGGAAGGTCATAGGTTCGAATGCCACTGCGTCGAGAAAATTTACTGACCATTAGTAGTACACATGTTTTATACTCGACGTGCCTTAGTGGCCTAATGGTTATTGCACTCGACTTGCAAGCGGAAGATCGTGGGTTCAAATCCCGCTAGGGTCTAGTAGAACATATCCAGACCATTATTACACCTAGCTCATACTCGACATTTCCTGCGTTGAGTGGGGTTGGGACGGGCGGGGAGGGGGGGGGGGGCGGGAGGGGAAGCGGCACCAAGTGTGCATAGCTGATCCATGCAAGAATGACTGTTTTTGTTTGTGTTGAGGTTTTACGGCCAAGTCAACCCTATGGGGTCATGTTGAGTGTGACAGTTTACTTTACCACACCTTTACTAGGCAGGCTTAGTCCTCTAAATGGTTAATCAATATTGTGAGTGTATTCTTTCGCATGAACTTGACAACTGCCCTTCTTGAATTAGCGGAAGGGAGAGAATGACAATAAAAAATATTTCATGATCGATCTCCACGAAAGAATGTTGCACGCAAGTACATAACATTTGCCGCTTCCTCTATGTGCCTCGGATGCCTTGGGCATTGAAATCTGTGCAACAAGAATAGCAACAACAACGAATTTATTTATTTATTGTTAAATATAAATGAATATATTTATTATCAGTTTTAAGCAGCGACAGTCAAGTCAAGGGACGTAACCACAGTTAAGTTGCGTGAAAGGGCGAGATAGATTAACCTCCCTTATGGGAACACAATAACGTTGTTCGATAGATAATGAATCGCTCGATCAAACAGTATCCTGATCATACTGCGCGGATGTGCTGACTGATCTGATACGTGGTAGACATGTATGCTGGACGAACGAGTTCTGCTTGGATGGGCTTATTGTGTCCCGGCTCATAAAAAAATAAAAAGCTGCAACGTCAAAACAGGAGGGTCATGTGTCACGATTCGCTCATGTGTGTGAAAGCGCCATTGCATATCTGCAGATGCCATGCAACATTCTTTCAGTGTTGCCAAAGCAACCAGGACATAAATTTGACCCTGCCGTAAAAAGGTCAAAGGTCATCCTAGGATCATCATTTGCATAAACTTGGTAGACCTTGAGTCCCTGATGCTACATACCAAGATTCAGCATCAAAGCTCTCTTGGTTCTGGAGAAGAAGATTTTTAAGCTTTTTTTTCATATATGGACATGCCGGTCACTTCGGCGCCCAGCTATTGAGACTGAGCGAGATGTGGTCTGAAAGTACCAGAAATTTTAGTCATAACCCTTTCAAGATAAACATATTAGAAGGTAGATGTTTCCCTAATTTTAAGTCTTGAAAAAGCTTTGAAATTATGGGATATATAAAGATACCGTTGCGCTCATCCGATATTTACTGTCTATTAACCCTATTGACACTCTTTCACTGCCACAGGCTATAATAATAGGCTTTTGCAAACAGCATAGATCCAGATGAGACTGAGCCGTCTCATCTGAATTCACGCTGTTTGACATTCAGTTTTTCACATTAATTAACATATAACCGTCTTTCCAAGCGATAGTTTGTTAAAATAAAAAAAAAGAAAAAAAAAAAAAAAAAAAAAGCAGACGACAAATGTGGCCTGAAACTTGGCATCGAAAGAGTTAAATGCAAGACATCATAAGTAAAGAAACACTGGAAACAACCAAAAAGCGTTTATTAATCATAACTGACCATAAATGTATAAGGTTATGTCCAATAAATAATGTTTTCAATATTTTCTGATATTATCTGGGTCGGGACATGATAAAAAGTACCTACAATTACTTACTGTCAGTGTGTAACAGAATGCTTTGTAATATAGGGATCAAACATGGTTTTTCATGCATTAACATTCGCCAGGTCCCGTGGGAGGTGTTGAAAACCGAGGCCGAAGGCCGCGGTTTTCAACACCTCCCAACGGACCTGGCGACTGTTAATGCATTGAAGAACCATGTTCGATCGCTATTATTGCATAAAAACTGGAAACATTTGCTACATTTCGCGTTGTCGCGCGAACGCTATTTACACGGACTATGCTCGTCCCAGGGCAGGGCAGTACACATCTCGTGACGGCAGCAATTCTGTGGCCCCGGTATGAGCATATTGAAAGTGGCGTAGCCGTGCATTAACAGCGCGTGAATTGCCTTGTTAATACACGGATTTTCGCCGGTTAATGCACGGCTGTTAATAACGTGCGACACTGCTTTTTATGCAATAAAGTATATTGATTCGGCACAGCAACGATTTTGTTTGTTTGTTTGTTTGTGTTGAGGTTTTACGGCCCAGTCAACCCAATAGGGCCATGTCGAGCGCGGTCGGTTTACCTAACCACACTTTTACTGGACAGGCTTAGTCCTTTAAGCGGTTAACTTGTATTGTGCACATTCTTTCGCCAGAAACTGACAGCTGCCCTTCTTGAATCAGCGGCAGGGAGAGAATGACCGTAGAAAATATTTCATGATCAATCCCCACAAAAGAATGTTGCCGACCTCGGCGGGGGTTGAACCCGCGACCTCCTGGTCTCCAGTCGGACGTGCATCCAATTGAGCCACCGTTCTTTTAGTTTTTAGATTTATGCAACGCATACAAAGGAGTTATCAAGCTGAAAACATTTTTTTTTCAAGCTGAATACATTTTTTCCTTGTTTTTTCTGTTGTGCCAAGGCAGCAATTCAGAGCTATAAACCATATAGAGCGCTCTAGTGAAGCATGAACACATGGTCCAGAATTACTGCTAGAATATACTAAAAGTTCAATATGTAATGTGTTGCACATTCAAATGAAACACCAGCCCAGCAAGCATTCTACATAAAGCTATAGCGGGCCGTTATCGGCCCGTCAGGGTAGCTGACGTGCTGATAACGGCCCGCTATACATTTATGTAGAATGCTAGCTGGGCTTGACTTATTTATATGGAGCTTGCTTCTCCTTGCTAAAACTAATCATCATCATCATCATCATCATCATAGCCATCTTAAGAAAAGTGAGTAGCACTGTGAATATACATGTATACACATACCATATGTTAAAATTTCAGTCTCTGACTAGATTCTAAAGTATTACCCTCCTTGCAGAGGAAAATCTTACAGCAATCACTCCTCATTATTATGATCAGCACCATTAACGCTTTCGGCGCCAAATTTCAGACGACATTTGTCGTCTGCTTTTCTTTTTTAACAAACTATCGCTTGAAAAGAAGTTTACAGCTAAAGTTGAAAGACTGAATGTCAAACAGCGTAGATCCAGATGAGACGGCTCGTATGAGTCGTCTCATCTGGATCTAAGCTGTTTGCAAAAGCCTATTATTATCGCCGGTGGCAGTGAAAGAGTTAATAACGTCATGATGATCAATATTGTACTGTTCAGGCATCATTGGAGACCTGAAGCAAAAACTTCATGCCATCCACTCAGCTAAGTCAGGGATCTGACTGTTTGGTTGACTGCTTTCTTCAGGTTTACTGCTCGTGTGAGTGAACAGTGAAGGTTACCGCTGTTCGAATATGCAATCTGATATATTTTCGCTTGGCATATTGGTAAAAGGCATTCCGTATAATAATCACCAGCTAAATATTTACACCTACACTAGGCCTGATCTAGTCAAAGGAAGTCTCTCACTAAATATCATCATCGTCATCATCATACGCCATGCTAAATCTGCCCACATTTTTGACCGTTTCCCATACAAAGACATCCAACAAAACACCTCAGAGCACATTTGCAAGTTCTCAGACAATGAGTTGCTTTACATTTACAGGAAACATTTTACACATACGAGGGATGTTCGAAATGAATTGCTTATTGTCCTCTAGCTCGATATCCACGTGGGGTACGATAAAAACCAATACATACCTGTATAGGGCTATTCAATATCTACACAATGGTATATAAATGTACATGTTAGACTAAGTGTAAGACATAAAATTTGCCATTTGAATACCACTGCAGTAAAAATGGTTGGTAGAAGCGTCGACAAAAAAGATGAAATACGGGCTTACATCAAAGCTCGCTCAAAACTTGGTTGTTCTTTGAAGAAGCTGATGACTGAAATTTCTACTGCTTTTGGACCTTCTTGTGTGTCTTATGACACAGTTCGGCGGTGGAAAAAGAAGTTTGAATCTGGTGTAGAGTCCACCAAAAATGCACCGAAATCAGGTAGGCCAAAATCTGCATCTCGTAAAGAAATCGTTTCCAAAATAAAGGAAATCAATGAAGGAGATGCCAGATTTACATTCGTGATATTGCACGAAAGGTAGGCATATCACTATCAACGGTTCACCTTATTTTGAAGAAGCATTTGAAAGTCAGAAAGATTTCTGCTAGATGGGTGCCACATCTTTTGACTGACGAGCAAAAGAGGCAACGGGTTAAAGTGGCCAAAAAGCTGCTTCAAATGTTTCCAAAATATGACAAAAAGCAGTTTGCCAATGTCGTCGCAGGTGATGAAACCTGGGTCCATTATTTTGAGCCCGTCAGAATGGTTAGCAATAAGATCTGGGCCACTAAACACAGCAAACGCCCAATAATTGCCAAACGTTCTTTGAGTACAAAGAAGGTTTTGTATGCAATCTTCTTCTCTGGTGAAGGAGTCGCAATAAAAGTGCCAGTGAAAAAGGGCAAAAGCATCACCGGAAAGTACTACAAAGACGTAGTACTGAAGGAACTGAAAAAGTATTATCAGAAACGACACCCTGCCTCTGGTTTTAAACATGTCCGTCTTCTACATGACAATGCCCCAGCTCATACCTCCGCAATAGTTACGGCGTTTTTGAAGAAAGAAAAAGTAACTGTTTTGCCTCACCCCCCGTATTCCCCAGACCTTGTCCCATGTGATTTCTTTTTGTTTCCGAAATTGAAAGCATTCCTTGCTGGGCAGAAATACCAGTCCCGACAGGCACTTGGATCTGCCATTCATCAGTACCTTATTACTGTGCCCAAATCAGCGTACCGTGACGCCTTCAAGAAGTGGATACATCGGCTGAAACTTTGCATTTCTAGCCACGGGGAGTACTTCGAGGGCATGAAATGAGTACTTTTGGGCTAACTTGAAATTTGAAGTCTCCAGATAGAAATAAGCAATTCATTTCGAACATCCCTCGTAGGAGGCTTTGCAGATTTTGTCATCATTATAGGACAAAGGTTTCCAACAACACTACTTCGACTGAATTCAGTTAATGGAGGTAACTGTAGTTCAGACTTGATTTAGAATTAGACTTTCACCTATTATATCTCCTGTACTTCAAAAATACAAAAAATCCGTATAAAAGGAGTAGTATGGACCCTAATATTTCTAAGCGCAATGCTGAGAGTTGCATCTGCTGCAAACATTATTTCTACTATTAATAATAGACAATTTTCAGTTGTTAACACCTCTGATTTAGATTGAAAATCAGAAGCTGTTATATATTGCAGGGAGGGAGGCAGAGGGATGCAGTATGTTGGGCAGACCAAATAGGCCCTTAAAACCAGGTTTAAGGAACATTTGTTAAAAATGAAAAAAAAAAAAGTTAAAAAAAAAATTGATTATTTTCTTTTTAAACATTTCCGAGGAGCTGGTCATTTATGTTCATTTGATAAAATTTTGGTTCAACCTGTTGAAAATTATATATATATATATATATATATATATATATATTATATATATATATATATATATATATATATATATATATATTATATATATATATATATATATATACAAAAAAAAGGGATGAGAAAAGTCCAGGGAGTGCCACAATCACAAACCGCAGCCC